>JAPWTK010000491.1:0-325812 GCA_029963805.1 Aromia moschata | reverse complement strand
TATCGTTCGTCAATCAAAAAGGATTAGTAGACATAACGCGCGTTCAAAAAAAAAGCAAAGTCGAGTGGTTGATGGTAATTTTAAGGCATATCGTTTCTTGTTGCAGGTGCTTTTTTGTTCAACTGCCACTATAAGTGTCAACGGTCAATCATTTGTCTTTCTGTCAGTAAATCATTTTCATTATTTTATACGTAATACGTAATACTTGAAGTAAATCGAAATCGAGGGCAACGAATGAGCGTACGTCAGACGTCAGACGTCAGACAGACACTCGCTACACTTAAAGGCATTTTGTCTCAAATTGTATCGTCATCCTCTGGCCCGTGACGATACCTGAAGTGTGACCCGTTCTTGCATTGGGACGTCCGGTTTAGAAGCAATCCACGGTCTTCTCGGTGGGCGATCTCCTGAGGTTATAACAGAGTGTCGGTATTTGAATTCCAGTAAATCGGGAAAGGACTTCTAGCGTACTTCTCATCACTCCCCAATCCAGGCCATCTTGTCCGCTATCTTTGATACCACCTACTTAAGCTACTTATATTTCTGGGAGAAGATTTTGCTCAGTTAGTATTTACACGAATTCTGATAAGTCCAAACGATTTCTTGGAGGTAAGTGCAATCCCTCGGGACATTCCGCAGTGTGCTGCTACACAGTGGGCAAAACATAATTCAGCAGGACACTTGAATAAGTCACGTGATTCTTCTCCGAATTACACCGTTGCGAGCTTTCTAGCCGTTGAAAAGCAGTAACACGAACTCTGGGTACCTCCCATCGATGGCGTTGTTGTCATAGGTCTCCTTCATACGGTCGCTGATGCTCTAGATTCTCGAACGGACTCATTCGTGGATGTCGTCCACTTTCTAGTGTAGAATGCTGACCCTCTCCAGCCACGTCGTTTCCTGGTGTACATCCGAACTTCAGGTCGCAGGGAAGACGCAGTTCACGGCCTATAATTATATTTGCAGATGTTTGCCCAGTAGTTTTGTGGATTGATGACTTTGGATAAGTATCGGTTGATATCCTATTCACTCGCTCCACCAGCATCTTGTTCGATTGTAGGTGTTGTACAGTGGTCCTTGTCTGACGGATGTTGAGTATGCGGCAGACGTTCTAGACTTTGTTCGACTTTTTCGAAGTTTCTTACCTGGTCTGAGTGTACTTCAGATGTACACCAAATCGACAGATTCAGTTCTTGATGAGGGCACAGGATCTGTCACAGTAGAAGCCTCTTGGTTTTGAAAAGGCATACTCTTCTACCCATTTGTTGAAATAATCGATCACGACAACGATGTATTTATTTCCATTATCTGTTACCTTAATAGGTAACTTGTAGATAATCATCAACGGACCTACTACATCGATGGCAATTCTTACAAAATAACTACTCACGTTGTATTGACGCAATCGAGCCTTCGAAGGTCGTTGCGTACCATTACTTGCAGCGCACACCACATATTGCTTGCACCACTCTTTCACAACAGTAGTACACATTTCTCCCAATAGAAACGTTCTATTGTTGATTTCCTCCAATACCTCGGATAGGTACTCTGTTTTTGAGAACTATCAGTTGTTTTTGATCGGTACCACATGAATTCTCCAGAACGCGTTTTAAGAGTTCATCCCGTGTCTCAAGATAAGGGAATTCCACTGAGCCCACTCCGACTTTACTGTTGGTGAATACCTTGACACCTTTTTCCAAGTGGGTTTTCGGTTTTCTTTATTCCAATTGCCAAATTGCCAGTCATCGTGCACCGTTTTTATTCTGTATATTAGGATATCCTTTTCATCTACCCGACGATAATGCTTCCAATTTACAAAGCAAGGTCTTCTTGATAACGCATCAGCATTGCGGTGAGCTCTGCCTGCACAATGTTCTCTGTCGACATCCAAATCCTGGAATTGTTCTATCCATCTGGCTACTTGACCATCAAGCTTTTTGAATTGCAGACGCTATTTTAACTAACGCCTTATGATCCGTCCTAAGTAAGACTTTTTTCCCATAGAGATATTTGCAGAAATGTTCAAACAGATTTCACTACTGCCAGTAGCTCCCGTCTGGTAAAACAGCAGTTTCGCTCAGGTTTCGACAAGATTTTGCTGAAGTACCCAATGATCTTTTCTTGTCCACCCTGAATCTGAGATAAAATGGCTCCAAGACCTAGGTTACTAGCATAGGTGTCCAAAATTAATTTTCCGTCTGGAGGATCGGTGCGCTTCTTGGGGCTTCCATTATATGTTAGAATGCTTCTGCACATTTTTCGTTCCATTGGAATCGTCTTTCTCTTTCCCGTAAGTCGGGTTAATGACTTAGCAATATTGGCAAATCCTGGCCCATATCGACGATAGTAAGTGCATAGCCCGAGGAAACTTCGTTGATTTTGGTTATTGAAAAGTACTGGTCATTATCGTACCGTTCTAATCATCTGGTCATCCACTGTTACTTCTTGACTGGAACCAACATGGCCTAGATATTTTACAGCCTTCTGAAATAGGTGATATTTTTTCAGGTGATCCTCAAAATATTTCCCAACCAAATCAAGATATACAAAACAAGTCTTCCAACATAGTTATTTTAATACTGTTTCTACTCGAAGGTCGCAGGAGCCTTACATAAGGCAGTTTACCGGCATTACGGTAAACTACCATAGTCCTGTACTAACTCATGCCAATATCCGCTCTTCAAATCGAAAGTTGAAAATATCTTTGATCCTGAAAGAGTATCTAAGGTGTCATCCATTCTAAGTCCTAATAAATAGCTGTTTTTCTTTGTCACGTTGTTCAATTGACAAAATCTGGTTGAGTACGTGCCGATGTGTAATCATGCGCACAGCTGAAAATTGTTCTGCTGCCATCTTCTAAGTTAGTTAGCAGACCTATCTGCTAACTAACTTACAAGATGGTGGTCCTTCAAAATGTTTCCCTCAGTTACGTCCTACTGCCTAGCCAGTTAGTATACAGATCAGTGCCAAATCCACACTAAAAACTCACTGTATACTGATATATTTAGTTCTTTTTAAACGTTAATAAGGAGTGACGCTTATTTCCAACATTTACAAGTGCACTGTTTAGTCGTAAATTTCTATTGCAAAACTGTCACTGAAGACTTTCAGCCAACGCAGTAATGTAGCTAGATTAGTGCGTAAAATATTACAATTGCAAAATGTTCAGTACGCTTTTATAGACATGTTGAAACGTTTTAAAACAGCAATATCCACATTTACAGATACATACGTACATACATTTACATCAAGATACAGTAGACAATCAATCACTTATCACTTACTGCATTGAGAGAAACTGAACCTAACGTCTATAAATGTTAAATAGGACTTAGAAATCGCATTTCTTGGAATCCTAGCATTTTGATGTATAAGCGTTAAGCGTATACGCGAAGAGAATATATTTAACTACATGTATTGTTTATATAGGAGAAATAACTATCGTATTATGCAATTATATGTTAGTTTTAACTTACTTGAAGAGATATACATATATTCAGGGACTTCTCTACTTTTAAGGAAGTTGAAAACTCTTATTATAGAATTTTAGTTTACCTAGCTGATCGCCGTATCCATTATCTTATATTGATTTATAACTTTTCTCAATTATAGATTATAGACGTATAATAACATTTGCCACCTAAGGAATCACCACTTCTACATGCCATGTTCCAGACTGTGGTAGACTGAATCTAAAAAAATAATTAATTTTTACGTATTTAAGAGTATAATTAACTGCTCGACAAAATTGGCATAATACTTTTTAAATTAGCGCCATTCTATTAGACTTGCGGTTTTTAAATTTCGGTAGCATATAGGGTTGGTTCTAATGTCCCCATGGCGCTACGATGTGGCTTAAAAATCGATTCTCCTTCTTTTGTTACACTAAAAATGGCCCACAACTTACTTTCACCCTTTGATAACTCAAGTAGACTTCCAGGCCACACCCACATCGACCCCCCACTCACCCCCTCTAGTTCCGCCCCTGTAGAAGGCTGCGTGGGATGTCGTTTTTCTTGAATTCATATCATGGCATTACTTGAAAGCTCTCGAAGTTGGCGGAACACACTGCGGACGGCCGTAGGGGGCAAAAGGCCAAAAAGCTGGCCAAAACTATTAAAAATGAACCAATTATTTCGAAACTTGGTAGCCGAGGGTTTTTTGGGTCGCTGATTAGGAGTCTGAGGTCATTTTTTCAAAAAACAAAATGGCGGCCTCAAAATGGCGACCGGAATTAGTGAAATTTACTCTGATTATGATGAAATTTTTTATCTGGAGGTTTTTTGGGTTGCTCATTACGAATCTGAGATCAATTTCTTCAAAAACAAAATGGCGGCCTTAAAATGGCCACCGGAAATGGTGAAATTCAGTCTGATTATGATGAAATTTGTTACCTGGGGGTTTGTGGGTTGTTGATTACGAATCAGAGATTTATTTTTTCTAAAACAAAATGGCGGATATAAAATGGTGACCAGAAGTAGTAAAATTTACTCTGATTATGATGAAATTTGGTATCTGGGGGTTTTTTGGATCGCTGATTACGAATTTGTTGTTTATTTTTTCGAAAAAAAAAAAAAAATGGCGACCGAAAGTAATAACATTTACTCTGATCATTGTGAATTTGTTATCCGGGTTTTTTTTTGAGGTTGCTGATTACGAATTAAAAGTTTTGTAATTGTAAACAGGATATTACTTATATCAAACAACATCTACACTTGTTGATTAGTGGTAAAAGAATATTTATTTTTAAGTTATTTACATGCTTCATTCACTATTTCTTAATCACAACTTTTAATCACTATCTTCATAATCAGTTACAATATCTTCTTCGTCTTCTATTTCTTTTTGTTCTCTCGCTCGACTCTGCAAAACTAGTTGAAGGTCGGCCTCCTGTTGAAGATTGCCCTTGTGCTGGATCCACTTTTTTCATCGGAATATTTTCGGTTAATTGGAGTGATTCAGTGAGTCAGTTGCGGTTTTCGTTGTAGAAGCGTTCAACGTTACGACTACTCTCCAAGAGCTTCTTTCGGAATTTAGAGTGCAACTTGATTATTTTATTCTTTACGTCCACGTTTGTTGGCAGACTTTACGGGTACTGAAGTTTTTCGGAAATAAATTCTTCTATAATGGATAGCACCACAGTGTGACTTTCAAACAATTTTGCTCTCATCAATTCAAATAACTCCTTCCTTGTTAAGGAAACAGCGCTGTGATGAACTGGAAACGAGCACGAGAGGATGTTACATTTAAAGTTGCGTTAAACTGAGTATATATATAGTACTTTTAAAAAGCAATTATTCAAAAAATTCATGATTGCTAGAAAAATGTATGAACAATTTACTATTCGTGAGTTATATTTAAAAAAATTTATTTTGAAATGAGAAATTCTAAAGCAATTTTTTATTGCTGGAAAAGTAATGTTTGAACAGTTTATTATTGTAAAAAAAGTAATTTTTACAAACAATTTATTATTGTTAAATAAAATAATTTAAAAACTTTTTTAAATTTTTGTTATTACAAATATATTTTTTTAGAACAATTTTTTGTATGCACAAAGTAAATTTTGAACAATTGTAAATTGTTTATAAATTAAATATTGAATCAATTTTTCATTGATTCAGAAATGCCTGAAGCTTGCATGTATATTTTTGAAAACCGCGCGTTTTTCTCATCGGTCACGTGATGTCAGATGAGGTTAGTGCTGAATTGTCCGGCTGATCGAGCCATGTGCTTATTTCGTCAAAGATGCTGCTAAATAATCACTCAATTTGGCTCAATTTTCATGTATTTACATAGTGCCAATAACGTGTTAATCGCTTTCGAATAGCATTTTCAAGAAAAAACCTATGCCAATTCCAGGGTCGCAAATGGTCGCAGCTAAATTTTACATAATCTATGTAAAAGTGTTTAAGAAACAAGTCTGAACGGGTCTCAAAGTGGGAACTAGCGAGATTTTTTTAGCAGGCTTGTTTAACAAAATACTTTTCATAATTGTTTATTAAAAATATAGCAATGTTTAAACATTCATAAACAACAACAGTTTAACAATTAATAAATATTGTTCATTAAAATTCATTCTTTTTACCTTGCTGGGGAAGCTCCATTTCGTAGAAAGCTATTATCTTTCACTTCGACGAAGTAATTCACACCACAAATACATAACTTCTCGAGCGCTCGGAAATACACATATACACTTGCTGCAACGGTCACCATTAAAGTGATGCTATGAAGGGAGGTGGGGAGCTAGGTTACTCTCAACCGAATTTCTGTGTGGCCGGGGTCTCCTACTAGTAATTTATCGCGTAAAAGTCCCTACATCGAACATCGAATTTTCGGGTTTTGACCAGCTTTTTGGCCTTTTGCCCCACTGCACAGTGGGTCATTTTCAGGCATTTCTGGCCAAAACTCAAATGAACCGGTTTTAACAGATTTCCGAGAAATGAGTAATGAAGAAGCTTCTTTGTAAGAGTAACTGTTATACTTAGGGGAACACAAGACCCCGAACCTTATACCGGCTTCATTTGCGTTCTACGACTCGAGAACGAAACATGCGTTACGTGTTAATAAAAGTTGTGCAGTGAATATTTAGTGTTTTTGGACTGTGAATTTTTGGTTTCTTTATCTTCAACTGAATGAATCGACTATGTCTGATACAGAACAAGGTAAGAGCTTTATTGTAAGCAGTTAGTTGACTTTGTTTGCCATTTGGTACCTAAGTTATTGCCTTTTATAGAGTGAGCGGTTTTTGCCGTGAATTTTGATGAAAATGAAACTTTACATTTTTATTACGCTTTACTCCCACAAGCTTCCGCCTTATATTTTTTTGATGATATTGAATGCAGTGCTCACTACATTTCCTGTTAATTGCATCTGCCTATAGCTGCCTTTTTTTAAATAAAGACGTTTTGAATAAGTTGATGCAGGTGGAGAACACCCAATTTTAGGAGTAGTAATGATTATTTATTATTGATATTGCAGCACTGATTTAATTCAATTCATCAATTTGTTCACTAATCACTATTTCAAAGTGCAATTTACTCTCAATACACAACATCTCTAATGTATACCATCCGTTTCTTTTCAACCACTATATTAGATAAGTAAACAGATGAAATTGGCAAACATAATACCTCCTCTTTAGCGTTTCTTTCAGATCCTAGCACCCTTGTTCCATCTTAGAAACCCAAGCGACTTGATTTATTCAATATTTGGAGAAAAATCTGGAAGTTCCAGTGAGGAATGTCAACATGTTCAAAATGCGGTATCGAAAGGATTAGAAGCAGAATGTATGTCCGAAGAATATTTAGTTCAAGTTACACAAAATGTCTTTAATTTTGCGATAAATTGTCGAGAAGGTGGCAAAAAAAGCCGAAGAACTGACGATTCAACGATTAAATTTATTTTAAGATTGTCACGCTTTGATTTTGTAAAATTCTACTAGTATCCTGTCTCCACATTTTATCCTAAATTTCACAATTTTATACCATTACTCCCATTTCTACTCCCTGAAACCCACCCCCTATTCATCGATGGATTTTTTTAAATTATTTATCCTGTAATCGCCAGCTGATATTGGGGCGTTTCCATGAGTTTCAGAATTTTGGCCAAAAATTTTTTAAATCTGACCCTCTGTGGCACTGTCGGCCGATTGAACGCCAAAAGTGATATTCCAACTCCATCCCACCCCTGAAAATTTGCCGCCCTAAAGGGTTGTAAGCAGGTGTTGATGCGTGGGGTGACTCAGAAAGCTTTCCTGGGGATGCATGAACTCTTTTTGGTACACCCCGACTCGCCCGTCTTCTTCAAATCCTTTTTTGCGTCCCATCACCCTCTTTTTTTGTTTTGTTTTGAGTTAATGAAAATTCCTGAAAGAAGGCTCGTTGGGTATGCGGAACCTTCCTTTGCACTAGTGTGAATCGAAAATCGCTAAATTCTCGAGATATGCTTAGTACACACGACAAGTGTTCACTGTGACTTGGGCTTATGAACCCTCTAGTGCTAGCACCTACGAGGAACCACGCAAAACCCTGCGTAAATGTAAAGGGGTGGTTTAGGGGGGGGGGTCTGGAAATGGGTTGAAGAGATGGGACAACGACCAAATATACAGAACTTATTGAGGAGGTCTTAATGTGTGCCGGGATGGATTTTTTACCCAACAGCGTCCTTCTTAGTTAATCCTGTCTCTGAAATTGCAGTCAAAATCTTGCGAATTCAAATTTCGACATGGGGTTGCTTTTTGGGGTGTGGACGGCGAAAAGTCACAGCGTACAGCCGTCGGTGCATTAAAACCAATCCTATAGGCTACCGAAAATTAAAAACCACAAGTCTCTAACTCGAATAGAACGCAAATCACGCTAATCTAAAAAGTGTTACGCTAATTTTGACGAGCAGTTTATTTCGCTGACCCCGAAAATGAACTTGCTTTTTTTATTCTGCTTAATGAGCAATTGTTATAATTACAATTTATCTGTTTATTTGAAAAATTCAACTTGATTACATATTGTTTTGATTATATGTATATATTGTTGTTTTGGGTTTTATTTTGCGAAACTTGCTTATTTCGATTTTGTTGATTTTTTTAGTTTAATTGGATTTTAAAGTTAACGTAAACATTGGTTTCTAAGAAGTGAAAGTGCGTTAATCATCCAAGTACCATCATCCATATATCGAGGCGCGGACACTTGAGAAGAACCCCTCGGACATAAAAAGACAATGTAAGAGTTCTCTACAATCCCTGATACGACGAAATCAAGGAAGATTACCACCCCGCTTGCTGTCCGACGATACAGTAAGTTAGGTGTTAATTCACAAAGTTGTAAGTGAAACAAACAAAATATAATACAGTCCACTTTTATACGGTAGCAAACGGTTACAGGATTTGTGTATACGTACATATACAGTGCGCGCCTAAATTATGGAATATGGAATAAATTCAGTAAGTGTGAAACAAAAAATTTTTGGAAAAAAATCCTCGAACAGGTCGATTTAGTTTAATAAAAACACACATTTTTGAAGGAATGTCTATTTTCAGATTTTCATTTGTTTTTGAGTAATGACGTCATCAACTTATTTTTCAAATGGCAACCCCCATTTTTTTAATTTAATTTGAGAGACTTTCATTGTCGATTTAACGGTATAAAAATGTTGCTACCTTATATAACAAAAATTTTGAGTAAATGACAATTCAATTTTTTTTCTGTGACGGGAAAAACGTTTAACATTTTATCCCTGTTGACAGGTAACAAAATATCACTTTTATTGAAATTACTTTTTTCCCAGGAAAAAAGTACTCGGAGAACGATCCAAAAATTTTTTTGCCGGGCAAAGGGGGGGTTGGGGGGGGGGGGGTGGGGGGGGGCGGGGGACGGAAGGGTTTTTTCAACACCTTTTGCAAAGCAGGGGGGGGTCAGAAGGAGGACGGCTGACGGGCCCCAAAGGAAGGGAAACTTTTTTCCCTCACTTTGTCAAACAAATCCGAATTTACACCAGCAAATACTTTTTTCGATGAAGTCACGTTTTGCCTAAACGTCACAGTGAACCGTCAAAATTGCAGGTATTGGTGTCCGACAAATCCTCATTGGATCATCGAAGCACATACTAAACATCCGCAGAAATTAAATGTGTGGGCCGGAATAGTCGCAAACAGAATAATAGGGCCTTTCTTCTTTGAAGACATTCTCACAGGAGAAAGATATCTGGAGTTCTTGCAAAATGATCTAGTTCCAGCGCTTGCAGTAATTTTCCCAAACGAGAATGATCCTGACATTCCCGATAATACACTCTGGTTTCAGCAAAACGGAGCACCCCCGCATTATGCGCGCTCAGTTCGTGAATATTTAGATGTCATCTTTCCTCAGAGGTGGATTGGCAGACGAGGACCGATAGAATGGCCCGCGAGATCCCCAGATCTTATACCACTTGATTATTTTTATGGGGTTATTTAAAATCAAAAGTTTACTGCAGAAGACCAGACAATTTAGCCGAACTACGAGATCGAATTAGAGATGAAATGGGATCCATTACCCCAGAAGTCATTCAGAATGTACAAGAAGAATTTGTACACAGGCACAACATTGCCAAGAAGTTGAATGACGGCATTTCAAACACTTAATTTAAAAATTGTATTTGCTTATTAAAGAAATGTTCGTTTATTTATTGTGAAAAATATATTTTTCATTTTGTTACATTCAAATGTCATTTACTCAAAAATTTTGTTATGTAAGGTGGCAACATTTTTATACCTTTAGATCGACAATGAAAGGGTCTCTCAAATTAAATTAAAAAAATGGGGGGTTGCCATTTGAAAAATAAATTGATGACGTCATTACTCAAAAACAAACGACATCTGAATTGACACAGGACACATTGTGGGAACGTATAGACGTTCCCTCAAAAATGTGTGTTTTTATCAACCTTTTAACGCCCAAGTGCACTGTCAAGAGACATTAGAGGCTCAACTCATAACTTAGAGGCTCATATTATTGATAGAAAAAAAAACTAAAATCATGTATTCCTATTCTTTCGAGGTCGCTCTTTCGAATGGAATCGTTAAAATTTGCAAAAAATTGATGTAACGCAATTTTTAACAAAAACCATTAAAAAATGCGATTTTTTCAAGATCCTTTTCTTTTAATCGCAATTTCAGCTATGTTATCATCCTTTATAAAACTCAAAAACAAATAGAAACGTGCACTTGAGACGTGTACTTGAAGGAAACGCAATTTAACGCAGGATGACATGGCGACCATTTTGAAGCAAATTTCGAAATCCTGAATTTTGAAATTCTGACATCGGGATCGTGATTAGCGACCCCGAAAACCCCTTGTTTACAAAGTTTGTGGCAAAATAATCGAAAAATTTGAAATTTGATTTGGGATGGTGGCCATATTGGATCCGCCATCTTGAATTTTGAAATTATGTCATCAGGATCGTGATCAGCGACCCCAAAAACCCCGAAAGTACTAATAATTTTTCAAAATTCTTCTTTTGCGTCATTGATCCCGCAACTGGTAAAAAACGAGAAATATCACCCTTTGAATTTTGCCATATCTAGTTATTCTAACCTCAAAAATGAGAAAATTAAGTTGTTCTCATTGCGTTTCCTTCAAGTACACGTCTCGCGTGCATGTTTCTATTGAAGGTTACATCATTTTTTTTTTTGCAAATTTTAACGATTCCATTGGAAAGAGCGACCTCGAAAACATTAGGATACATGGTTTTAGTTATTTTCTTTTTTATTTTTTCACTAATATGAGCCTCTAAGTCCCTTGACAGTGCACTTGGGCGTTAAAGGGTTTTAAACAAAATCGATCTGTTCGAGGATTTTTTCCAAAAATGTTTTGTTTCACATTTACTGAATTTATTCCATACTTTAGGCGCGCACTGTATATGTATATCAATACAATATTTATAGTTCAATAAAAATTATTTTCTGATCGTCGCATCTGGGATGTCGATAAGTTATGTTGATAATTTAATCTACAAAATAACATCACGTACAGGTACTTGTCTTACGTATTGGGAACTGAACTAAATGTTAATTTGTTCAACTGTGAACTGATGTTGGTCCCTATCCCTATTGTGCAAGAAAGGCTTAGTAAATACATACTGGAAAGTCATAAGTATTATACAGTGCTCGCATTTAAACAATAAAAAAAACAAGTGTATGATTTCGTCACGGGAAGAACGCCATATAATCCCAATCCCACAGGAATACTAGGTTGCCCCATAAGTTCCCGGACACCCCCGACCAAAAAATCATTTTATACTAACATCTATAATCAAACAATAATTATTCTTCGAAATAAACTATCACTTTCTGTAGTTTTCATTTTCATTCTGTAGCCTGAATAGCCTCATTGTTCATGGTTGATGGGCGGCCGGACCTGGGTTGACCTCCAAGGCTGGTCTCGCCATTGTTGAAGTGCTTGAACCATTCGACCCCTGCGGTTTTGCTGATTATTCCCTCGCCTTCCACTTCGCAAATTTCCTTAGCTCCCGCCCTTGCACTCAGCCCCTTTTTCTAATAGTGGTGCAGAAATAAGCGAATTACAATGTTTTCCTCAGTCATTTGAGACCATAAAAGTTACATTTTCAATTACAACCATGATATTCAATAAGGTGTTTTAAAGATAAATAAAAATGCTGCAAAATGATACCAAACATAAACCTATTTGGATTAAATATCATTGAGATATTTAATGTCAAAAATTCAAGCTTTAAGTGTCCGGGAATTTATGGGACAACTCTAGGGGAATTGTCTGGTAATATCGTTAAGTTGCACAAATCAATATTTGGTTCTGTCTATGATATTGTTAGGACATTTTTAAGGTGCTTTTGGTGATGTTATCAAAATATTCTTTCTGATTTAATGACATTCTCTTTGATTTTGCTTACGGCGTCATATTATATTTTTATGTGGTTAAATACTGTTCAAAATTTGTTTTTCAACGATGTGTCATAATGTTAGAAAAAAAATGTTGCCTCCTGTGAAATTTATAAAATATATGTTTTTCGAGGTAGGTCACAGTTTGCAAATTACAAACCAAAAATAAGTGACTATAATATATTTTTTTTATAATACAAACTATAAATATTATTTATATGTTACTATTACTGTTTACATCTTACATCTACATATATTGTAGTTGCAATTTTTTGTTTCGTATTTCAAGAAACTGTTTTTTAAACAGTTAAAAAAATTATATTTCCGTTATTTATAAAGATAACTATACTAAACTATACTTAAAGGAATACAAAAAATGAAAAATACAACTGTGCCTCAAAAAACTGATGAATTAACGGAAATGGTGGACTATCTGGTGAAACCGGAAATCGGATGTGACAACAGACTTTTTTTATAATACCTCCTCTGTATATTCTACAACATCTCGCACAACAAATATCTTTTTAACCACATCTTGTATAATAATCTAGAGATCAAATTCAGATTACTTGAAGAATTATTCATAACCTCAGCATTTTATTTTTTTGAAATAACCAAAATATCGGCATGCTCAAGTCTATGAAAATTAATTATTTATTACTGTGGTACTTCTTGATGTGCCCTCTCCTATAAAAAAGATGAACCAGCAGTAAAGGTGTAATGCAAAATACAGATATATACAACACATCTACATATGTATGTATATAGTTTTCTTTTTGTACAACGAAACCAGCAAATATAAAATTCTTGACTCACCGTACTAGTCCAGAGATAGCGCCACATTATTAGCTATTTATTGTCCAGTTGGTTGCCTACCCTGCAGCATTCGATCACTGTACAAGCTTACTGTGTTTTACAGTAATATACGAGGCATCGTAACGAGGCATCCAAACAAATAATCAAAGTTGGCAGAGCAAAAAAAGACATATTTCTAGTCGTAAATTGTTATTATTATACCTTTATAAAATAATTATTATTTATACATTATTTAATTGTCAAGGATATTACATTTTGTGTCAGCTATTATTTGTCTTAAGACTGTTTTACACATATTAGGTTATTGCACAATAAATTGTAGAATTGAATTTCTTTTTTCAAAAAAAATGTCCAATTTTAGTAACTGTTTACACTTTGTAATATTTGTAACAATTTATTTGCCAATTTCACTGCCAAAAATACTGCCAACTCTCAATGACTAAAACCTAAGAGTTATCATAGGTTTGTCCCTAAGAGAAATCGTTTATCTCATTATGGGGTTGGGACAATGAAATAAATGTAAAAAGTTACTAGATATCCCTAAAATTGGCCAAGAAATTAGAGCAAGTTCTAAATTCTACAATTTATTGTACAATTTATTGTGAACAATAAATTGGGCACAATTTCTGTTTTACACGTATTCCAATAAATTGAAGGTCAACTTGTACAATTTATTGTGAGAAAAATTGGTGTGTGTAAAACAGTCATTACAATTGAAGGAGTTAGAATAAAAGGGTATAAGTACAATTTTTTAAAATTATGGGATAACTGCATTTTCTTATAGGTGAGATGCCTATTTATTGGAATAAAAATGGTGCAAATTATTTTAAATACATTTAGCGACATGTATTGCGTTGTAGAAAAATCTGGTAAACGAAAGTCCAGATTTTATTGGCATAAAAAAGGATACAAATGCAATTGTACTCTTTTTATTCCAACCCACAATATACTAAACAATTACTGGGTTTCAACCGATCCAATAATATCTATTTATTCTTTTCTGTTTTGTGCTATATAAACACGTAATGGAAAGTGGTGAAGAAATAGAAAGTGCTGAAGGTAAGTTGCTGTGTCATATATATTATTATGTTATAATACATACCAATAAAATCTGATGAACGCTAAATTTAAAAAAAAAAAGTTACTTAACTCGAAGAAATACATCATAAATTTTTGGAGCCGGGCCACATATACATGGAGGGTGACAGAACTAATAGAGAATTGTAAAAGGAAATTTCCGCAAGTATTTTACCACAAGATTGGTGTAATGTAATAGAATTAGCTTCTACACCCTTCAAGGTATATGATATGAGAAAAGAAGATTTTTATTCAGTTGCTCATCTCAATGCCACAATAGGTGATCCAAAAAAGGACATAGAGAAACAAAACTTAAACTTCAGGAATATTTCTCACTTCAAATTTACAAAATCTTCCGAGACATATGCTTTCCAGTTTAAGAATACTATTGATGATGATTTCCTTTTACAACATGCCAGTGCCCTTTTTTACAACATGCCGACCACCAAGAGATTTGCAGAAGATATTTTGCTCAAAGTTGAATTATAATTCATTAATATTTCAGTAGAAAAATGGAAAAATTTGCAAACACTTCTAGAATATATACCACCTGTATATCATAGCTTTTATAAAGGTCAGAAGCATGGAAGTACGAAAACTAAAACCAAAGACAAGAAAAAAGGAAGTGAAACTTTCACAACTTTTCACTTTTCACTGCTTCTACGTTAAAAAATACACAGAATGATGTTTATTTCGGTGATACGGATTCTGAGCTTGACGACGACATGGACGATATACATATAATGAACTCTGATTCTGACAGTAGTTATATTGTTTACTGTTTTCTTAATTTTGGGAATAAAGTTTATTTTTGCACATATTCTTGTTTTATTTTTACTTTATTAAAAAAATGTTTGGAATAAAAAGGGTATAAGTGCTTTTTTTTATCTTATCGTAGAGTTATAATAATTCACATAATACGCCAGGCAATATAGCAGAAAAGTGCTCAGTTTTTAAAAAGAGTCCTGAAAAAGGTTTCTCGACGCGATAATTAGGTAAAAAATAGTAGAAATGGATTGTGTATGTTTTGGATAAAATCGGTATGTAGGAACCTTAGTAAAAAAAATCGATAAAAGTGCCGAAACCCGTTTTTTTGCGGATTAAGGGACGAAAAATATTTTTTTTTCGTAAAACAAAAAATAGCACGTTGTAGCGCTTGAAAAAACGAAAAAAATGAATTTTTGGTGATCAAAATCGGTTCAGAAGTTTTTTGCACAAAAAAATAAAAACCGATGAAAAATGCCCATTTTTTGAAATCGAATTACAAGGGTTCTAATGGTCGCAGAAACTTCTGCTTTGACTTAAATTGTAGCTTTATGTCGTGCCTATCTTCAGAAAAAATTTCATGCAAAAATAATAAGAACTTTTTGCATCAATCGAAAAAAACTAAAAAAAAGATCGTTTCGAAAAACGGCTTGAACAAGCCGAAAAATGGTCGTAGATTATTTTTCATGGGCTCAAATTACTCGTCATTAAATTCCCTACAAATCTATTATCCAGACTTGTGGGACAGGTTCTTTCAATCGGCTGAAAAATCGTTTGAAAATCAAGCGTCGTGTTGCTTCAAGCGCTCGGGTAGGCGAGTGGACGCGTGGTGGGGGAAGCCTCTCCCGTCGCAGACGCGCTGACAGAAGTCTCTCAGAAGTGGGGGGAAGCCTGTCCTTCCCCCACCACACGTCCACTTCCCCTTCACTCGCTTACCCGAGCGCTTGAAGCAACGCGACGCTTGATTTTCAAACGCGTTTTTCAGCCGATTGAATGAACCTCCCCCCACAAGTTGCGACAATGGATTTGTAGGGAATTTAATGACGAGTAATTTAAGCCCAGGAATAATACTCTACGACCATTTTTCGGCTTGTTCTTGCCGTTTTTCGAAAAGACCTTTTTTTAGTTTTTTTTCGATTTACGCAAAAAGTTATTATTATTTTTGCATGAAATTTTTACTGCAGATAGGCACCACCAAAAGCTACAATACGACAAAGCTACAATGCGACAAAGCTACAATACTACAATACGACAAGCAGAAGTTTCTGCGACCATTAGAACCCTTGTAATTCGATTTCAAAAAAATGGGCATTTTTCATCGGTTTTTATTTTTTTGTGCAAAAACTTTTGAACCAGTTTTGATCACCAAAAACTCATTTTTTTCGTTATTTCAAGCGCCACAACGTGCTATTTTTTTGTTTTACGAAAAACATTATTTTTCGTCCCTTATCCGCAAAAAACGGTTTTCAGGACTTTTATCAATTTTTTTTACTAAGGTTTTACATACCGATTTTATCCAAACATACACAATCTATTCCTACTATTTTTTACCTAATTATCGCGCCGAGAAACCTTATTCAAGACTCTTTTCAAAAATAAACTATCTAGCCTGGACTATAATGTAAATAAGGTTATGAAAGATGACGTTTTTTTTTCTTGTTTTTTTGGATGGCTTGGTATAACATTCACCATTGTTATGGCCATGGAGGGAAATAAGTTTAATCGCTTTAGTGTCACAAGTGTGGATGGAGGGTGATACCATTCATTCCCTTCTATAAAAGTACTTAGATTTTTTAGAGACAAACGACTAACATCGTAGATATTTTTATTTGAATTTTAGTTTTAAGTTGAGCTTTGAACTTTAAATAATGATTTTTGATGATGAGTGACAATTGGAATTATGTTTACGTGTTTAAAAGTGTGAGTATTATTATGTGCTACAAAAATGAAGTGGCGGAAATACATAATACTATACTGTTTTTTTAGTATTGAAAATAATTCTGGGCGCGTATTAATGGGAGCTGTCTCTCGAAATATTAACGCTGACCGACATGCAAAATGCGAGCGACCTCGACATGGTCACGTGCTCATGGAAACGACCTAGCTGTTGTTATAATATAAGCAGTCTATGTTTATGTTTGGTTTATATGGTTTATTGAGTATTAAGTTACAGAGAATGGTTGTAAATAAAAACTCCGTTTAGTGAAAATTTGTCTGCGTATTCTATGAACTGATGTTGAATGTAAAATAAACATTTGGTATTTACTGATCGTTATATAATAGGATGAGCAGATTTGTTATTTTATTAATTTACACTAACATATATACAGGGTGATTCATTAAGAACAAATAATCTCTAAACTGGAAGATTTCGTTTTCTAGATATGTACATCGATGAAAGGTTTTGGTATCACACCCTGCATATGTAAATATAATGGACTATGTGTTAACTAGTTTTAGCCTGATAGGCCAGTCATTGGAGATCACAAGAAGGGCTTACCTGGAAATAACTCGGGAAGTTTTTTAATTTGGCATGTTTGTAGGTTTGGGTATGTAGAACTAAAATTCACAAAATGCACAATTCGAGATTTGCCTCCGGCGCCGCCATCTTGCCAAAATTGCCGCCAAAAACGGTTTTTTTTGCAATTCTCTCCAAAGCTATGCGCTTTTAGAAAAAATATATAAAAAGCAAAATTAAAGAGGAGGAAATTTCATACAAAAATTGTGCTCATCATATTTTCGCTAAAGTTAATGGTTAGGCTCAAGAGCTGATTAAATGACCACATATCCCGTTAACTTCCCTAAACTGCTGTTACCTATCTAATATGCGATTTTTCTTTTATGATAAAACGCTATTCAATTGAACTGTCATTCAACTGAACTGTTGGTATATCAACAAACCTCCTCCAGACAATGGTATGTCTCTTCAAAAGAAACTGAAGAATGGGGTTGGAAGAAAACCCAAACTGGTACCACCCCAGTAACCATTTTGAAGGATCCTGCTCCCAAAGCACTACTTGTATTTTTGTCATGTAAGTGCAAGACCAATTGTGGTAGAGCCTGCGGATGCAGAAAACGTAATTTTATTTACTAAGTAGATTAGGCCTACAGGGGAAACCATGTTAAAAAAAACGCGCCGTGTACTTTACCCCATGGGTGGTATGGAAACAAGTTTACTTTCATTCTTTTCAAACATTTTTAATAGTTAAAATTAATTGATCATATATTAATAATATGAGTTACTTAATGAATTCATTGATTAATTAATTATTTGGATAAAATATACGCCACTGTTTCCTGAGAAAATTGTATAAAGCCTTGAAAAAATAGTTTTGTGGAACCCTACTACACATTTGATTTCTGAAAATCGCCTCTGTACAAAACTTACGCAAAATGTTAAACTTTACGACGACTTTTCTGCCTGAACGGTTAATTTTAGCGAAAATAGGCTAAGGATATTTTTTGTATGAAATTTCCTCCTCTTTAATTTTGTTCTCTACATCTTTTCGAGAAACGCATAGTTTTGGAAAGAATTGCGAAAAACCGTTTTTGGCGGCCATCTTGGATAGATGGCGGCTCCGGCGGTAAGTCTCGAATTGTGCATTTTATGAATTTTAGATATGGACCACGAAACCTACGAACCTGCAAAGTTTCAAAACTTCCCGAGTTATTTCCGGGTAAAAATCCACAATGACTGGCCTATGACGCAACCTGCATTTGAGAAATTATGGAGGAAATAATGTTGCCATTAAAAAAACCAAAATGCAATGTTTTAGAAAATGAAAAGGAAGCTATTCCTCTTACGTTTACAAAATATTTGTAAACAATTTTGAAATCATCTGGCTCGCGTTCGAATTCAAGGTTGCTGAGTGGATGGATTCTTAGAATCCAAGACTAATTATTATTATTGTTAATACTTTGCTGAATTTTGACAAGAACCATTAAAATTTTGTTAAAGTAGTTGGATTATTGTTTACAATTGTTAAAATTACAATTTTCTTTTTAACGAGATACACACCACTTATATTTTACAGACAGGTTTTCAACAACTAGAGGCATCTTTTGGGTCCACTTCTGCAGTTCCTAATAAATTAAATTAAACATTGACTTGTTTTCGGATTTTGCATGAAAACGTGGCTGAAAATTAATTTATGCGTTACATTATGTAAGCACTATATTAAACAATTGACAAGAAATTGTATCAGGTCAACAAGGCATTGAATATCTGACTTCTTGAGAGCTAGACTGGCTGGTAGAGGCGGCTTCTCTTACGAATGCCCCATTGAACGAAGTTGAGGATTGACAATGATGTGAGGAGTCTATTGCGAACAGTCCTCTTCTTTGCCTCGGGACCTTTTGGTATCTACAGTTCACATCGCAAACCTGACTGAATATCACATGCAAGATAACCCATTTAAAACGACAATACCTTCAAGGTCAAACCGCCAAAAATATGTTTTATTTTTATTAAATTTACTTTAGAAATTTCCACCAGTTGTGTATGGTATTTTCAATACGCCTACGATACTTGCGTAAGATGCAAGATCTGTGAATTTCTGTTTAATATATAGGTACAATATATTTCTTCTATTCTATACTGACAATAAGATATTAAAATTTATGTTCTACGGCAGTGCCCCTCAAAAATGTAAATAAGAAACATAACCACTAATTTGTAATTTAGCATAAAACAATATCTTGTATGTATATCAATTACTGTGGTTATTTGTTATAAACATATACTAAAATTATATTCATTTATTTAAAAGTAACTTTATTTTCATAATATTTTGTTTTGTTTGTTTAGGTTTCCTGTGTTTTTGCCATGTTTTAGTTGGTTAGGTTAGGTTAGGTTAGGTTAGATTAGGTCAAATATCCTTTATTTGAACTGAAAAAAAATGCGTTAGAATACCATTTAAGGACCACCATATCTATTATTAAAAACTTTTGAAGACATTTGTAGATCACATGTATTATATTTTATATGAAGGGAGAGTTAATGTTGGGTGATGATAATAACCAAAACCGTAAAAATAAACATTTTTTTTTTGCAGTTCCGTGACTGTGATTGTAAAATGTTATGTTTTATTCTAATGGCGTTATTCGCCTCGATATAACAAAAAAAGCAATAATCGGTCTTCCTTTACAGATGTCCCACAAAAATATTGACTTTATGAAATGATTTTTAGCCAATTTGCCAATTTTATCATTAATTATAATTATAATTTTATTAAATATTATAATTTAAAGTGAAATATCTCGAAAACCAAGACACTTTCATCTATTTTTGACATTCTGTGTCTTTATTATGGGCCCCTGGAAAATATTGCGATCTGCGTCATGGTTTTGTGTCACGTCACGCTCTCTGGGCGGGACCTCCGCCCCCCCCCCCCCGGTCTGGGCCTGGATGAGAGCTATACCTCATTTAAGCCTTCATCTCGGCCCTCATTTAACTATCATTTAATTCCTCATTCTAGCCCTCATTCAATTCTCCTCATTTTGGACTTAGTCCCTGGGCGGGATCCCCGGCCTCGAGTTGGCCAATTTCGGCCGGACCCCCCCTCGGCCAGGGCCTGGATGAGAGCTGTTCCTAAACCTTCATCTAGGCCCTCATTCAACTTTTTTATCACATGATCAGTCAGGACGTGGTCTGTAACCCCTTTTGGTTTGACGTTACTTTTTGGGACACAGTGTATATATATAATGGTTACTCAAATACTGTTATCTACATAGGTCTACATTTCTCCTTCTATTCTATTGTATTCTATTCTATCATATCTCGAATGTGACGAATTTTTAAATATGGAACATATTCAAAACATACTTAAACTAATATACATAGTTTAAAAAGCCAGAAACAAGAGTTACATACATACAAATGATTTATTGAATAAAATCCTACACGATTTAATTAATAATTGCTTCGCCATTGTTCTCTTAAATCACATATTTCCTGAATGTTAGACGTCCTTTTTTTACTTTTTACCTCATTCTGTACTAAACTGTAGCCCATCACGTACACGTCAAATTATGCTTAAAAAGGATATAAAACTTTTTCCTAACTGGCGCGCAAATAAAATTTCTTTTATTTTAGCCGAGTTTCAAAAGCAATTCAGCAATTAAAATAATTACTTATAACGGGGAAATTTCCGTTGTATTATTGAATTTGTGCGATGCATTTTGTGTAACTCGAATAAAACATGATCCAATAAAATTGTTGCATCAATGTCATTCCTAAAAAAGGTCAGTAAACACTTTTGTTAATTTACAAGTCGCTTTACTTGTCGCTAATTTACAAGTACCTAAGTTAATTATTCACCATACCTATCATATCGTTACTACAAGACATTATTTAAAATATTTTGTTCTGGAGTTAATATAGAACATATACTAGTTTATTTCACTAAATGAATTCAAATTATTGTTGAATATCGATGATTTTGGTATGAAAAATAGTTTTGCCCTCATAAGATTTAATTTTTAAGAAGTAAATTGTTTGTAACATTTAATGATAATTTTTAATATGCTAGGTATTCGTTATTAAATTTCAATAAACGTAGGTATTATTTACTACGCATTTCTTAACTTTCTGTTGCAGGACGAAGAAAGAAACCAGGGCGCGTAGGAGAAGGAAGAGAACAATGAAACGATAATAATTCTCAGTTCATTGTCATTCACCGTCAGAAACTACAAATCCCCATTTCGATCTTATTAGTTAAATCTGATCAGTAGAACATGTAGGTTAATAATAGACTCCAGGACCGGTCTTAACGCGACTGGAATAATATTGTTATAACGAGCCACCCAAAAAAAAAACGTCAACAAATCTGGCTATTAACGAGAGAAATACAAATAGCGGTGATGTTGAAACTCGAAACGAAACATTGTTGTTTCCAAACTCTTGCCAAATGACTGTCACAATTGTAAAATAAATAATGGCTGTCACATAATTTAACAGCCTTGACAATTAAATAAGATTATAAATTTAAGATAAAGAATAGAAATACGTCTTTTTTGGTCGATCAACTTTGATGACGTATTTAGTATAAGTTGACCGGCGCTGATCCATCCATCATTCGTGTATATGAAACGTCGAATAAGTTTGTAAAAATGTCGAGACAGCGTCCGTCACATGTTACGGTGGAGCGGTGGATAAGCAATTTTGCGGAACTGATCTTTAATGGCAGTGAATTGCGTTGTACCATGTGTGACAGTGCACTGACGTGGCACGTAAAAACAGATGTTTTTCAACGTGTTGCTACAGACAAACATAAAGCTCGTGTAAGTGGTGTGTGAGTGCGCGAGACAGACAAAGACAATTTAACTTGGATTTAGTAAAATGACGGTGGCGTATACTATTCCATTCGTCAAATTAGATCATCCCGAGTTCAGTTCAAGTTGTTCAGAACGTTGTGAGCGGAAAGTATCGATACTTGTCGATACCTAGCTAAAATGTATCGATACCAAGGAGTATCGGTATTGAATCAAAATGATGTTATTTTTATAGTATTATAACTGCCCATATTATAAAATAAAATACAGAACTTGTATAAAAAAAAAAAAACAGAAATTCATGAACATTTAGGTATTATAAAATAATAAATATCATGAACTACGGTATTCAGTACAGTCGATTGCTTTCTACTCTTTAGAAAATTTTAAATATAAACTCAATAGATGGTGTTAGAGGTACCTAATTAATTTGCCGTGTTTCTTTTACCTGAAATATCAGTAGATTTTACTAAATCTCACTTAATTAACCGATCAGAATTGAAACTTAGTCAAATATACTGATATCTCCGATAAAACAAATATAGTAATTATTAATAGAAACCTTGGTAGTATCGACATCTCGGTAGTATCGGAAAAAAAGTATCGATGCTAAAAATACTCGACACCAAAGTAAAAGTATCGATCTTTCCGAAGTATCGATGTATCGTTTGCATCCCTAGAGACAGCTATGGAAAGATAAGTGTTATTATATTATTGACAAATTGATGATTCTGAAATAATTATAATCTATATACATTATATCTTTCCCTTTCAACGGAAAAAAGTGTCACTTCTTCAAGGTTCCAGTAAGTTTTCGCCATCTGAAAGGTCTTTTGTCTACTTTAAGGTTATAGCCGATTTTTTTGGGTAAACCCCACTTTTTTTCACCCAAACTGGCCAATCAAAGATTTACTAACAATGATTTATGAAAATTTTTAGTATATTAAACTATACTATATTAAACTGTTAAAAACTTTTTCTCATGTTTGTTAAAAGTACAAGTGGTCATTCCTTTGTAGTCCTTCGTATATTGTTTTTTTTTTTGGAATAATTAGCATTCAATTGTCTATGAGTTAAGGATAAACAATAATGATGTCCACCGATATTGGGCAATGTGCCCATTGTGCCTCGTTCAGAGAAATCAATATAGGCAACAAGTCAAGGAACAAAGACGAGAAAACCAGAAGATCGCGACCAGGAGAAGAAGGTGGAGCCAGCGAATTAAAGTGTGAACATACCCTGTATAAGGTGGTATGGACCTGCATTGGTAAGGAGAAAAAATACCGCAGTTTGGATTTGCTCCAAATTTTTCTGATCCGAGCGACCTTATTACCGCAAAATCTGTCGTTTCGTCCACTGTCAGCCACAGCAATTTATTACATATGTCTTCTTTGATATTTCCTATGACAGGTTGATATATCTTCTGTAAATATGTTTTACGCAATGTATGGCTACTAGGCAATGGAAAATCAGATAAATATTTGGCAAAAAAACGTCTAAAGTAAATATTGTCGACCACGTTCCACGCAAGGCTACATTCGCAAAACATGCACAAATAGAACCATAATTTCCTTTTCTAACCGTACATATTGACGATTGCAAGGAATACATAAAATATGTGATCCGTCTATTGTAAAATCTTAGAAATTTTCAATCATCTTTTTAAGTCTAAAAAACTGGACGTCTTCCACGAAACACCGAACTACTACACTTTTCTCGACGCACGTTTCGCCAACCAAGTTGGCATCTTCAGGAGAAGATTAAAACTCACTCCAGGATTTTTAAGTCTATTCACAAATTGTAACGACTGTGCCATTATTGCAGAAATACACACAAAATCAGGTAATATGTAAATACAGTACACGAATTCATGAGTGATTAATAACTAATATAAATATAAAAATATAAAAAATTGTTTTCAATGCGACGGTCGACTCGTCTACACCGCCGCGCCGGCAAGTCGGTAGCAGAATAGCTCGCTGTCTTACAGAGAGAGTGTTGTACAGAGTTCTGGATTCCCGCGAAGCCTTCGTTCAGGATAACATTCTACGCACGGACAGTGGCGTGTTGGTATAAAGGGCAAGAAATGTGCGCTTAGAATATACGGTTTATACATTAATGATTATAGAGTGCTGGCTCTTCGTGACAGCATACTTTTCCGGACTTTTTATAGGTTATAAAACTTAAAAGGTCACAAGATAGGGTGTCTCTTAACGCGATATGCGTATTTTAAGGAATGGTTCCTAGACAAATTGTAGAAAAAGTAGAAGAGTTCATATAAACGTATGTCCTAATATGTTTGGCTTTCGAAATACAGGGTGTTAAAGCTTTACTTAAAACTTGAGTATTCTATCTCGAAAACCAACGATTTTAGGACATCCATTTATATAAAGTTTTCGACTTAAAATTGGTCCAGGAATCGTCCCTTAAAATAAATACATAGCATTAAGTAACACCCTGTATTTGCCAACAGGTATTTGTGGAATCCCGACCAGGAAATCCTGGAATGCATACCTGATCCGCGGTCTCTATTCGTAAGGGTCATAAAGGTCATATATACTGGGTGTCAGCTTTTAGTTTACAGACTTTATCTGCTCACCCAGGATAGTTAGCAAAAAAAAATTATATACTAAAGTTACTTGAATTCATGAGGCCTATAAAATGATATATTTCGTTTGACATGTGCTAGTGACCTTGAGGTGATGTCAGTGTCAATATAAGTTTTTTATGTACAACACCCTGTATTTTTAGACATTTTTGTATTTACCGAACAATTCTACACATATTTCATGTAACATACCCTATACCTATCTTCAACCGTTTTCGAGATTTTCAGTCAAACAGCTATTATTTCACAATACAAAGAATTTTCAGTTTGCCTTGTCAGTTTTGAAACAATTGAGAGGTATTGTTAAAAGTAATTTTAATCAGATCAATGGGATATTTCAGTAATTATAAGCAATTAGTTTAATAAATTTTCAAATTGAGCTTGCAAACAAGGCAAACTGAAAATTCTTTGTATTGTAAAATAATAGCTGTTTGACTTTGAAAATCTCGAAAACGGTTGAAGATAGGTATAGGGTATGTTACATGAAATATGTGTAGAATTGTTCGGTAAATCCAAAAACTGTCGAAAAATACAGGGTGTTGTATTTAAAAACTTATATTGACACTGACATAACCTCAAGGTCACTAGCACATGTCAAACGGAATATGCCATTTTATAGGCCTCATGAATTCAAGTAAATTTTGTATATACATTTTTTTGCTAACTATACTAGGTGAGTAAATAAAGTCTGTAAACTAAAAGCTGAGACACCCTGTATATAGGCCGTAGGGTCATACTAATTAAATATGGAAAAATTGGATGTAACATTAGTGATCCATTAGGCGGTGGTTTTTAATGCTGCTATGTTCATTTTTACTTACAAAATTTCACCTACAAAACAGTCGGTGGCCAACTATCTGTTGTTTGCCGTCTGGCTTCGCGATCCCACGCCTTACACGCGCGACCATGGCTTAACGCTAAAAAACGCTGAAAAATGCACCGCGGGCGAATCTTCAATTACGGCAATTACTTCGGGCCCGCGGCTAATCCAATAGTAGCGGCCCTTAACTTTTATATCTGTCCGTGCATTATTCATCTAGTAAGCGGCGCGCGATTGTTACGCGACGCGGCGTCTGACGTCATTTAATGCCGACGCCGCGAGTGCCAAGACTGCCGGTATTCTCCTCGTCCGCTCACTTTGTACTTCAGACTTTTTAAATTTGTGTTTAGAGCCCGCACGCCGTACATAAATGATGAAAAATGCTACCCCGCAGGTTAATTCTTCCCTGTATATTTTCAGTGCAGGGGTAATACCAGTGGCGGCTGGTGGAATTTGAAATTCACGCATTTTCGGAAGAAAGTATGGAACCTTCATACATTCTAAGGGGGATTATTGATTGACCAGTTTAGAGATTTGTTTGCCATGTGTAGTGACGAACACCCTATTTTGTGGATTGTTGGAGTCGCTAAATCTAAATTAATTGTTAACAAATTTATGCCAATGCTATTCCGCAGGTTAATTCTTCCCTGTAAATTTTCAGTGAGGGGGTAATACCAGTGGCAGCTGGGGGAATTTGAAATTCACGCATTTTCAGAAGAAAGTATGGAACCTTCATAAATTCTAAGGGGGATTATTGATTGACCAGTTTAGAGCTTTGTTTGCCAAGTGTAGTGACGAACACCATATTTTGTGGATTGTTGGAGTCGCTAAATCTAAATTTATTGTTAACATATTTCAATTACATTCAGTTATTCTCATTTATTAACAAATGAACAGGTTTTTCATACAAAAAAAGCTAAAAATTTACGGTTTTGTATCTGTAAATCGGTCAGTTAAGGTA
The DNA here is from genome assembly GCA_029963805.1 of Aromia moschata. Lineage (NCBI taxonomy): Eukaryota > Metazoa > Arthropoda > Insecta > Coleoptera > Cerambycidae > Aromia > Aromia moschata. Next base: position 299,108 of record JAPWTK010000491.1, on the reverse strand, counting down.
AGTCTTATCCCAACGTCAAGTTCTAATGAAAACGTTCACCTTGTTCATCATTATGCTTCCTAGATTCTGAGGAAAAAATGAAAGTGGGCTAATATACAGTGAGGGGCTAAAGTTTGGAATAAAATGAAAAACTCGGGTTTTATTGATATTTGAACGAAATGCTTCGACACGTCAATTTTCATTTTCGGTTTAGAGTTTCTCAAGAAATATTGAAAGTATACAGGGCTCTCGAGTTTCATGTACCATGTCAATGTTAGTTATTTTTTAATGGAACACCCTGTATCGTTTTATATTTTTGAGCAGGCCTTTGAGAGACAATTTCAAAAATATAACATTTGTCACCTGTCTAAAGACCCTGTACACGTTTGGCCAACTAGTTGGGCCAATGAGTTGGGCCAACGTGTACAAGACTATTTGGCGGAACTTGTCGTTAGCGGTCAGCGTTCGCCGGCCAGCCGAATGTTGTCGGTTTTTCGTGCACACATCAAAAGATCTTGGCGCAATCCGGCAAAAGCGTTCACACCTTGGCGCCCTCTTCAGATCGTGGTTGCCATTAAAGCGGAAAATGTATACACGGTGGAGACTTTAACTGGAATATATTCGCTAGCGGGGTGGTGAATGATTTTTCAAAAAAATTCCAGAGACACGTCAACTTTTAAATGTATTTACCTACATTTTTCAAGTAATATGAAAAATATAGCCCTTCAGGGGTGGCTGAAACCACTCTCGACATGATTTTTTCAAATGCAACCCTATGGCTTGTGACCCCTCATTGTAAAGCTGGTGGAAAGAGGAATCCAACGCACTGATCAAATTTTAATTTTTAGTATGTTTGTAGGGTTGCATACAATTAAAACAATTTAAAAATTAAATTTATTTTCAACGTAACAATTGTTCAAAATGTGCACCATTCACTTGTTGGCAGCATCCCAGTCTGTGGTAGGTTTCGTCCCTTACATTATGCAACATTTGCGGTGTTATTTTTCCGATTTCCTCTCTTATCCTTTCCTGCAGATCTGCTATGTTGTTGGATTCTGAATGTAAACCCTACTTTTAAGATGTCCCCACAAAAAGAAATCCAGTGGTGTAAGATCTGGAGATCTTGCTGGCCACTCAATATTACCTCGCCTCCCAATCCACCTACCGGGAAAAATTCGGTCCAGATACTGACGCAGCATAGAACAATGGCAGCATAGTGTGGTGGGGGTCCCATCTTGCTGAAACCATAACCTCTCGTCGGTCAAGTTGGGGTTTAAGGGGTTTGGAAATAAATGACATAGCACTGACATTAGTTCGTGCTGGAGTAAACGCAAGTATCTTGCTCCATTAAGAGTGCCATCAAAGAAAATGGTCCTACAATTCTATGTTGTATTATTCCGGCCCACATATTAGTTTTCTGTGGGCGCTGAGTATGAAGTTCCCCTCATCCAATGGGGGTTCTCTTCAGCCCAGTAACGACAATTTTGGCGATTTACGTGCCCATTTAATGTAAAAGTAGCCTCGTCAGAGAAAACTATTCACTCTAAAGATAACTGGTTTTGATCAATACATGTCATCAATAAATCGCAAAATTCCACTCGTCGATCTGGATCGTCTTCAAGTAGCTCTTGAACAGCTTGCATTTTATATGGGCGTTTTTTCTCATATTTAAGTATTTTTAAAACTGTTTTGTGATTAAGATTACTATCACGGGCCAGTTGACGGGCTGGAGTGATTGGATTTTCTTCTAGAGCAAGCAATAAATTCAACTTCGTGTCGTCATCAACAACAGCCTGCCTCTTACTCGGTACTTTCCTGACATGACCCATATCTCGATATTGTGCCTCAATTTTACTAATGGTACCTTGATTTAGTGGTGGCAAGTCAGGATGCGTTTCTCGAAACAAGCGAACAACTTCGCATTGAGTTCGCGCCCTATCACCATATCCAATCATCATCAAAATTTCTATTTTTAGTGATTCAGTTAAATAAGACATTTTCACCAATTTGAAATAACACTTCGTTTCAAACTCTGTATACAGCCTACAAACTAAATTACTCTTTGCGGCCGTGTAAAAACACTAGCAAAAAATAACAAATATCAGTTGTGGCAAAAAAATTTCTTGGAATTTTTTGTGGGGACATATGAAAAGTAAGGTTTACGTTCCAAAACTAAACAACACACATTTTGAGTACGAAATTGTTGCGTTAAAAATAAATTAAACTATAAAATTACGTTTTAATTGTATGCAACCCTACAAACATACTAAAAATTAAAATTTGATCAGTGCGTTGGATTCCTCTTTTCCACCAGATTTACAATGAGGGGTCACAAGCCATAGGGTTGCGTTTGAAAAAATCATGTCGAGGGTGGTTTCAGCCACCCCCGAAGGGCTATATTTTTCACATTACTTGTAAAATGTAGGTAAATACATTTAAAAGTTGACGTGTCTCGGGAATTTTTTTGAAAAATCATTCACCACCCCGCTAGCGAATATATTCCAGTTAAAGTCTCCACCGTGTATAATTAAACTGGCAGTTTGTTGGGTATTCAGTCTACTAATTACTTATATAATTATGTAATCAACTTATCATGTATTTTTTTAATTCACCTTGTTCTGTTTCGATGAATACTCAGCATCCACCATTTTCTTTTGCGTATTTTTTAAAATCATTCTTCATTGGTGCACATTTCATTTCAATGTGAGTTTGGCGAAGTGAAATGAAACTGAAAGAGAAATGAAATGGAAGAAACACCTAAAAAAACGGAGTTAGGATGATTTTTTATTTTAATTGTACATAATATAGAAAATTATAAATTATAAGAGAAAACTAGGAAAACTAATTATTGTGAAGATATACGGTATATCTTTACATAAAACTAATGAGTGGAGAACGATCTTTCTTCTGATAAAATCGTACACGAGACACCTAACACTGAAAAAAATTGTAGATATCCATTGTGGAGCCCAAATTATACTACTATGGACTCTCAGATATTTGGAAAAGCACATTTTGGTTAATTTTTTTTAGAAACCTAACAACTGTAACCTCACTTTTATCACAATCTGAAGTGAAATGAGGAACTGATCATGGTATTTTTAATTTCAGTAGGAACTGATATCGTCAAAATGAGATGACATAATAAAACACCCATTTTTTGAACTGAACTGAAATAAACTAATATATACTGAAATTTCAGGTAAAAAGAAACACAAAAAATAATTGAAAGTGCCGCGGCTGCGATAGTTTCCACATCCATCCTCGTCAAATGGCCAGTGCAGAATGAGCAACGCCAACGTGTAAACAGTATCCTTATTTTTGGCCCAACTAGTTGACCAAACGTGTACAGGAGTCTTAAAAGTACAAGATCCCGACCTAAGTCGACCTCCCCTTATCCTTTTTCCTAATTAAATATATATTTTATACAATAAAATGTATAAATCAATACAATGTGCTAGGGTTGCCGCGCCATATCCGCGCAAGGCTATTTTTAATTAAAAATATTTTAATGCAATTTTTTGTGGTCATTACGGTCATTCTTTTTCTTAAAAAAAATAGTACCATTCGAAAACCAAAGATGCACATAAAACGTCAAAGTAATGTTGCCTACCATTTTCGCGCCGTATACGAGGTTGCCAGGTGTAAACAGGTGAACTGATATTAGTAAATTACCCTCATCTTTTTCCTAATGAATTATGTATGAAAATGTAGTTAATTTTATTGCAGATATGATTGTATGGGGTTGCCTTTGCGAAAGTGCGCAGAGTCTAGGGTTGCCGCGATTTAAAGTATGAATAATGGAGTGATGACGACCAGATGATGGAGTGAGAGAAGTATGGAGTGATGATGACCAGATTCACCAAGAACATCGCGGCATTAGGACAATTTTATAATATTATTAGAAGTGGCCAGAAGGCAGTTGTACTACAAACGTGTCACATTGTTAAATAGGTTTTGGGACAGGATGAATTTCCTCCCCTCACCTGAGTCTAATTCCTGCTGGAGGCGGGGATGGGATATCAAGCCATCACTGTCTGCATGTTGAATGGGTGAATGTTTTCCAGAATTTACGCTGAGAAGTGTGAATATAAATTAATAATAATGAAATTATAGTAGGATTTAAAAAGCGATAAAAAAAGATGCAATATTTTAACCGAAAATCTGGTATATATAAATAACAAACTAAAAAGAATATAAAAACAACAACAACAATATTAATAGTAAGAAAAATAATAATAATAACGATTTTAGTAATAAATATGAGAACGAGTTTGTTGCATTTGTATGTTTCCTTATTTTTTTGCGGTTTAACGCATGCAGAACTTCTGCTAGGTATATAAGTATATAGTAAATTAACAATATATAAGTAACATACACTAATATATTTTTATTTATAAAACAGGGTCAATAAAAGAAAATCATTTTTGAATACAATTAATACATTTATTGTTACAAAAAAAAATATATCGACTGCAGTGCTCTCCGTCGCGCCTTATCTCTTACTCAATTATTCATACTTTAAATTGCGGCAACCCTAGACTCTGTGCATTTTCGCAAAGGCAACCCTATACCATCATATCCGCAATAAAATTAACTACATTTTCATATATAATTCATTAGGAAAAACGATGAGGGAATTTACTAATATCAGTTCACCTCTTTACACCTGACAACCCCGTATACGGCGGGAAAAATGGTAGGCAACCTTACTTTGACGTTTTATGTACATGTTTGGTTTTCGAATGGTACTATTTTTTTTAAGAAAAAGAATGACCGTAATGACCGCAAAAAATTGCATTAAATAATTTTTAATTAAAAATAGCCTTGCGCGGATATGGCGCGGCAACCCTAGCACATTGTATTGATTTATACATTTTACTGTATAAAATATATATTTAATTAGGAAAAAGGATGAGGGGAGGTCGACTTAGGTCGGGATCTTAGACTCTAAGTCCGATCGTCAATTGCCTAACGTAAATGTCTGTTTGACATTACCAGTGGCGGTGCGTGATATTTCAGTTAGCCATATCTTGAAAACGACGCATGGGACCCACTTCACTTTTTTAGGTGATGACTATACACCTCTTACAGAAAGGATCTATAGTGAAAAATTGTAAAAAGCAAAGTTTGCGAAAAAATTTTCAAAAACACTGGAGCACTCCCTGGGTTCTCAGTAACGCTCTGTGGAATATTTGCAGTATATTTTTTTTCATAATCTAGAAACAAATATAAGGAGACGTTTTGCGATTTGTTACAAAATATTTTTGTTTCAAAAAAGTTATGGACATTTTAATTTTGGGAAACAAAAATGTTCCTAGAAAAATTAAAATTAAAATGGCCATAACTTTTTGAAAAAAAAAAAATTTTGCAACAAATCGAAAAACGTCTCCTTATATTTGTTTCTAGATTATGAAAAAAAATATACTGCAAATATCCCACAGAGCGTTACTGAGAACCCAGGGAGTGCTCCAGTGTTTTTGAAAAATTTTTCGCAAACTTTGCTGACGATTTTTTCATTATAAATCCTTTCTGTAAGAGGTGTATAGTCATCACCTAAAAAGTGAAGTGGGTCCCATACGTCGTTTTCAAGATATGGCTAACTGAAATATCACGCACCGCCACTGGACATTACACTCTAATTAAAAGTGTAAGTTCAAAATTAGTATTTGTAAAAAATATCACATTTATCTGAAAGGGAAAGAATAGAGATTTTGATAATGCTTGGTTGTGATGATAAACGCCGATCGCAAGCCGAAGTACTGTCTTTAATGACAAATATCCCACTAAACATATCGCACAGGGAACAGCGATCAAGAAAAATAGTAGTCATTTTTTTAATGCGGGTTACGTTAGAGATCGGGAAATAAGTGGACGCCTTACAGTACCACGAGACCACAGACTACCTACTACCTATTACACAGTAGTCTGTGCACGAGACACTAAGCTTGATGTCACGCTTAGTATCATAAAAAATCCACAAAACACAACCCGCCAATGGCTGATGACCACGGTATAAGTAAGAGATCTATTTTAAGAATTAAAAAGAAAAGAAAAGTCACATCTGTACAAAATTACATTACACTGGTTAATGAATTAATTGAAGACGATCCAGATCACCGTTTGGAATTCTGAGAAACAATTATGGAAAAGTGCAACAGTAATCCAGCTTTACTCTTCAGGTTAATATTTTCAGATAAGGCCACATTTTCATTAAATGATGTCAACAGACAAAATGAACGGTATTGGGCAACAGAAAATATTCACTGGATGCGCGAACGTCATACTACCAATATCCGCAAGAAGTTTATGTTTGGGCGGGGATACTCGAGATCAGAGTTTTGGAGCCATATTTTTTTGAAGGTTCATTAACAGGGCATACATACTTGGATTTTTTTGAGAGACGAATTACTTCCTGCGTTGGCTGCATTATATCCAAACAAACAAGATCCAGATTTACCTTCTGCCTCGTTGTGGTTCCAACAGGATGGACCCCCACCACACTATGCAAGACAAGTTCGAGACTTTTTGAATCAAACATTTCCAGGTCGGTGGATTGGACGAAGAGGAGTTGGATTGGACGGAGAAAGGTCGGCTCGTTCTCCGGATTTTAATCCTTATGGTTATTTTTTATGGGGCTATTTAAAAAACAAAATCTATATTACACAACCACCTAACATTGAAAATTTAAAAACGATAATTAGAAATGAAATTCACACCTCGAGTTATTAGAAATGTGTTAAGCGAATTTGAATATCATGTGGCTGCAGCTCATGAAGTGTTTGGAGAGCATATCGAATATTTAATTTGGGTGTGTTTCGATTTGTTATTTATTTTGTAAACTATTAATGCATTACTTACTGCTTTCACTATGCTACGTTGTTTCTGTTAATTTTTTTACGGCACTGTTTTTTTTTCTACGGTATTTACCAGTTTGATACACTTCGCCACGATGGGTGACAACAATAAAACACCGTTAATGTGTGTGTTGTAATTCCATAATTACGGAGTTTCAGTTATAATAGATACATTTCCCCATTTCAACAGCTGTTATCTACATAGCCACGAAAGTAACAGGTGACAAATGCTATATTTTTGAAATTGTCTCTCAAAGGCCTGCTCAAAAATATAAAACGATACAGTGCTTCATAAAAAAAAACTAACATTGACATCGGTACATGAAACTCGAACGCCCTGTATACTTTCAATATTTCTTGAGAAACTCTAAACTGAAAAGTTCACACTTTTTTTATTTCCCAGAATTTATTCCATCGCCTGTCTAAAAAATGTCCACGTAGCGTTTCCAAATTTATCGTCCTCTAAAATTGCTCTAATTAGCTAACAAATACAGCATGGCAAAAAAAGTCGCACATAATGCGTAACTTTTTGCGAAAATTTCTTTATGTAAACATATTAAATTTTTAGTTTACAGTAAAGAGAAAAATCTGCTGTTTTAGAAACGGTTTGTTATTTACAAGAATAAAGTTGGTCTCCATAAAAACCAAACTCGAAAAGACAAAATTATTTCGTGTTGATAGAAACATGGCAAATAAACTGACGAAAACCTTTTTATTCAGGACATTTTTGTATATACAAGGTTATTAAAAATTTACATGTATTTGTATATGTAAAAAACATTCAAGTACTTTTAAAAGATTTTTTTATTAAGACAAGCTTAATGTGAAAGACTGTGTAAAATTGTGTTTTTGGTGGAATTCTGAATTATACTTCACAATCATTTCTCCAGAAATCAATTCATTTCTAACTGACCTCACTATTTTAACGTAATGGTGCTCTCTGGGTCTGCTATCCCATAAGCATAATAAACGAGAATTCTTTTGTGCCTCCTTGCAAACCCAGTAAATCGATTATTTTCAATCAAAACGATTACTCTTTACATTTCACAGCACGACCAAGTCGTCAATGAACGCTCAAAAGGGGACGCCTAGAGGGGAACTGCCAATATCACAATTTTTGACTTTAGGCATCTGTTTGTGTTTGGAATAGTTATGAGGTAAACATACCAAAAGTCCCCGGATCCAGGAGGTGCTGATGGTGTAGAAGGACACGAAGAAGGTCCCGGTTTTTGGCTTTACTCTTACGTATATCTCGAAAACGATTAGCCTTAGTTAAAAGTGAAATCGATAGCTGATAAAATTTCTTACAGGAATGTTGTCACTCTTTGTGTCATATTCGTTATAGTTTTCAAGGTATACGCTCATGAAATGCGTATATTTTCGAAAAACTTTTTTTTGCCTCACGTATTTTGGTAAATTTTGTCTCTTTATTTCAGTATCGTTCATTTGAGAAGAAAGTCCCTTGAGAAGTTGTACACTTGAAATGAGTAGGAATAATTCAATATATTATCTTCAACTGATCAAAACTTATAGCAATTTGAAAAAATTCTTCTAATTTCGAGATACACTATTCCAAAAATAAAACATAACATTCACTTTGATACATTTGGTAGACAAGAGAAATAATGTGCTAGAGAGGGTGAGAGAACATTAAACACATTATAAGATCCATCTCAAACCATACGTCTCTGTTCCTCCACCGATTGAGGGGGTACCTAAGTAGCATTCATTCAAACTCAGTCACGAAGTCCAGAAGTGGTTAGGAAACAAGCTGACCCCCTGAACTGAAGTAAGACCACTAATTCACTCCTGAATGAACCAACAAACCTCACCACATCAGATGAAATTCTGAAAATGATTTTCTGCTAGTACATCAAAGGATTCACCAGTGGCAAATATTGGGGCAGGAAAAGGAAGAGAATATAACCGAAGAAGATTATGTGTACGAGCTATCACCTCATCTGACCCTGGGGTCAGATGAAGGCAAAGAACCAAAAATCAGAACCTTCTTCCTTCTGCCCTTCTGCACCCTCCTCACCTAATAGGCCAGAGGACTTTTGATATGTTTACCTCCTAACTAGTCCAATGAAAATTTTGAAGGCAAAAGTTGTATTCTCTGCATTTCCCGCTAGACCCCCTTCATTGGCAGTAATATGGTTTCTGATTTCTATTATGTAAAATCACTGCCCTCAGAGGTTTTCTAAAAATCAATAAACACACGAGATTCGTCCAAAATGCATGGCTGTTTTTTTTCTTGTTTGAAAAAGTCAAATTACTGCTACATCCATGTAGGGCAGTATAATTATAGTAGTTTTGGTTTGAAAAGTTCCAGTTACATATATCGTGACAATAACAGAGTGTTCCAAAATATCCAGATTTGTGGATGGGTAAATGGTAACTTTTTTGTTTAGAACCAACATATTCCATTATTGTAGAGGGGAACCTAGTAATTCGGTGTTTGATTTAGGGAGTTGCAAATCCCTCACGAAATCATTAAGTTCACTCTGAGATCACCAATATGGCTTGGTATGGTCTTGATGAATTTACTGTGTTTTCTTCTAATTCATTTTCTAAGATATTCCCACTGAAAGAATCCCAACAAACTAGAAATGATAGTTCAGAAGAATGAACAGCTTTTGCTACTAAGGAGACATCTGAGTCCTGTATGTTGCGCTTCATTTTATTGTTAAAACCAACCATATTAGCCAAACCAAGGTGGTAGTTCCATGGGTATCGCCACAACATTGGTATTCGTCCATTGCCCATTGTGCTAGGGTTCTTTTGCAGTTCTCAAACGCTAGTGTGACATCCACAATTTTTGTGAATTAGAAACAAGAAATCAAAAATTGATCTCCCGTGAATTAAAAATGTTATTTTACCACAAATACAACAAACTCTATTAGGATTTGCTTTGCAGCCTATTTGATTTTAATTCCTATTTTTAATACGTATTGAGAAATGAATGTTCTTAATATCACACATTCCAATAAACAAATAATGAAATATCATTCACGTGACTGGACGTAGGATTCGCAAGCTTATTTTGAGGAAGGTACTTGATTCCAAATTTCTTCGCTGGTTTGTAGGGCATGATTAGTATTAATCCGTTTTAGAATTTTTTTGTTGAATTTAAATAAATGCACTGTACTAAAAAAATATTGTTGGTGTTTACAGAAGTAGTGGAGCACTTGTTACGCCACTGAACGTTGAGGAATTTGTCACAATGAATTGACAACGAAAACACGTTTGGTTCATGTTAATTTAATAAACAGAACCAAAAGGTATATCGAAGGTAATGGAAAATTTCGAAACTATAGTGTAAAACACAATACGTACATCACAAATAAAACGTTAAACGGATTTCAAACCATAATTTTATTACAAAATTTCTACAGATTCATAATAATTCTCAGAAAGAAGGAAGAGAAGGAATCGAACTGTTTTCGTTCTTTTTATTTTGTTATTTAATAAGTCGCTCTGTGTACCTACTGGGCTAAATATGTTTTATAAACTGTAAAATTATGAAAAACATTACACAAAATTAATTAATGCCTCATTAGCCAGTACAAATACGTTTTTTATTAATCTAGTGATCCCTTAAAAATAGCAGAATGTACAGTTTTTTATTGCTACTAGACAAGATTATCGAAAGTATAACAAACTAGAGTGGATTAGAGGGAAACGGGGGTTGAAAAGTCCGCATACAGAAGAAAGAAGGGGTGGTAGGTAGCGAGAGGGCCCAGCCAGCTTTGATCTCGCCATATCTCTTACAAATGCAAATTTCATTTTGCTGTGCCGTACCCCATCAAAAATATGAACTAAACGATAACTTTATTCATTATTCATATACCTCAGGCACACACCCCGAATAGAGCTGAGACCTACGTTTGCCAATCACTTTTGATAACGTTTCCTTTATGCTGTTTTGTTTTAAAAGTGTTGCGCTTTATTCACTTTCAGGAAATGGATACGGGCAAAATAAATGAGCATTGGATGTTGCGTAGAATTAAAAAATTGTACAATATTACGCAGATACAAAGATTACATATTTTTGCAGTACCTTTATTGTTATTATAATCATATAATATCACTATAATTGGCCGAAATGTGCCACGGGACATAGGCGTACGCATTATAATATAATGTAATACAAGAAAGCAAATAATATTAAATTTAGTAAAAAAGTAATAAATACATACTTTACAACCATACGTGAATGTAAAACTTACCCTCTTAATTAGCTTGACGACATAGCTTGGTTACCAGCACTATCACGGAGTGGAGAAGATTCTTGGGAATTTTGTAGCATCAGATAAATTTCTATAGTTGTCTCCGATAATGTTGTTCACTGTTGTGACAATATCTGTTTATATTTTGAGATGAACTGTTTAACATCTACTGATGTAATACAGGCATAATTACACTCTACTCTTTGCATTTACTTCTTAACGGGTCTGTAGTTGCAAAAAATTGTCTTGATTTAGTAAAACTGGTGTTTTTCTTTAATACACTTTTATTGCTTCACCTATAATAGCTTGTAGCAACGAATTTACTTAGTCCACTATTTTTTTGTGACTCCGCTAACGACATCACACTGTTCTGTAATTTTTGTATGGCGTCATACAAACCTTTATAGTTACTAGGAATAGTTGTTAAAACTGTTTCAATGGACACATCTTGAAATTTGGTTGGTTTTCTTTAATAGCTTTGGCAAGATTGAATTTTAAAGTAACAGCTTTTATTTGCTGGAAATATTCGGCATAATCAAAAGCGGCTTTCAATCATGTTCCCTAACGAGTAAGAATCGGCTTTTGGTGGTTCTGGAATATTAGGACATTTGCCGTGAGACTCGAAGGAGATTTTAGGAACACTTTTTTGTACCCGCTATTAATGCTGGTACTTGCTAAGAGTTTCTGATACAAGATGTAAAGCCTGTACACGTAATATTCAAAAACCTGCAACCACGTTCTGAAAGCAAAGGGCCTAGTAACAGCATCATGGGGCACCATCGGTCATAAACATCACCACCTATTTGTTGACAGTTCAATTTATTCGAGGGTCTCCAACACCACCCTTGTAATTGTGGTGCCATTATACTCTGTTGTCATTACTGTCTTTTACTAGCTAGTAACATTGGGCCTGTGTTACTATGTGGTAACATTTAGAATAGAATGTTTTTTAGAGTCGGTTGTCTCGTCAATCCATGACCACAACCGTGTATTTTTTAATGCACTTGTAAATGGTTTATCGAGTAAAATCTTAGCCTTATCTTAGCCTAGCTTATCTTATGACATAAACATCTCGAACACTCTAGTAATAATGCAAGAGTTTGTCCGATGGCGGGGCGAAATCATCCAGTTGGCGACAGTACACATCGGAATGGATCGTCTGGTTCTAGTCCACAGTATAGTATAGTACATACAAAATTCGGGCGTAGGACTAAGGACTTATGCCATTAGATTTGTAGGACGATATTACCATTGCATTACACAATTATTTAGTGAGCAGCAGTAAAAAATTCAGTCGGTTCTTAATCATTTTTATGACCTGCTCATTTTAACATGTTGATAGTGTAGGACCCTTCCGCAAAACTGTCTTTGTAGGACAAACGTTTTTCCGAGTATTTTGTATGAATATCTTCGAATTCAACTAGGAAGCTAATTGTTATTAATCAAACTTATATTATCATGCGTTTGACACGTTTAACATGACCACTTTAACACTTCGTAAAATGCCACTGTTGAGAATTGTCATTGACAGGTTGTGGGCGTCTCATCAAACTGAAGCTACTTACGAAAAATCAGCCCGTTATTAATCATTCCAAAAGAAGAGTCACGTATTGTGGACTATTCCGCGGTAGGAGCTCGAAAAACACCACGCCTTTATAATCCCACCATATTAAGAGCATAACTTTCCTCTGGTGAAGATCAGCTTTGGATTGTGTTTGGGCTCGCTCAGTTCCACTGGACCACGATCGCTTGCGTCGAATGTTGTTGTAAACAATCCATTTTTCATCGCTTCTTACCAGGCGCTTCTAAAACGGATCGATTTTATTGCGTTTAAGGTGAGTATCGGCGATATTGATGCGACTGGTGAGATGAATTTCTTTGGAGTTCATGAGGAACCCATGTGAACGGTGGAATGATGAAGGTTTAGTGTCTCCGCAATGTCACACGTGGTCGAATGTGGGTCTTCCTTGATCAGTGCCTTTATTTGGTCGTCATCAGCCTCCATGGGCCTTCCGGAGCGAGGAGCATCGGTGACATCAAAGTCATCAGCATGGAATTTGTTGAACCAACTCTGGCACTGACGCTCTTGTATTATTACCGTAAACTTTACGCAATTTTTACAGGCCTGTCTTGCGTTTTCCCTTTGCGGAAAAAAACAACAAAATATGCTGAAAATGCACAGTTTAATCTTTCATTTTCAACTTGATGTAAAAACCAAACGGCGCGACCAAGTCGATTACTTTTTCTTAAATGAAGGTTGAACTGTCAGCTGTGAAACAGTATAGCACTCGAGCCGATCGTGATGACATTTCTCATGTATAAATACATGTAATGCCATCTATTGCAAAAATAGATAACTTTCCGAGAACCTATTATTTAGTTTTAATTTATGTCAGAAAATAAAATAAATAAGAAATAAAAAAAAACGAATACGCCCTGTAACTTACTCTTTTTTTTCTCATAAACTCCTCTTTGGTCGTAGAATCGTCGTGACCTGCTGATGAAATTAAAAGAGAGAAGAATCAATAGAATAATTCACAGTCAAGACAAATACAATGCACGACGTGTAGCCTATAACTTAATCTTAGGCTCCACAATTCACTTAGAAGCCCAGGCACAATAACAAATATTTCCAATTAGGACCTAATTCAGTTTATTTCTTTCCACAATTTCGCACTTGTTAAACGAAAAATAGAATTTCAAGGGTAACGGGAAACCAGAGGTCCATTCTTATATGTGGATGTCTTTCAGTACTGATAAATAAAAAAAAATAGTCTAAAATAGTTACTAATGGGATAATAATGAAAGACTTTTTATTATTTTAGATATGAATGGGCACTATTGTGCAACGAATGTTAGTGAGTGAGATAATTCAATGAATAAAATAAAATTACCTACTAATAACACCTAAATAACTAGCCATCCAAAAATTGGGCCCAGCAAAAAAACGTATTTCGTTTCTTTTTCTTTTCATCATCTTCATTTCTTCTTCTATTTACTGGGTAAAAAAAAATAAAAAAACTTCATCTATAATAGAAACTGTATTTTCGACAAAATGACACGCTATTTAAAAAAAAATGACGACTGCCCATATTTTGAACTCTTATTTTAGTCAATAACGTGCTGCAGTATCCATGGTGTTCCATTAATTTCTTCAATTTTATTGACAATGTATTGCTGATGGTCTTCCGTATCGTCAAGGGGGAGTTTCAAAAATTGAATTATTTAGATACGGCCAGATACAAAAATCACAGGGGGTCAAATTGCAAGATCTAGGGGGAATATTGTCTGCGTGTTGAAACTAATTATACGATCTTCGAAAAATTTGCGTATTTAATTAATTGTTTCCCTAGTAGTATGCGGACGAGCTCCATCTTGTTGAATATAACTTTGCAGTTCGTCGTCACGCAACATTTGTACAAAAGGCGTTAACATTTCTAAACGGTACCTCTCCGCATTCAACGTTCCGTTAAAAAAATAGGTCTAACTTCTGCTCACATCGGCCCACACTCCAATCAATTTTTTGTGAGGTGGTGAAGTTTCAATATAAAAGTGAAGGTTTTCTGCACTCCAAAGTTTCATATTCTGTGAGTTAACGTCGCCCGAAAGATGGAACCAAGCGTCATAAATGTGTTAAAATGGTTACTAAAACCATTGCCAGAACTGTAGCCTTAGAGGATACACTCTGAGAATTTCCTGTGTCAATTGCAGACGACATGGATGGAGCTCCAAATCATCTTTCAAAATTCGTTGACAAGTTGTATAGGGCAAATTTACTTATTGGCTCAGATGAGTAAGCAATTGATGTTCTTGGATTGTCCGTTATCACTTACCTAACCATTTCAACGTTTTCTTCTGTCCTTACTTTGGATCTGACACTCTGACACTGACCTTGTTTGCGATTTATGCTTCCAGTTGCCGGTGCAAATGTAGAAAACGTTTTACTGACCCACTAAAATGGTCTAAATGAATAACTGCGTCTGGAAAAACTTCCCAGAACTCCTCATATGCAGCTCTCATGGAACATATCCAGTGTCCACTGATTCTTCTGCAATTTCTAAAATAAATTTCAAGCGAAACACGCCTCTGATCTTCATTAAATATGAATTCCATTATTTATTTTACAGTTCTGACAGCCACTGTCAAAAGTTTGATAACAACAAAGTTTCGTTTCGAGTTTCGACCGCTATTTTTACCTCTCTCGTTCATAGCCAGAGTTGATGACATTTTCTTTGGATGTTTCATTACATACATCATACATATCTAGACACTTCGAATTCGGTTTTTAGTAACTCTAGTGATTTTAAGCCGTTAATGTTTATCTGAAGGTTTCAAGGATTCAAGGCTGTTAACGGTTATCGAAACCAGGTTGGATTTTACAAGATTCCATTGTTATGCCATATTTTACTCGACAAATTTAATGATAAAATAAATAGCAACGAGGAGTCAGGAATTTACAAAACAAGTTTGCGAACAAAATTTACGAAATGAAATGGAAACTTTAGAATAAATAGAGTAGATTCTTAGAAGAATAAATTTTAACAATTTTATGACGATGCCAACATGGTTATCGAAACGTGCGTCGAGTCCCATGTAGTGCTTCGGTGTCTGGAAAATATATACAAGATTGTGATCCTATGCCGAAGGTTACAGTCCGATTCCACCTTATTCTAGTCCCTTATCATACAGGTGTTATGTTTTCTATTTAAATAGGGTACCCCTACAGGGTGCTTTATATTGATATGCATATTGAATGTTTTGGGAGAACTGTATTACCAGCGACATTGCACATCTAAAATAATGGAAACATGCTGTCACTTCAGGATATCCTAGGATATCCTCCAATTCCTCCTCCTGTATAACGGAAGTATATACCAGCATCGTTTTAAATGGCATTTTTTATCCCATATTTGAATTCGACATTTTAATTTAATGTCACTTAAAACTATTTCTATAATGAAGTTTCAGAAATTTTAATTCCAAGGAACGATGTGCAGGGTACTCAAATAGAGGGTCAAACTTGAACAACTTATTAATAAGGATATAAGGAATGCTAGTATGTCTAGAAAGATTTGATGACAAGATAACTTATAAATATAGTACGTTCTTTTTAAAAAAGGAATTAATTAATTTCTAAGGACAAAGAATAAAGTTTGAGAATCTCTATTTTGGAGAATTTGTACATTTTGTAGTACATCTAATACACTTGGCAGTATGTTCAGCCTTTCATACTTACTTGGTGAAAAAATGAACCACTAAATTTACTAGAGCAAAAGCTATTAATTTTTATGTAAGGGTTGACAAATGCATTTTTTTTATTTTAAAATGAAATAGCTCGAAATCGTTCATTATAGAAATAGGGCATAAAACATATAACCTGCCATTCAAAAGGGCGAACTGAAACACTAAGTTCGTTTCTAATACGTTCGGAGTCGCCATTACTTTATATACGAGGCGTGTAAAGAGTAAGTAATGAGACTGGCAACGTAGCGTCCGATCTAGCAACACTGCGGAGACGGAACTTGGAAGGGCGGTAGGTTAACATGTAATATACCTTCACTACAAGTTTGAACTTATTAGAGTCATTTGTTTGTTCTTCGTGACTGTTTTCGTAAACCGTTTTTTTCTAGTGCGTTTCAAAATGAGTGACATTAATTTTGAGCAACGGTGTGCTGTCAGGTTTTGCTTCAGACTTGGACACAGCGCAACAGATACTTTTGCAAAACTTCAACACGCCTACGCCTGCAGTGTTTTTCAAGAGCCCAGGTTTTTCGGTGGTTTAATGCATTCTCAGAAGGAAGAGGTCGATCGAAGATGAACCACGTAGCAGAAGGTCTTCATTACTGGTGATGTCACCACATTAACGTGTCATTACTGGTGATGAGACTTGGGTCTTTGAGTACGACCCGGAAACCAAGCGCCAAAGTATGGAATTGCACACTTCAAGCTCTCCAAGACCCAAAAGAAAACAATAATGAGCAAGTGGAAGATCAAGTGCATGCTGATTTGCTTTTTTGATAGCTAAGAAATTGTCCACAAAGAGTTTATGCCTCCAGGCCAAACAGTAAATCAATACTTTTACAGAGAGTTCTTCGCAACTTCGAAAAGGGTCATGCGTGTGAGACCAAAACATCAAGAATAACTGGATGTTACATTGCGGCAATGCGCCTTGTCATACAGCCATTTCAGTAAACGAGTTTTTAGCCAGTAAAAACATTCTTGTTGCTCCTCAGCCTCCTTATTCACCTAACTTGTGTCCTTGTGACTTTTTTATCTTCCCGAGATTGAAAAATCACCTCAAGGGACGTCATTTTGGGACCATAAAAAACATTAAAACGGCTGTAACTGACTAGCTGAAGGCTATTCCAGTATTTGAGTTCCAGCACTGCTATGAGGAATGGAAAAACCGTCTCCAGCGCTGTGTGGCTTCCCAAGGAAGTTATTTGCAAGGAGACAATACTGAAATGTAATTCCCTTCAAATAAAAAAAAATTAAAAAAATCAGTCTCATTACTTGATTTACAGACCTCGTATGAAGAACATACAAATTTTACACAAATAAATCTCCATATAATTTTTAGTTCACTGAAGCACTTAGTATAATATACAGAATATAATATACAAAAAAGAAAATAATATTTCAAAGATTATATAATAATATTTCAAATAATAAATCACTGAGTAAACAACAAGTACTACAGGCAATCCGATATATTTTTTTAAACTTAAAATATACGTATTGTTTGCCGATACTACATTTCCTCGCGATTTTGTAGATGTGATAAAATAATGATAAATATGTTGCGACAGAAAACACATTGTACATCAAATGACTTATAGAGTAGAAAATTACTTGCAAATTGGCCCGAATTCAATAACATAACGCCTCTTGTACTGCCGTAGCTTATTCTCGATGATTTCGGAAGTATTGTGGAGTTGTTCCTCCCTAAATGCAATTGAGTAAGTTGGCTTTGATGCCTTGGTTTAGGGATGTGATGTGATCTCTATCCGCCAAAGTCTACTTGATTCTCGCAATCAGCCTGCAATGTGATTTTATCTCGTGCCCTGAATAGACTCTTCGAGACAGTGACGTGTCGAAAGGCGTTATTAGGCGACATCAAAATATATAGGCACTAATTTTTTGGTTTTTTTTTTTGATAAGATTTACATTACATAAACTTAAGGGGTTATACTTCCCAGGCTTTTTTGTGAATTTTTTTTTTTCGATACCTATGTAATGGATCAAAATGAAATTTTAACACTTGATTCTATGGGTATTAATGTATACAAAAGTGTTTTTTATTTTCATTAAAGATACAAAATAGCATCATAGCTCCAGGTAACATGATACAGTTTTATTTCTGGGGGAACAAATCGGCGTACACTGTAACAGTGTTCGTACACCACTTAGAAACAAAAAAAACATTTTTCTTAATCTGCATTAGTCTTTTTGAAAGTATCCAAGATTTTAATTTCTTTTTGTAAATTGACATCAATTGTATTTTTTTCTTTTTTTTTCTTAAAAAATCGATCTTAAATTGTTTATTGCAAATCTAATTATTTGTCAATCGCAAAAAATCGTGTGCACTTCAATAGATAATCTACATAAGACGCTACAATTAAAATTTAAAGTCTATAGGATAAAAACTGAGTTACTACTACGTTGAACGCCAATTTGAAAAACACGGTTTTGAGAAAAACGCGTTTGACATTTGAAAACGTATGATTACAAACGATTGATATGATTAATATCAATAATACGGTTATTGTAGCGTCCTATTAGCTTCCATAAGAAATAATCAAGTACTTCCATAAAGTATAAATCATTTGTACCGACGAATAGTACCAATAGAACTGTAATAAATAATAATAATACATTTAAACTGCTTCGCGCAGCAGAGCGGTTTTTTCGTTCTGGACCGCTGAAACGTGTTCGGAAAATGAACACTGTAAATTTTTTTTAGTTTACCCCCCCCCCCCCCCCAAATTCCTTTTGAATTTCATATTTAGTTTAAATATCAGAAAAATAAATAAAAAAGAATGGAAAAAATTGCTGGGTAGTATAACCCCTTAAATAGTACTGCATTTTTAAACATACGTATAAGGATATACGTATACTCACATGTCAAGAATAAAAGAAGAAAATAATATGAAAAACTTGTGAAGATGAATGTACTTACTTGGACTAGGTAGATAATACTTACGTGGAAATATTTTCAAAAATCGATATTATATCACTTATACGAGTATATTATAGTCTTCAGTATACATAGTAGACCACGACGAGTTTAAGTGGCAATATCGCCGCCATTTTTTAAGCAATCTTTCTGAAAATTGGTACGACGAAATATTCAATCATTTTCTGATGGTCTTAACTATACAAAATTATATTGGAGGTAATCGGCGAGTGTAGCAGTTTGTTTTTCTGCAACTTTCGGTTTCACTTGGAGTGAAGTAATTATGAAATTTGGGACACTCAGTATATTATAATATTGTTAGATGATACCAGTCAATTACGTGTACACCGATATAGCATACTTGGGGTCTCATGTTATTATTTACCAAATTACAATGTTGTTTCTTTTGAAAAATGAAAGTAGCAGACACGATTCAGTGGAAAAAAAAATAAGCTGTTACTACATTCTAAAGTAAGACAAACTGTCAGTGTTATGAAATTGTGAAGAAAAATAAATAAATATAGTTTATAACTTTTGCACTTTTACTTAAATTACTGTAATATGGAAAATACACCACACATCACAAGTTTTGGATCCCCAGTATTGGTAAAGACGCATATGTAGTGGGTTGTTGTTGGAGTATTACGTTTATGCTTTCCTTTGTGCCCTCAATGCCTATTGTTTACCACAGCACTAAAAACCGCTACACTTCATGGAACTGTTTTATAAGGATATTCACTTTAAACATTTTTTTAAATCTAATCTGCCACTAGGCTTCTCTCACCTTAAATATGTTTCCAGTATAATAAAAAAAATAGTGCTAAAAACTAATTATTTTTTTTATTTAGTTTTTTTCTTTTGCAAGTATTTGTCATGGATCATTTTAGAGGATTTTATTACGTCTACATCTTTTTTCAAATTCGATTTATCTGTAATCGTTTTCGAGATAATTTCAAAAAACTGAGTTTTCAGACAAAGTGCGTTTTAGACAATCTGCATATTTTTATCTTCAACAAAATGCACGCATAACCAATCTGGGACAGACTGTATTTTGATTGTATGTAAATTTAAATAAATAAAGTAATTTCTTAAACCGAGCTGGTATCGAAACTTTTTGATACCACCACGTATACACCACTATTTACACACGGTACCAGAATTATGTGTTTTTAAGAAACTTTAGAAGAAACTTTAGACGCGTGTTCCTCAAAACAACTGTTTATCATTTCAACATTTTTTGAACTGCTGACCATACATATTGAGTTAAAAATGTGTTGAAAACACCGATTTATGTATGTAATGTTATATTTCTCGTTATATTTCATTGATTCATATTATGTGTTTTTAAATATTGTTATTTGTGCCGTTATTTGTAAATATTGTTTAATTACAGATTTTTGAGGAGTACTGAAATGTGTATGTAAGTATATCCTAGACTAAGCCGAATCCTGCTTTTTTTCTGCAAACAAATAACAAAATAGTGTAAACAGCCTTGACTAAGGCTGACGAACAGACGAATATATTTAATAATAATCAGTGTTACAACTCAGATCTGATCGACTACATCTGATTGGTTGTTACGAAAACTTTGCTAGACTGTTTTACAATGTGCTTAAATATGTGTTTCCCTATTATATGTTTCCCTTAATAATAATTCCTTAATATAAAAAAATATATTATCCGAAATTATAGTACGTACCTTCCTAATTTTATTTAACAGCTGAAATTCGTGATACCAAAGAATGTAGAAGAGTTCGTGGTGATGTTTTTATGTGTCAGTAACAATTTATCCGAATTGCATACGCCCATGACTAGAACTGATCACATAAATACATTGAGAAAACGAATTTGTTGGTAACGTTAGATACACTGGAGTGAACAAAATTGGTTTACAACTAGCGAAGTCTAATGCTGTTACTCAAACGTGAATTCGACCCAACGGTGAAGGATCTAAAAATAATATAAAACCAGTTTCTTTAGCCACTAACCAAGCGCATTTCGTGAAATAATAAAAGGACAACCATCATGTTCAGATGTTTTAAGAAAAGTTTTTCAAAAATACGTATCTAACCTAAAATTATCTTAACATAAAATAGATATATTTTTTAAGGAAAAAATACTTAAAAAAAACCAAAAACAATAAATGTATGTACCGGCCATTCCGTAGAATACAGCAAAGTAATTGTTGTTAGAAGTAGTAAATTGGGTTTTAGATTCATCTTGTAATCATCTTAGCTTTTATGAGAGTTGTGAAAGCACAAGTATCATCCCTTATATCATGCTGTCAATGAAGATGGTTTTGTCAAGGGTGGAGAGGGTATATTTTCATCAAAAACCGAGAGCTTCTGGACATGGTTAAATGATTAAAGAAAAATTTCTGAAATGGTTCGAAAGGTTAGGTTATGTTAGTTGAATATGGAAATATTCAGTTAGGCATACAGAAAATGAAATAATAACCTGATATAACAGAGAGCACATACTTGATCGACAAGAAGTTATCCCTTTGTTTATAATTATAAATAAAGGGAGAACTTCTGGAGTTACCGCTTAATTAATCTTCCCCAGTAATTGGGGAAAATAGCAGCACCTATGATTCAGAAACTGATTAATCCAGACATACTTTGATGTAGACATTAACCAAGTATCATTTTATTACACAGTTAAATTATAGAAATTAATATTTATGCACAAAAAATACACTGCTCTCATATTAACCGAATGGTGTTTGTAAGAAAATCATTAGAAGTATTTTTTAAAAATTTCAAATATCTTGTGTGCCTTTTTCTACCAATTTTTCCTCCAATTAAAGAATATCTTATCAACTTTAATTTTTCCTACGCTTTTTTTAAGTACTTGCATATTGCAGCATAATTTATGCACCAAACATACAATACCTTTTACAAATATATGTATGTTATATGCAAAAATATACAATGTAATATGACTATCAGTAGTAGACGTAATCCGATACGTCAAAAGATAACAACTTCCTTTGAAACCACTCTTTGTGAGAAACGCAAGCATAGCAGTTTGATTCACAGAACGCTTATGCTTACGTCGACAAACCCGAGCTTATAAATATAAGTGAAATGTACCATGTTAGTCAGTGAAGTTACAAGTCCTGTACTCATTCAGTTAGTCTTAAGTCTTAATTTTCATGAATACAACGTCCAGTGCTGGACGTATGTAAAGTAAAATAAATCTTTTTTAAAAACACAATTTCCAAACAAAAAATATAAAAATTGGCGCAGTCGGTAGGATTTCCAAAACACGCTTAGAACACGGGCATCCTCACTAAGTGTGGTGGTTTCCAAACCTTCAAGAAGAAAGAACAAGCTCCAAGAAACCGAAACAAGAAAATTCAACAAGCTCCAAGAAGCCGAAACAAGAAAAAATTCAACAAGCAGATCCACCTTGACATCAGGAACACGCAACAGAAGCTCACCTGGTTCAACGACGATCTTCACCTCCCAGATCCACCTTGACATCAGGAACACGCAACAGCTCACCTGGTTCAACGACGATCTTCACCCCCACGTCAACAGGAATGTGGAAAATCTTAACGTAAGTACTTATTGAATCATCTCGCTTTTAGTACAACGTTAAATCTCGCTCTTTTAATCGCGAAGCAAATTCAAATTGAAATTGCGAAAAACCAGTTCTATTATCCACCCCAAAATTAATTAAAGCTCATTTTCGAAAATTCATTAGTCACGCGTTCCAAATTGTTTATGCCAGTAACCACTAGAAATATGGCCCAGCCACAAGCAAACCAACCTCATCAAGAAATAGTCGAACCCTATAAATTAATCGAAATTTTTTCAATAATACCTGATTACGATGGTAATCAAATAAATTTAGTCACTTTTCTAAATTCATGTAAAACTGCGTATGACATGGCAGTTGGCAACCAGAAGGTACTCTTAACTGTCCATATTAAAAATAAATTAAAAGGACGCGCAGCAGAATTAGTAAATTCCAGAAACCCAAATACTTGGGACGAAATTAAAAATCTTCTCGAAAATCATTTCGGTGATCGTAGAGATTTAACTTCATTAATTCAAGACCTTCAACGAATGCGACAACTCTCAGGTGAATCTCCTCTCACATTTATTGCTCGATTACAAACGCACGAGGCAAAAATGCACGCATCTATTCATAAACAGCAGTTATCAACAGGTCAAAAACAAGCGCAAATACAATTAACAGAGGGTATGATTCTAAATACGTTATTAACGGGATTAGAACCTAAAATAGCGTACGTTGTTAGAGCTAGCGACCCTGCAGACATGCTTACAGCAATAAACAGAGTTCGCAAAGAACTACAACTAAATTATTTTGAAACGCAAAAGTTAAATCGCAATAATAATAATAATACACCAGTTCGCAAACCAAATTTACCTCTACCTACAAAACAATGTTCATTTTGCAAACGAATAGGGCACGTTTTCAACGAATGTCGTCAAAGACAACAAAGTCATCAACCCCCAAATTCCGGACATCATCAAAATCACCAAAATTATCAAAATTACCCTAGGACAAATTATTACAACCAACACCCCGGAACTTCACAAAATTCTCAGCAGCAGAGACCCCCAGTTATTACGCCAAATCCAAACTTCAATGCTCAAAGACCCCCGCGATCCAACAAACCCCAATTATTTTAGGCAAAATAATAACAATAGGAAAACGTTTCATTTAAACCAAAATAATGAACAAGAAGTTTACGAGCAGCCTAACCAAAATTATTACGAAAATTCCAGTGACAGTTATTATACAGGTAATAACGCCTACACTGATACGAATTATTATCCTGCTAATAATTCAGAATACTACAACAACGAGGACTATTATACCGCTAATGGTCCCTCCGAAAACTATTATACGGAAGAACCAACTTATAACACCACCCTCGTATACGATCAGGATTTTCAATTAGGCCCACCTCCTCTATCAGACCCACCGGATCACAACAGGGATTCCAACACAGCAATATTGCAAACACAGTTTGGCAATATGAATCTAGACAATTTCAACCCCAATTTGAACTTCCCAGAACAACGATACCTATAAGCCCCTTGCTATCTGTTAAATCAAAAAATTTATACTACATTTACGACGCTACCAACACACATAAAATATTAATTGATTCAGGCGCAGGTTTGTCTATATTCAAACCTAAAATTTGCGAAAATTACAGAAGGAGATGTCCAGAAAACGTTACCATACAGGGTATCACAGATCAAAAAATAGTAATTAACGAATCCGTTCTTATTCCATTTAACATCAATGATCCACTTAAAGTTTATATATGCGACCTAGACATCGAGTTCGATGGACTCCTTGGTTCTGATTTTTTAGAACATTATAACTGCATTGTAGACATAAAAAAACAAAGTGCTCATAACAAATTTCAAAACAATTCCGATTCATAAAGTCACGGATCAACCAATTATTTCAGATACGCAAAATCATCAAAATCAATCAGCTAACAAAATTTCAAATATAATTTCGATCGACCCCGTACGGAACAAATCGCAAAATTAAAATGTCATTTAACAAACACCGATGCCATACTATCAGGGCAAGAAAAAGAAAAAGTCAGAATACCAAACGCGATAGTGCACGTAAATCAGAATGGCGAATTTCTTACAACAATAATAAACGCGAACGCTATACCGAAAACCATCGACTTCTCCGACGTATCAATTGAACCTTTAGAAAAAATAAATCACATCCAAGATTACTCCCAATTTCAAGCAAAGTCCAAGTTAGTAATGTACCCCATTCAAAATCCATCTACTTCAAACGAATCCGATTCCGATAATCAAAAAGATAACGTAACCGAGAGAATCGAAGACATAGATAAAAACGAAAGCGTAAAAAGAATTTGAAACTTTTATAGAATTGTATAAAACAAAATCCCTTATTGATTATTCCAAAATTGAGTATACAAACGGACAACTTTTAGATAAATCTAATAAAAATATCGTAACGTTTTTCCAACAAAACAATCTTAAAGACTTCCATTATAAAATAATTGAAGATTTATTCGAAGAAAACACAGACTTTCGTAATTTAACATTAAACAAACTATCTAGTAAGTCTGTGCGTAACAGAAAATATTTTATAGTAGCACTACCATTCGACCCCGATACCGTAATAGAACATTTATTTGCATCAATATATCAAGGCCGTGAAGAATTTAAACCTTCCGAAACTTACTATGTCGAAAATAACGTCGATCTTCCCATCCTCGAAATATTATCGTTCCTTTTATCAGAAAAAGACGTAAAATTCAAAGTTTGCCAAGATATCACTAAAACACCTGATAACGATCAAATTCCGATTATCATTGATCAATACCACACAGGTAAAGCCCACATCCATCGTGGAATAAATGAAACTATTAGGCGAATAAAAGCCAAGTATAATTGGAAAGGATTGACAAAAGACGTTGATGATTACATAAAAAAATGCGAAATTTGTAACAAAACAAAAAGCTTGTCGAAAAAATTTAGACGCACCCTTAGTTATCACAGAAACCCCAAAAGCTCCATTTGAACGCATAAACATCGATATCTTAGAAGTCCCCCCCTAAAAAATTATGCGCTTACAATACGCGATGAACTCACAAAATTTAGTCAGGCGTACCCCATTATTGACAAATCAGCAAAATCAGTAGCGAACACGTTACTTGTCTATTTCCAACATTTCGGAACACCCCGCCGAATCCACTGTGATTACGGACGTGAATTTGACAACGCTATCCTTAGAGACTTATGTTGCCTCTATGATATTAAAATAACATATTCTAGCGTAGGACACCCCCAATCAAACGGTTCCTTAGAACGATTCCATTCCACACTATTGGAAATGATAAGAATACACATGTCAGACCACCCCGATGAACATCCCTTTAACATATTACCTTACGCAATAATATTGTGACATTTGTAAAAGTGACATTTGTGACAGCTGACATTTATTAAGGTTTATAGTTTACATATTTAGTCTATTTAGTTTATACACTAGCTGTTAGGAAAGAATTGTATGGAATGACATATTAGATATTCTAGATGTCAAAGGAATTTTCTAGAAAATGTAAAATTTATAAATACTGGTGTTGTTGCTAGGAGTTAGTTAGTTGTGATTTGGATGTAACAGAGTTAAGACCGACGTGTTGTAGAATATTAATAAACGTGTTTGGAATTAAAGGAGTGAATCATTTAAAGAGAAATTCGTAACATTTTGGTGACAGCGGTGGGATAATAGAAGAATTCGAAGAAAAAAAAAGTTATATGGTGAATACGAGATCTACAAAATACAACGAAGAAACGACGACAATGGATGTAAGTGAAATATTAAAATTCTTGCAACAAGGACGACAAGAGGACCGTGAAGAGGCAGAAAGGCGAGAGGAAAAGCGGCGAGAGGAAAAGCGGCGACAGGAGGACGAACGACGACGACAAGAGGACCGTGAGGAGGCAGAACGACGACGACAAGAGGATCGCGAAGAGGCAGAAAGGCGAGAGGAAAAGCGGCGACAGGAGGACGAACGACGACGACAAGAGGACCGAGACGAGGCGGGAGAGGCGTCATCAGGAAATTTGTGAGTCCCAACAAGTAATAAACACCAGGTTGAATGCATTTTCTGGGAGGATTGATGGCGTGGAACAGCAGATTGACCAGATAGGCATTAAAGTTAATCGAATTGAGAAGGTGGTAGAAGAGAATAAAGAAGAAATCGAGAGAAAATTAGAAGACACCAGACGGCAAGTGCAAAAAGAAATACTGGAGAAGATAAATGGGCTGGAGCACCAACTACATCGTACTTCAATAGCCGATTCAGGAGATTGTTCGACCTCACCAGCTACTCCGTTACAACATTCAAGCCTTATGCATACTGAAAGGTCAGTACACAAAATGCTTAAGCCTCCCACGTACGATGGACAGTCATCATGGTCCATGTATCGCAGACAGTTTGAGGCTGCCGCAAAGGCCAACGGATGGACTCCACAAGAAATGGCTACTTCGCTAGTCATATCTCTCAGAGGTCAGGCTTTTAGAAATTTTACAGAGCATCCCGGAAGAGCAGCAAAACGATTACGACAGGATTGTAGGAGCATTAGAAATAAGGTATGGACACAAATATCTCCGTCAAGTTTACCAGTCCCAAATCAAGAGTAGACAACAAAGAACCAATGAGTCCCTTCAAGAGTACGAAGCTGACATTGAACGCCTCATCCATTTGGCTTACCCTCAGGCACCGAAGGAATTTTTAGAACAAATTGGCATCCAGACTTTTATTGATGGACTACTAGACACAGAAATGCAGCAAGCTTTGCGGCTTGGGAGACACACCACGATCAGTGATGTACTGGTAGCTGCCTTAGAATTTAAAGCGGCTAAAGAAGCCTCAAGAAACTACAAATCTCTAGTAAGGCAAGTTAAATTTGACGAATGCCAGTCACTTGAAGACACCATAAAGAAAATAATACGAGAGACATTAAATGAGATGAGACCTTCTAACTCACCAACAAAGGAGACAAGGCGCTGCTACAACTGCGGGAAAATTGGACATCTACAACGTTTTTGCAGAGCCAAGACAAGGTACCAGCCACGATCACATTCGCCAGATCGACAACCGGAACATAGATCAAGATCCAGGAGCCCGAATGAAAGGAACTGGAGAGAAGAAAACAGGACACCGACGAGTACACAGGACAGGAATAGTCGCTTCCCTTCTCCAAAGCGAGAATCTCGTTCCAGATCGCCAGCAAGAGATTCGGAAAACGACAATTAGTCGATGCTAAGGGGCGCGTGTCGACTACTAGTACTCAAAGCCCCAAGATTTCTGTCTCAGATAAAAGCAGCGATGTAGAGAGAGAACCAGGACACGCAGGTACGGGAGATGTCCAATCAGTACCTTTTTGTGGACAGCATGATGAACGAGTCGGTGATATCAAGAAACAAGAACAGGTCCATTTGCGTGGACGTCATGGACAGACTGAAGGAGTTCTACCTGTACTCGATTCTTCGAAAGATACTTGCAATGAACTCTTAATGAAAACAACCGTACAAGTCGAAGATGAATGGTCCTCGGAGGAAATGATGAAAAGCCAGAAGAAAGACAATGATCTGAGGTTAATCCGGAACTGGGTAAAGAATGGAGTTCGACCAACTTGGCAGGAAGTTTCCAGACATGGTACGACTATAAAGGGATACTGGGCTCAATGGAGTTCCCTTTGTCTACGCGATGGCCTACTGAATCGGAAGTGGGAGAGCCCCGATGGAGTATCCGCGGTCTACCAGTTGGTCTTGCCTAAAGCAAGAATCCACCAAGTGCTAGAAGAGCTTCACAGCAGTCCATCCGGAGGACATTTTGGAGTAACCAGGACTTTGGCTCGAGTAAGGGACCGATTTTATTGGGTAAACTGTCGCCGAGACGTCGAAGAATGGTGCAAGAGATGTGATCTGTGCTCTGCCAAAAAGGGACCAAAAACAAGAAGCCGTGGTAAAATGGTGCAGTACTTATCCGGAGCACCATTCGAGAGGGTAGCAGTGGACATTCTTGGACCATTACCTGTAACCGACCGTGGGAACAAATATTTGATGGTGGTAATGGACTATTTCTCGAAATGGCCCGAAGCAGTACCCCTCCCCAATCAAGAAGCAGAAACTGTAGCCGAAGCGTTCATCGAGAATGTCATAGCTAGACACGGAGTACCCCTCGAACTGCATTCTGATCAAGGAAGAAACTTCGAATCAGAGCTGTGGCAAGAAGTAATGAAAATAATGGGCATCAAGAAAACCCGAACTACTGCGCTTCATCCCCAGTCGAATGGCATGGTTGAACGCCATAACAGGACCATATGCCACTACCTGTCTAAATTTGTGTCTGAAAATCAGAGGGACTGGGACAAATTGGTGCCTCTGTTCTTGCTGTCGTATCGAAGTTCCCAGTATGAGTCGACTACCTACACTCCGTCTATGCTGACCTCTGGAAGAGAAATGAAACTGCCCACTGACCTCATACTTGGCCGTCCCCTAGAAGAAAATCAGGAACGATCTCTGCCCGAATTTGTGAAAGACTTGCGAGATAGATTGGACCGGATCCATCGATTTGCCAGCGAGAAGCTGAAAATGCACAGCGACAAAATGAAACAGCGTCTCGACACTACATCAACAGAGACTGCATTTGAGCCTGGTGATGCAGTATGGTTGTACGCCCCAAAAAAGGATGAAAGGGAGAAGTCCAAAACTCCAGAAGAATTGGGAAGGCCCATACACCATCATAAAGAAAATCAACGACCTGGTCTACCGCATCCAGCTTTCTCCAAGAAGCAAGCCAAAGGTGGTCCATCTGGAAAGGCTCGCAAAGTACACAGGACATAATCCACCCGATTGGTTTGTCGTCGAAGATCCACCGCCTAGGACTGAATACAGTGTTATTCGGGACGAATAACTTTGAAGAGGGGAGCAGTGTGACATTTGTAAAAGTGACATTTGTGACAGCTGACATTTATTAAGGTTTATAGTTTACATATTTAGTCTATTTAGTTTATACACTAGCTGTTAGGAAAGAATTGTATGGAATGACATATTAGATATTCTAGATGTCAAAGGAATTTTCTAGAAAATGTAAAATTTATAAATACTGGTGTTGTTGCTAGGAGTTAGTTAGTTGTGATTTGGATGTAACAGAGTTAAGACCGACGTGTTGTAGAATATTAATAAACGTGTTTGGAATTAAAGGAGTGAATCATTTAAAGAGAAATTCGTAACAATATGTTACAACACCTCAGTCAATAAAACTCACGGATTTACACCCTATGAGTTAATTTTTGGTCATACCTCAAGTAGGCCACCCGAAACTCTGTACAATCAGAAAGAACTGATCACGAAATACATAAGAGACCTAAACAACCGCATATCTTATTATTATAAAGTAGCACAAGCAAAAATCAATTCCCAAAAAGAAAAAGCGAAAATTCGTTTTGACCAACATGTTTCTCAAACCCAGCCAGACTACCAAGTCGGACAAAAAAGTTTATGTTAAAGAATCACAGATAAAAGATAAACTCCAAAACAAATTTAACGGTCCCTTTGAAATTGTAAAAATTCACAAAAATTCAGCTACTCTTCTAAATCAAAAAACCAAGCAAAAAACTAAAGTCAATTTTGATCGACTTAAACCCTATTCCGAAAATTAAAATAAAAATATCTTTCCAGGTCCTTTGTGCTGATCGGAACAGCCATAGCCCAGTACCAAATAACCCCAATAAACAACACAATAGGCGTTTACTATCACGATGAAACAAGAATCATAGTTTCCAACGACAAATGGACTCTTCTTGTACATAAAAATCTATCTAGCATCAAAAATACCTTTGACAATAATAACAGAATTTTAAATGCAATCACGGAAATGCTTAACCATGATTATCACAATATGCGACAATTTCACTCAGATGTCAAAACCCACGTTACTCTTCTTACCCAAATTTCTGATTCCATTAAGGAAAAACTTGAAGAAGTCTTTACAGACACTAGACGCTTTAAACGAGGTTTAGTAGACGGTATAGGTAGTATATTTAAAGCAATCACCGGTAATCTTGACGCCTCTGACGGTAAATATTCTATTCTATGAGAGAGCTATTCATCAACTAGGAGATAATATCGCACTGGTTGAAGCCAAATTAAAATTTCTCGAAATTTGCGAAAAGTTAATGGAAAGTTATTTATACCTTCAGGACAATCTTAATAACATTCTAAATTCAATAACCTTTGCTCGTTTAAAAATTATTCACTCTTCAATCATTACACCAGATAATTTGATTATCTCTCTTCAGGAAATATCTCAAAATCTTGTAAAAAATAATTTACCCTTCTCCAGTGAAACATTCAATGATACCTTCGTACTTAGAAATCATCGAATTAGAAGCCTTTCAATCAAAATCAGATTTAATTTTTGTGCTAAGAATCCCACTAGTGGAACAGCAACTGTACACCCTTTATCATTTGTACCCAATTCCTATTTTGGACAATAGAACAGGTTTGCACCACGTATTATCATTTTCTCAAAAGTTTATTGCGCGGAATGATGATTCTCTAATGTACATACCCGTAAAAGATTTGAGCACATGCAAGCAACTAGGTGATCGCAAGAAACTATGTTCAGATCTCTACGCCTACCCGATCGATAGCAACGCAGCATGCGAGGCCCAATTATTGAAGAACTCCAGACAAATCCCCAAAAATTGTGACAGCTCCCTTGTATATGGACAAGGATATAACGTTCAAAAACTACAAAACAACGTTTGGCTCGTAATCGTTTCCGAACCAATCCACATCACCATAAATTGCAACCAGATGGACACGAAGATAACGACAGTCAACAAGAACTCAATACTAAAACTTCTACCAGATTGTTACGCATTTGTTGGCATAACAAAGGTACAAGCCGAAAGCCGTAATACCTTCAACATCACGGATAACTCTCACCCTGTAGTTATACCATATGATTGCTGTAGGGGTATTCCAGAGAAACTGCAACTTCCAAAATTAGAACCCTCCAATTTGACCATCTAAACATCGAAAATCTGGATATAGCCAATCATAAATTGGAACAATACTCCAGAGATTTAGACAAGTTAATTAATGAACCCTTTATAACGAAACACATCACCTTGACAACCTACTTAACCATTGGCATCGTGATTGGACTCCTGGCCCTCTACATCACCTGTAAATGCAAGACCCGTCTTTGCAACAAATCCAAAGACACACCCCCGAACGAGACACTAAGAAGACTCAACACCCTCCTAAGAAGAAGACCCCATCTCCAACAAGAAGATATACCAGAATTATCATAAAAGTCGACGTATGACGTCAACTTTTTATTAAAAAGGGGAGTTGTTATATGCAAAAATATACAATGTAATATGACTATCAGTAGTAGACGTAATCCGATACGTCAAAAGATAACAACTTCCTTTGAAACCACTCTTTGTGAGAAACGCAAGCATAGCAGTTTGATTCACAGAACGCTTATGCTTACGTCGACAAACCCGAGCTTATAAATATAAGTGAAATGTACCATGTTAGTCAGTGAAGTTACAAGTCCTGTACTCATTCAGTTAGTCTTAAGTCTTAATTTTCATGTAATACAACGTCCAGTGCTGGACGTATGTAAAGTAAAATAAATCTTTTTTAAAAACACAATTTCCAAACAAAAAATATAAAATGTATTTTTAAAATAATATATATTTTTCAAATTAAAAAAAAATAAGTAGTAGAAATTCATCCATATGCTAGTTAGAATCATTTCTGAATATTGAATAAGTTTATAACAATCTGGCATCAGTGCGCTCTAAAACTTAAACACGTGTTTGATGACGTGCTTCGGTTTTTATGTTGTATACTTTCCTTTATTCACAGACAGTTTAGTTGCACATTTGTAGCTTCCAGTGCTGTACGACGGTTTGGGATTTGGTGCGTTTTTTATTATTATAATTCTGTTGTTTAATTGTATGAAATAGAGTTTTTGTTGTGATTCTAATCTAAGTGCCGTTGTAATTTAAATAACATTTTTTTAAGGAAATATTATTAATGCGAATTTTATTAAATCTGAATAAAATGTAAGTTGTCCTTGATTTCAAGAGTGTATCACGCAACTTTCTTATTAAATAAACTCTTTTCGTTTAATTAATGCCACTAGATTGGACACATACGCTGTTTTGTTTAGAAGGCGTGCTCTCGAGATATGCTCCTTTGTTTCGTGACTACCCTTTAAACTTACTCTCGTTCATTTTCTTTACCGTTAACGTAAGAATAGAAGTCCTTCCATTAACAAAGTTACTGTCTACCTAATTCAGTGGTAATCGTGTTACGTCGCCAACAGTTGCCCAGAAAACTGGACGATTTGAAGTGTTACTGGACTCCAACACGAAAGTCTCTGGTGACCTCTAGCCGTGCTGAAAACATATAGGACCACCGGCTAATTTCGTTTCAGCCTTCGCCTTTTATACGGGGTGGATTGGATTCTGTTGTATTGTATTGGACAAGAAAAAATCAAGAATGTGTGGAATAACATTCGTTTGTGGATTTGGTACTAGAAAGGTTGTTGCGTTTCCTATTCCAAATTATATTGTTACATTTGTAAAAGTGACATTTGTGACAGCTGACATTTATTAAGGTTTATAGTTTACATATTTAGTCTATTTAGTTTATACACTAGCTGTTAGGAAAGAATTGTATGGAATGACATATTAGATATTCTAGATGTCAAAGGAATTTTCTAGAAAATGTAAAATTTATAAATACTGGTGTTGTTGCTAGGAGTTAGTTAGTTGTGATTTGGATGTAACAGAGTTAAGACCGACGTGTTGTAGAATATTAATAAACGTGTTTGGAATTAAAGGAGTGAATCATTTAAAGAGAAATTCGTAACATTTTGGTGACAGCGGTGGGATTATCGAAGAATTTGAAGAGGAAAAATTGTATATGGTGAATACGAGGGCAACAAGATACGACGAGGAAACGACGACGATGGATGTGAGTGAGATACTAAAATTTTTGCAACAAGGAGAAGAAAAGCGACAGCAAGAGGATGAAAAGCGACGACTGGAGGATGAACGACGACGGCAGGAGGACCGTGAGGAGGCAGAAAGGCGAGAGGAAAAGCGACGACAGGAGGACGAACAACGACGACGAAAGGACCGTGAGGAGGCAGAACGGCGGCGACAGGAGGACCGTGAGGAGGCAGAAAGGCGAGAGGAAAAGCGACGACAGGAGGACGAACGGCGGCGACAGGACGACCGTGAGGAGGCAGAACGACGACGACAAGAGGACCGAGACGATGCAGAGAGGCGTCATCAGGAAATTTGCGAGTCACAGCAAGTAATAAACACAAGGTTGAATGAATTTTCTGGGAGGATTGATGGCGTGGAACAGCAGATTGACCAGGTAGGCATAAAAGTTAATCGAATAGAGAAGGACTTTCAAAATAATAAGGAAGAAATGGAAAGAAAACTGGAAGACACCAAACAGCAAGTACAGAGAGAAATACTGGAAAAGATAGAAGGACTGGGCCACCAATTGCATCGTACTTCAATAGCCGATTCTGGAGATTATTCGACCTCACCAGGTATTCCATTACTAAACTCAACCCTTATGCATGCTGAAAGGTCAGTACACAAAATGCTTAAGCCTCCCACGTACGATGGACAGTCATCATGGTCCATGTACCGCAGACAATTTGAGGCTGCTGCAAAAGCGAACGGATGGACTTCCCAAGAAATGGCTACTTCGCTTGTCATATCTCTCAGAGGTCAGGCTTTAGAAATTTTACAGAGCATCCCGGAAGAGCAGCAAAATGACTACGACAGAATTATAGGCGCATTAGAAATAAGGTATGGACACAAATATCTCCGCCAAGTTTATCAGTCCCAGATCAAGAGCAGACAGCAAAGAAGTAATGAGTCTCTTCAAGAATATGAAGCTGACATCGAACGACTCATTCATTTGGCATACCCTCAAGCACCCAAAGAATTTCTCGAACAAATTGGCATCCAGACTTTTATTGATGGCCTAGTAGACACCGAAATGCAGCAAGCTTTGCGACTTGGAAGACACACCACGATCAGTGATGCACTCATAGCTGCTTTGGAATTTAAAGCAGCTAAAGAAGCATCGAGGAGCTACAAAACCAGAGTGAGGCAAGTTAAATTCGACGAATGCCAATCGCTTAAAGAAACTGTGGAGAAATTAATGCAAGAATTAAATGAAATCAAACAATCGAACTCACCACAAAAGGAAACCAGGCGCTGCTACAACTGCGGAAAAATTGGGCACTTACAGCGCTTTTGCAGGGCCAGATCAAGGTCTCAGTCAAGAACGAACTCACCAGATCGACAGCCAGATTCAAGATCAAGATCCAGGAGTCCAGACAGAAGGAAGTGGAGAGAAGAAAATGGGACAACAAAGACTTCACAGCACAGGACTGGTCGTTCCCCAACCCCAGACCGAAGACCTCGTTCCAGATCACCAGCGAGAAATTCGGAAAACGACAATTAGTCGATGCTAGGGGGCGTGTGTCGACTACTTATACTCAATGCCCCAAGATTTCGGTCTCAAAAATAAGTAGCGACGAACGAAGCCTGATAGTCCATGGATACTTGGACGATAAATGGTGTTCCTTTGTCATTGACACCGGTGCTACAAGAACTATTTTGCGGCCTGACATTCTACCAAAATCATCAAAGGAATTATCCAGACATGTGAAATTGGAAACAGCTACTGGAGAATTGATTCCTGTACATGGCGAGCTAAATGTAAAAATTCAACTGGGTTCGAAAATCATGTATCACCGAGTTTTAACAGCCGATATCAGAGACGACTGCATATTAGGACTAGACATACTGAGTAAACATGGTTTTGTCGTGGATGTTAAAAACAAAACTATACAAATTCAAAATGAAGAAATTGTTATGGCCCCCAAACTTCAAGACTACAATAAATCAAGAAGGATCATAGTTGAAGAGGACATCCAAATTCCCCAAGGATCAGAGAACATCATCATTGCAAAATTGGATGGAAATGGTGAAGGTCTAAGTACTGGAATAGTCGAGGCGAGCGAAAGGAACGATGGCTTATTGGTTGCAAGAAGCCTTGTACAAATGAATTATCAAATTCCAGTAAGAATTGCCAACATATCGGACAAGAAGATCATCCTTAAGAAGAATGAAGTATTAGGACGTTGTGAGCCAGTCGAGAGAGTAGTTAAATGCGAGGAAATCAACCGAGCTCAGACGAATCAAGCAAGGGTACGTGATCCAACTATTACAGAATCTTTGCTCAAAAATGCTGCTCATCTGGAACCGGAAGAAGCTAGAAAAGCTAGACAGTTCCTCGACAGATATCAAGATGTATTTGCCAATGGAAACATCACCGGCAGAACAAGTCTGGTTCAACATCGCATAGACACCGGCAATAACCCACCGATAAAGCAAGCTCCAAGAAGACTACCATTCACTAAACAGAATGAAGTTACCGGAATGATCGATAAAATGCTGAAAGAAGGTGTCATCGAGGAGTCATCGAGCCCATGGTCTTCACCCGTTGTTTTAGTTACGAAGAAAGATGGCACAACAAGATTCTGCGTGGACTATCGGAAGCTGAACAATGTGACTAGGAAAGACAGTTATCCTCTACCTCGAATCGACGACACCCTGAACACACTTTCAGAGTCAAAATGGTTTTCAACGTTGGACTTGAAGAGTGGATATTGGCAAGTCGAACTTCATCCCGATGATAAAGAGAAAACAGCATTCTCTGCTGGTACCGGACTTTATCAATTCAAAGTTATGCCATTTGGTCTTTGTAATGCACCGGCCACTTTTGAGAGACTGATGGAGTTAGTACTCAGAGGAATGACGTGGAAAACTTGCTTGGTATACCTTGATGACGTCATTGTAATGGGGAAATCATTTGAAGAACATCTTAAAAATTTGGAGGATATCTTCAATAGATTCAGAAATGCCAACCTACAGTTGAATCCAAAGAAATGTTCCCTGTTTCAAAAACAAGTGGAATTTCTAGGACACATAGTATCCGCCGAAGGAATTCAAACCGACCCCAGGAAGATATCTGCAATCAAAGAATGGCCACGACCCAGAGATAAACATCAAGTAAGAAGTTTTCTTGGACTCTGCACATACTATAGGAAATTTGTAAAGGATTTCGGAAAAATTGCTAAACCACTACATCGGCTCACCGAAAATAATGTTACCTTCGATTGGACTCCAGACTGCCAGCAAGCTTTCACAGAACTGAAGAAGCGCCTAACTACAGCACCAATTTTGGCATACCCTAAACAAGATGGAATGTTTATTTTGGATTGTGATGCCTCTCAACATGGAATTGGATCAGTCTTATCCCAGGTTCAAGACGAAGAAGAAAAAGTTATTGCCTATTTCAGTAAGACACTAGGCAAGGCTGAAAGAAATTACTGTGTCACGAGAAAAGAATTACTGGCCATCATCAAATCGTTGGAGCATTTTCATAGTTACCTTTATGGAAGACACTTTTTTAATTAGGACAGATCATAACGCCCTGCAGTGGATTATGAATTTTAAGAACCCAGAAGGACAAGTTGCTAGATGGATGGAGAGACTACAGCAGTATAATTTCAAAATAATGCACCGGAGTGGAAAAACACATGGTAATGCAGACACATTATCGAGAAGACCGTGTTTAGAACAGAAATGTCGCTACTGCCAGAAGATCGAGACCAAGGAATATTCAAATAGTACCACCAATGAACTGTTAATGGCAACAACAGTACAAGTCGACGATGGATGGTCCTGGGATGAATTAAAGAAGAGCCAGAAGAAAGACAGTGAAATCAAATTAATCCGGAACTGGGTAAAGAATGGAGTTCGACCAACTTGGCAGGAAGTTTCCAGATATGGTACGACTATAAAGGGATACTGGGCTCAATGGAGTTCCCTTTGTCTTCGCGATGGCCTACTGCATCGGAAGTGGGAGAGCCCCGATGGAGTATCCGCAGTCTACCAGTTGGTCTTGCCTAAAGCAAGAATCCACCAAGTGCTAGAAGAGCTTCACAGCAGTCCATCCGGAGGACATTTTGGAGTAACCAGGACTTTGGCTCGAGTAAGGGACCGATTTTATTGGGTAAACTGTCGCCGAGACGTCGAAGAATGGTGCAAGAGATGTGATCTGTGCTCTGCCAAAAAGGGACCAAAAACAAGAAGCCGTGGTAAAATGGTGCAGTACTTATCCGGAGCACCATTCGAGAGAGTAGCAGTGGACATTCTTGGACCATTACCTGTAACCGACCGTGGAAACAAGTACTTGATGGTGGTAATGGATTATTTCTCGAAATGGCCCGAAGCAGTACCTCTCCCCAATCAAGAAGCAGAGACTGTAGCCGAAGCGTTCATCGAGAATGTCATAGCTAGGCATGGAGTACCCCTCGAGCTGCATTCCGATCAAGGAAGAAACTTCGAATCAGAGCTGTGGCAAGAAGTAATGAAAATAATGGGCATCAAGAAAACCCGAACTACTGCGCTTCATCCCCAGTCGAATGGCATGGTTGAACGCCATAACAGGACCATATGCCACTACCTGTCTAAATTCGTGTCTGAAAATCAAAGGGACTGGGACAAATTGGTGCCTCTATTCTTGCTGTCATATCGAAGTTCCCAGCATGAATCAACCACCTACACTCCATCTATGCTGACCTCTGGAAGAGAGATGAAGTTGCCTACTGACCTCATGCTTGGCCGTCCACTGGAAGAAACCGAAGGGCGATCTCTGCCAGAATTTGTGGAGGACTTGCGAAAGAGAATGGACCGGATCCACCGATTTGCCAGGGAGAAGCTGAAAATTCACAGCGACAAAATGAAGCAGCGTCTCGACACTACATCAACAGAGACTGCCTTTAAGCCTGGTGACGCAGTATGGTTGTACGCCCCAAAAAGGACAAAAGGAAAAAGTCCAAAGCTTCAGAGCAACTGGGAAGGCCCGTACACCATAATAAAGAAAATCAATGACTTGGTCTACCGCATCCAGCTGTCTCCAAGAAGCAAGCCGAAGGTGGTCCATCTGGAAAGGCTCGCAAAGTACACAGGACATAATCCACCCGATTGGTTTGTCGTCGAAGATCC
The DNA here is from genome assembly GCA_029963805.1 of Aromia moschata. Taxonomy (NCBI): domain Eukaryota; kingdom Metazoa; phylum Arthropoda; class Insecta; order Coleoptera; family Cerambycidae; genus Aromia; species Aromia moschata. The sequence continues at coordinate 260,173 of JAPWTK010000491.1, read as the reverse complement.
ACCGCCTAGGACTGAAGACAGTGTTATTCGGGACGAATAACTTTGAAGAGGGAGCAGTGTGACATTTGTAAAAGTGACATTTGTGACAGCTGACATTTATTAAGGTTTATAGTTTACATATTTAGTCTATTTAGTTTATACACTAGCTGTTAGGAAAGAATTGTATGGAATGACATATTAGATATTCTAGATGTCAAAGGAATTTTCTAGAAAATGTAAAATTTATAAATACTGGTGTTGTTGCTAGGGAGTTAGTTAGTTGTGATTTGGATGTAACAGAGTTAAGACCGACGTGTTGTAGAATATTAATAAACGTGTTTGGAATTAAAGGAGTGAATCATTTGAAGAGAAATTCGTAACAATATAGAATATAATAAAAAATGGAATAAAATATTTACGCCATAAAAAAAGCAAAAGGAATCAATTAAGTCCTTTTTATTCATCCCTTTTTAATTACAAGTTAACACATGTATCGTTACACATAAATTATAAATGAAATAAAATAGGTGTAGAGAAATGGTAAAGCAAAATAGATAAGAAATATGAGTAGATACGTTAGGCCAGACAGTTTACACATTTTGAATTGATAAAAACTGATAGGTACAAAAATATTTAATTGAATTCAAGTTAGAGAAATAATCTATATTGAGGAAAACGATTATGTAATTCAGTATTAACAACCTTCTCAAGCAGTTTGGATGAAAAATACACTTATCTGAAGTAAAACACTTATCGGTCGTAGATATGTGTGGTTTTTTGAATATGAGAGTATTATAAAATAAAAATGAAAAAAAAAAGTTTTCCACGCAACCTGTGCTACGCTAGGAAGATCCATTGTCAGAATCACAGTAATCATCGATATCGTCAAAATTAATAAGAACTACAGGAATTTTAGCAAAGAAACGATTAATATTTTCTGAATTTTGAACTTCTTGTAAAATCTTGTTGAATTGATGATCTTCTTGCTGTTATAATCTTCGTGCTGTCATAAGTTTGCATCTTTCGACTGATTGTGAGACGAAAAAGCAGACCAACTTGACCCAGTGCGACCGTATCTTTTGTATGAGGACAAGTGAAATCAAATTCCGATGATGGAACGTGTGGCAGGAAACATCAGTCCCACCTGCTTAAATAGAGTCGCATCTAGAAAAATCAAACCATGAATTTATTTCATTTATTCATATTATTAATATTTACTTTAAAGAGATAAATAAGATACGCCAGATTATTTAATAACTTTTAAATTATATATTTTAACTTAATTAGAATTTACAATTTTACCGCTATTCAGTAGCAATTTTAATACTACAAAATTCACAATTTTTACTACACTAAGCCTACTCTTGAACTGTGAAAGTGTAGGTACGAATTAGAAGATTTGACGTTGACAGTGTTTGTTTAATTACTTTTTTACTTACATTACAGGTTTGCTATTATAATCCACCACTATGCATTTACCTATGAGTTTTCTCCTTCGACAAAAGAAATTTGATTAAATAATGGGGGACGTTCACCGTGCAAACTCTGTATGAATGATTAAATAAGCAACGAGCTGAGTCTACACTGCAGACTTCCGCTGGTAGATGTCGGTTCATCCATAAGGCTGGATTTAGTTGGTCTATGGTGGTGACATATAGACTGTCCTCTAGCGTCCATAAATAGAACTTGTGTGTTCCCGCGATCTGACAAGGTCAGCAACCGCTGGATGTTAACGGGCGGTTTAACGGCCATACTGTTAGTGATGTGCTGCCAGGAATGACATCTAGAGGGTGCTGACTTTGTCAGACCCGCTGGAAGAACGTCGAATTCTGTTTATGCACACTAGAGGGCAGTCGATATGGAGGGTAGTCCACTACATATAGGCATCAGCAGTTACCACTATACACTTTTCCGTTCCGCGAAATTCCACATTTCCGAACTCTCTTCACCTCGGGATAACCGAACTGAACTGAACGTTGGCGCATGCGCAAAGGGTTTTCTGGCTCATTCTATGTATATACTTTTCTTTGTTTTTCGAGGTTTTTATGAAAATGTAATACATACATGTGTACAGGTTAACAAAAGAATGTTTTTTAAACAAAAAAAAATGTTGCCAGGTGCAAAGGAGGGAGTGATGCAGGTAATTATTTTACAATTCAAAGTAAAGGTTTGTTTTATTGAAATTTTTTGTTGACCTATAATTTAAAACTGAAATGAAAAATGATGAGAAAATATGTATTTTCAAGAAAACCGTGATACAAAACAAACATAATTGTACTGTTTATTTGCAGAGAAAAGAGCCTGCTAAGAGGTTAACCTTGGAGCAAAAGCTGGAACAGATAAATCACGCAAAAAATGGTGTTAAAAATGTTGTACTATGTAAGATGTATAATATTTGTAAATCGTCAGCGACAGAAATTCTTGGAAAAAAAAGAAATTTACTTGTCGGAATTTGAAAAAAAAGACGGAAATTGAGTGGACGGATTGACACAAAAAAGTGCACAGGTACTTATGATACGTCATTTGAAAGAAGTATTTTTCTCTGGTTTGTACAAAGAAGAACTCTTGGAGAACCTGTCTCAGGTGTGCTGCTGAGGGAGGGCGATTTCCTCTTTGCTGAATTCTGTGACAATCGAAATGTTTGATAACAATCGCATTATTGTGTTTACATTTTTTTCTCGTTTAAATGTTGCGGTTTTTTGTCGTCAACCAATCAACGACAAGTTCGGTTGTGTGGAAGTACAAGTATCGTGAGTTCGGAAATATGGAGTTCGGATATGTCGATGTCGAGTGTATTCTCCTAGCGAGAAAATAAGCCGAGGGTCTCGTTCATTATTGATTGTCTCTGAGACAATCTACGAGGTATGACAAAACAATATACGAGGTGTGTAAATTAAGTAATGAGACTCGCTACGTAGCGCCCGATCAAGCAACACTGCGGAAACGGGACTTGGAAGCACAGTGGGGCCGATTCCCGAAAAGCTGGCCAAAAAGTCGAAAATTAGGATATTTATTTGAAACTTGGTATATAGTGGTTTTTGGCGGCTATAAAATACTAAATAGCATATCTATAAATCGTAATTTTTATTGATTTTATGTTTTCAAATGTTTTATGTTTTATGTGAATTTTGTACACATATGTTTTCAAAGTCGCTGGTTAGTAATCTGAAGTCAAAATAAAAAAAATGGCGGCTACGAAATACTAAAAAGCATATATATATCTATAAACCATTATTTTTATTTAATTTATGTTAAACGTGGAATTTATAGGTTTTCGGGGTCGCAAATAACGAATCTGGAAACAAAATGAATGGCAGATGTAAAATGACGAATACGAAATTGCTAAAATTCATAATTTTTATTTATTTTATGAAAAAACTTGTGACAAATAAATTAAGAAGTACAATACAAAGCCGAATGTAAGCAACTAGTGGCAGCTAGTGGCAGCTAGTTTTTTATAACTTTTGTTACATAATAATATGAACTTTAATTTATAAAATAAATTAATTTCTGAAATAATAAAATTTATTTCACTGCCGAAATCCGCGGGACTTTTAACTTTTTCTGAAACGATTGCACACAAATTTTCATTATTTTACACTTCAATCGTTGTGTTACTGTTAGTTTCTATTTATTTGTTATAATTTTTGACAAATACGATACTAAACTACATTTTTCCATTTAAAAAACCCATTTTGTAGCATTAAAAAAAGATCAACTTTACGATTTTCTACGAATTTTTGAATATGACGCTTTGCGATAGCTCGGACGCTCGAGCTGTTACTCGTGCGAAGGTCCTTTTTTACTGGCTTATACCTGCTATGTATACTTAATTATACGGCCGAAATTGGCCAACTTGAGACCGGAGCTCCCGCCCAGAGACTAAGTCCAAAATGAGGAAAATTGTATGAGGGCTGGAATGAGAGAACGAATGAGGAATTATATGAGAGTTAAATGAGGGCCGAGATGAAGGTTTAAATGAGGATGGCTCCATCCAGGCCCAGGCCAGGTGGGGGGGGGAGGGTGCGTGACGTGACGCATGACGCAATATTTTCCAGGGGAAATCCCATAATAAAGACATAGAATGTCAGAAACCTTTCGTAGGAACAAAAGGACATGACTTTTTGGAATAGATTGAATATGATCCCCATTTTATGGAATGTGTCATGGCACACTTCAAGCTCTCCAAGACCTAAGGAAGCAAGAATGAGCAAGTCGAAGATCAAATGCATGCTGATTTGCTTTTTTTGATAGCCAGGGAATTGTTGACAAAGAGTTTGTGCCTCCAGACCAAACAGTAAATCAACACTTTTATAGAGAGGTTCTTGAAGAACTTCGAAAAACACGCATGACCATGCGTGTGAGACCAAACATCAAGAACAACTGTCAGACACGACAGAATCACGAAAATGCGTTTTGTCACACAGCCATTTCAGTAAACGAGTTTCTAGCCAGTAAAAACATTCATGTGACTCCTCAGCCTCCTCATTCGCCTGACTTGAGTCCTTGTGACTTTTTTCTTTTCCCGAGATTGAAATCACCTCAAAGGACGTCATTTTGGGACCACAGAAAACATTCAAACGGCTGTAACCGACCAGCAGAAGGCTATTCCAGTATATGAGTTCCAGCACTGCTATGAGGAATGGAAGAACCGTTTCCAGCGCTGTGTGGCTCCCCAAGGAACTTATTTTGAAGGATACAATACTGAATTGCAATTCTATTCGAATAAAAAATAAATAAAAAATCAGTCTCATTACTTAATTTACACACCTCGTATCGATTATGAGACTCATTAAGGTCGAAATCCGAATCCATGATTTCGAATTAGTCCAGAAATAACGAAGTTATAAGGGTGGATAATCATGGTGAATCACCCTATACGTACATTTATGTTAGTTTCACACAATTTCCGTTCCGTTCCGTTTTTTTTATTTTTTTTAACTTGATATTAGGTTATTTTGTGTTCTGCTTTATGCGTTCGGTGGTTTAATTAAAAAAAAATAGACAATATAAAACCCGGGCGCAGATGAAACACCATTCGAGTGTGGAACCACCCTCTTTCGCCTGTTGAATTATATAAAGGAATTACGTAACGTAAATAATTATGTAAAAACGCGAGGAACAATAATTCGGAAACGGGAATGCGGAGGAGAAGTAATCTGCAAATGAAATTTCGCGCGCAATTCCGCTTATAAAACTTGCTAATTATTTAAAAACAATTCAGACTTTGTAATTACTAAATGAAGAAATAAAACCGAAAATTCATAAAACAAGTTTTGTAATTAAGTCGCAGATTAAATCTGGCTAATCCAAAAATCCCCATCAAGAATTAATTATACATAATTTTATTAAAATAGGACATTTATTATTTATGCCTCCGAAATGAGTTTCGAAAGTACTTTTAATTAGCTATTTGAGATGGAAAATGTGGCCAAGTTCGTTCCTCACCTTGTGCGAAATGAAATAAATGTAAAAAAATGTGCAGAATGAAACAGGGAATACGTTTACATTATTAAACCAGTTGTTGGGTAGTTGAATTCAGAATTAATTCATCGTAAAGGTTAGAGATTACTCGAAAACTGCGTACAACGGAAGAAATGTGGCATTTACAGAGTGAGTCAGAAAGAATGGGCCAACACTAAACTGGAGATACTAGACATCAAAGTATTAAGATTGAGCTTAACATGCCTTATACCAATGTCGCTGGTTTAAGAGGTACAGCGTGTTCAAAGTTTAAATTTTATTCTGAAATTTCTCAATAATTGAAAAAGTTTTTGTAGTATAAATCTGAAAATTGGTAGGTTTATGTTTTTGGTGTGAGAATTACGAATTTTAAGCTTGTTTTGACGTTTTAAGCTCTAGAGGACGCTAGTTTCATCGTATTATTTAGGTAAATTGAAACATATTTTTTTTATCTGTTGAATCATGCGTAGTAGGAGAATCTAAAAAGAAAGCTTAATTCTATAGAGAAAAAGTACTCTTGTTTAGGTCGTCTAAATCTGTCGGTTTTAAGTTATTTGCATTTCAAAGGTTCAATATACATTGAACCCTTTACATTTATTGATTTTTTTACGCATTGATATTGCTATATTTTTTCTAAGTAGGCTTGTGTCAACATTTACTAAATTTACATATCATTAAATTATTAGATTATTATTTGTGCGAGAGCACTAGCTAGTAATCAGAAAATGCCACGACAATAATTTTTTCTAACAGTGAGATGCGTTATATGATTTGTATTTTGTTCAGGCAAATTTTAACGGACATGAGGCGGCCCGCAGATATCTACAATTATTACCCAAAAAGACGGCAACCTAATCATAAATTTGCAGAAATCTTTACAATCACTTAGGCGAAACCGGATCTTTTCCCCCAAAAAGTAAACATGGTACTCAGAAAACTATCACAGTGGGTGAAGATTGAATTTTAATTCGTGTTTTGGAAAATCCAGGTGTGAGTACTCGTCAGTTAAGTGCGACAATGAGGCTAAGCTAATCGTCCATTTTTAGAATTTTGAAAAAGAAATGCTCGATCCATATAATTATACTTCGGTTCTGCGGTTATTGCCTCAAGATTTACCAGCTCGCCTACAATTTACTCAGTTTCTACAAAATATGCAAACCGAAAACCCAGACTTTTTTATACGATTTTATTTACCGATGAGGCGATTACTAGACGAGGAGTTTTTAATTGGAGGAACAATCATTTGTGGGATTTCGAGAATCCACATCCTGTAAAAAGAAAGACATGTTCAACGTCAGTTTAAGGTGAACATTTGCTATGGTGTAATTTCTAATTTTGTCATTGGACATTTTGAATTTCCACCCAATCTAAATGGACCTCGGTACTTAAACTATTCTCAGCATTATTTTTAAACGAGTTCCTGGAAGATGTACCACTCGCATTAAGAGAAAACGTGATTTATGCATGACGGAGCGCCACCACAGTTTTCCTTGCCAATACGTTATATTTACATGAATATTTTCCTCATCAGTGGATTGGCCGTCGAAGTGAATTTGTTTGGCCATTGAGAAGTCCAAATCTAAACCCTCTGGACTTTTCTTTATGGTCAAATTTTAAGGATTTAGTTTATCGGAAGAAGCTAATTATTCTCTTAAGGAGTTGCGGCAGAGAATACAACAAGCCGCGAATATATTTAAAAATAATAGAAAAAATGTGTTTAACAGTCAGAGATATTTAAGAAGGTGTATTTTAAAATGTATTGAGGTAGGTGGTGGACACTTCCTACATTTGACTTGAAGTTTGTCATTATTACTATTACCAAAAAATTGTTATTGTTATATACTGTTGCTTTGATTGCTTCTATCTATAAAAAAAAGTCATTACAAAATATATTGAACCTTTTAAATGCAAATAACTTAATAATTAAAAACCAATAGATTTACACGACCTAAACAAGAGTACCTTTTCTCTGTGGAATTGAGCGTTCTTTTAGATTCACCACTTGTTTATACAGGGTTTGTCCGGAAAGTAATGTCAGTGAGCTTTGAAAAATGGTTTTTATTGGTTCTATGTGTACAAATCTTTAGAAACTTTCAAAATACATTCATCCTGCGTCCACACATCGGTTCCAGCGGGTCTTCCACGCATCAAAAGCCACACGGTAGTCGTTTTCCGGAATCGCCTTTAAAGCGTCGGTGCAAGCCTTCTGAATGTTTTTCACCGACCCAAAATGCTGTCCTTTCATTGGGGTTTTGAGGCGCGGAAACAGAAAAAAGTCTGGGGGGGTCACATCGGGGCTGTAGGGAGGCTGGGGAACAACGATGATGCCTGTCTTGACGAGGTAATCGGCCACTAGGAAGCATGTGTGCGAAGGCGCATTGTCGTGGTGAAGCTTCCACGATTTTGAGATGTCTGGGCGGACGCGATTCATCCTGCGTTTCAGCCGCTTCAGCACCTCGACGTAAAACTTTCCGATTACGGTTGTCCCCTGCGGAACGAACTCATGATGGACCAATCCCCGGCAATCAAAAAAGACAATCAGCATTGTCTTGATCTTTGACCTGGACATCCTGGCCTTCTTGGGGCGAGGGAGTTCGACGTGTGCCATTCTGCACATTGCCTCTTCGTCTCCGGATCGTATGCAAAGCCCCAACTTTCGTCCCCGTTAATAACGTCATCAAGGAAAGCGGGGTTGTCTTCGCAGGTGTCCAAAAATTCTTCAGGCAGGTTTCGACGCGCCTCGCTTTTTTGATCGTCTGTTAGAACTTTTGGCACGAGCTTCGCGCACACCTTCCTAGATTCCTAAAGACTCCGACACAATTTCGTGAACAATGGTTTTTGTAATGTCTAATGTTTCGGAAATTAAACGGACACTTAGACGACGGTCAGTGTTCAACAAGTCACGCACACGTTTCACATTGTCGTCGGAACTGGAGGTTGATGGCCATCCAGCGCGGTTCTCGTCGTTGACATCTTCCCGACCTTCTGCGAAGACCTTGTGCCACCGGAAAATTTGCCTGTCCGAAAGACAATCGACGCCGAAAGCCTTCTTCAACATTGGAATGGTTTCCGCAACACTCTTCTCCAGTCTCACAAAAACTTGATCGCCATCCGTTGCTCAAGCGAACCTTGCATTTTTCTTGAACCGGGTCACTGTAACGACTCTCAAAGAACGAGTGATGCGACCGCTACAACAACCGGTAGCCAACTGACGCTTGTTGGATCTTGCTGCCAGATCCCCCCACCATAATCCCAGCACGTAAAGCGCGGGCTGGCGCGTTACAGTCCCGGGAAAAAATTCACTGACATAAAATAATACAGCGAAACTAGCGCCCTCTAGAAGCAACGTCAAAATAAGCCTAAAATTCATAATTCTCACACCAAAAAACATAAAACTACAAATTTTCTTGACTTATACTATCAAAACTTTCTCAATTATTGAGAAATTTCAGAATAAAATTTAAACTTTGAACACGATGTATCTCTTAAACTAGTCACATTGGTATTAAGGCATGTTGAAGCTCAATCATAATATTTTGGTGTCTAGTATCTCCCAGTTTAGTGTTGGCCCATCCTTTTTGGCTCACCCTGTCTAAAAGTTATAGAGTTTATAGAAATGATGATTTGCGCAAAATGAGTACTTACATATATTGTGATGTGATAGTAGTAGTAACAGCTCTTGTCTAGGTTACAACTATTTTTCGACTATTTTACGTGTACTCATATGTAGATATACATTTTAAAAAACGAATAATAAAATTAAAAAATGTCCAAATAAAATTAAGTGGGTGAAGCAATTTTTAGCACTTGTATGTATCCTACTAGTACTGATTTTAGTTTAGTACTGATACTATTTTCTTCTTTTACAAAAATATACGGTTTTGAGTTGTCTAACTAGAGAAACCACACAAACGCCTATATTTCAATTTTTCAGTTTCACGTGACCAGGAAATCATGGCCTACGAAAATTATATTACCTTCCAAGCAATTTTGGAATTATATTATGAAACTTTTGCAATGTGCTGGAAATGGGCCGACTGTTTGTCAACTAAGATGCGTATACTGTCTACGACGGCATTGAAGTGAAAATGTGTTTCTAGTGTAGTGAATTTAATCATTACAAAATGTAGTCAGACTCTTGCTTGTCCAAAGTGTCTCATGATTTATAATATTGCTGAATGCCAGGCTAGTAATTTGAAATTTATTAACTGTGTAAATGCTAAACTTAAGGGGTATTCTAGTCTAGAGGCATGAATTTCGGGCAGTTTTTGAAGCTCTATACAAACGAAACAAAATATTTTTACTATCCATTTTTTTATCATTTGTTTATTGATATTTTAAAATAACATAAAAAATTAACTGAAAAAAAGACTCAAAAATGACAAAGTTATGAGCTGGCAAAGTGGGGGTCCAAAAAAAGGGTGTCCTGGCGTGCATGATTTCAACCCTTCTGACCAACTGAAACAAAAAGCCCAACGGATTCTTAATTAGTATAGATGCCCCTATAGCCCGAACCTTGGAAAAGTCAAAACATTTTTTTTCATAAAATGGCCGTTTGAAAAAAAATTGTTTTGCATATTTTTTAACAATTCCGATTTTATTCAAAATAGTAAAATTAAAAATTTTGATCTGAGCGTACTTGAGGCTATAGAGGAATATATAAAGAACATTCACACCATATTTCAAATAAATCGGCTCATTAGAACTTGAGATATCGTGCACGCCAACTCGAAAAAAGTAGTTTTGAAAAATGCGTTTGAAGTTTTAAAGACAAGTTTCCGGCAATTTTACTCAGTTAGCACGTCCACGTTGCTTGCTGGCTCAAAACTAATTTGAAATGAATACTAAGACGAAAAGATTCCGACTAAATACGTTTCGTGTTTCGTAAGTACTCGGGCAGCGTCTACCGTCTATTGTTCATTTGTTCCGGTAGGACCGGAGTCGATGCCGCGTCACAAAAATGGCTGTAACTCATAAAATAATTGAAATTTTGGAAAAATACTTTTAAGGGCATATTCTTGAATGTCTAAACTTTGGAAATATGAAACAAAAAAAAAATCGATTTTTTCAAATTTGTAGACTAGAATCCTTAAGGATTGTTATTATTAGGTCCGAAAGTGTGCCATAACTCACGTTCAGTTAACTACGTTCAACTATCCAGAGCTCCCGCACGGGACCAGAGTACTACGGCATATTACGAGTTCCAGCGTGTTACCAGTCACGGTCAGTGGCGTACGTATGCACAGGGAAGAAATACACGCATATATAATTTACAAGGCGCTTAAAAATTTACGGTTTATACTTTAATTATCATAGAGTTGTATAATGCCGATCCTGCGTTATGCCATATCCGGACCCTAGATTATACTGCTTGGGATGATATTAAATTATGTGCAAAAACTTGAAAAACATAAAAATTTCATGTATTCGTCTAATTCTAAGTAGCAATTATATTTATTGAGTTCTAATGTACTTCATCACAAATAAAAAATAAAATAAAAAATATAAGATGGTGATATATTATCGGAATATTAGGGGTTTAATAACAGAAACCAATGATTGGTTCAATGCTTCAAATTCGGTTAACTGTGAAATTACTTATTACATTCACAGAAATGTCTAGAGTTTTTAACACTGAATTGTGTATGTGTTTTGCTCAATTTTACGAATATTACCAGGAGGGGAGTATTGTTGATAAATCTGTTACTGTTCAAATACTTGGTTTTTAATTGTTATGTACCGGATATTGATTGCTTAAATGATGTTTAAAGATAAATATAGCGCAATATTCTATAATCATCTTTATAATTCATATTTCACCTAGTTTAGGAATCCACAAGTATGAAGTATTGTTTGAAGAAATAGGAACTCCTGGTATATTTAAACTTCAATGGTAAAATTTTTCGAAGAGGTCAAAAAAAGAAGGGCATGGAATTTAAAAGAAGATTTGAAGGAGATGGACGATTCGGGGTGCATCGAAAAGGGTTCAACCATCCTCAGGAGGCTTTCTAAGTCACCCTATACTAGAGACCTGCTTACAAGACAGAGGAGGTGGGTGGGGGTTGGCATAGGGGTGGCTTGGAGGGGTGCTTGAGGTGAGAACCACATAACAGTTTATTTGGCAGCATTATGAACAAACGAATCTCTCTACAGAAGTCCCATCATGCAAAACCCAGCGTAACAGTAGAGGAGGCTCACGGGGCCTGAAAAAGGATTGAAGGGATGGGACAGTGATCAAATGCTTAGAATTTGTTGGGGAGGTCTTAATGTATGCCATGATAGGGTTTTTATCCGGTAGCGTCGTTCTCAGCTGTGGCTCTTTGAATTGTCGCCAGAATCTTGTGAATTTAAATTTCGGCATGGGGTTGGTTTTCGTGGAGTGGATGGCGAACCCTTTAAGCCACAGTATAGTGACTTCGGCGCATTAAAACCATCCCTATAGGTTACCGAAATTTAAAAACCGCAAGTCAAGAACGGAAATGGCGTTCATCTAAAAATTCTTACGCTAATTTTGACAAGCAGTTTATATTACGATCTACCACGGTGGTCGAAAAAAAGCTAGCGTGTTACGGCATTCGACAAATAAAAGAACAACGTAATACGTACAACGGCGCAGAGTTAAGTGCCCCTTCACCGCCTTTATGCTACGTCAAGTGTTATAAAAGCTATCGGAACCTAAAGAGCATAGGATTGGCGGAATTTAAAATCAAAGCTGCTCAAGATAACGCAATAAAGGTCTGGCGGGCGGCTGCCGCCCCCGGGGCCGGCCGGATGGTGGCGGCGTTACGGTGACGAAATTGCATATCAATTTCGGAGTCTTTTGATCTGACGCTTTTACCTCATTACCGCCGTTTCGCCTAACGAATTTTTTCTCTGTTTACACACTTTTATGCCCGCACATCGCATTTGGCGATTATCCGTGTACGGAGACGTAACGCGATAAAAATTTGCTTTATGTGCTCGTTAATGTGAACGCGTCCTCGAAGCTTTCGAGGCTTTCAAAGCTCGAATGCGGACACTAAACAAATATATGACGTAAAATAAACTGCTCGTCAAAAATTAGCGTGACACTTTTTAGATTAGCGCCACTTGCCTTCCATTCGAGTTAGAGACTTACGGTTTTTAATTTTCGGTAACCTATATGATTGGTTTTAATGCTCCTTAGTATTTATTCTGTGACTTAAACGGTTCTAGTATTTATGCTGTGACCCCAAAAATCAACCCCATGTCGAAATTTGAATTCGCAAGATTTCGACGGCAATATCAGAGACCAATGACTATGAACTAAGAAGGACGCTGTCGGGGAAAAACTCCATCCCGCACACATTAAGGCCTCCTCAATAAGTTTTGTGTATTTGGTCGGTGTTCCATCTCTTCAACCCATTTCCAGACCCCGTAAGCCACCCCCTTTTTTGCATTTAAGCAGTGTTTTGCATGGTTTGACATCTGTTGGGCGAATCCATTGATCTTAATGCTGCCTTATAAATTGGTGTGAAGTTCCACAACTAACTTTCACCCTTTGACAACTCAAGCACCTCTTCAGGCTACAGCCACACCACTCCCCACGCATCCCCTCTGGTTACGCGTTTGTAGAAGGCTGCGTGGAATGTCGTATCGTCTCGAATTCATATAATGGCATTAGCTAAAGGCTCTCGAAGTTATAGTCCAACTCCAACCCACCCCATGAAAATTTACCGTACCGGGTTGTAAGCAATTCTTGATGCGTGGGGTGCCTCAGAGCTTTTCTAAAGATGATTGAATTCTTTTTGGCACACCCCGAGTCGCATGTCCTTCAGATCCTCTTTGCGTCCCATTACACTCTTTTTTTACCACCTTCAAAAAGTATGATTGAGTGGACGAAAATTCCTGAAAGCGGCTTGTTAGGTAAGCGGAACCTTCCTTTGCATTTGTGTGAATAGCCAAATTCGTAAGAAATATAAGTACGCGCGACAAGTGTTCTTTACCATTTGGACACATAAATTCTCGACTGGGCTAGCTAGCACTTGCGAGATAGGCAGCCAAACCAGCTCCTTGTTCCACAAATTTTACGAGCGAAAGCATGTTTGGGTTGCCTACCTCGCAGGCGCCAGCCTAGTCGCGAGTTGGGCCCAAGTCACAGTTAAAACTTGTCGCGTGTACCAAGCAACTCTCACGAATTTGGCGATTGTCGATTCACACAAGTGGAAAGGAAGGTTCCGCCTACCAAACGAGCCCTTTTTCAGGAATTTTCACTCACTCAAAATTTTTTGAAGGGGTTAAAAAAGGATAATGGGACGCAAAAGAGGATTTGAAGGATCCGGATGACTCTGAGTGTGCCGAAAGGGTTCAAGCATCTTCAGGAAGGCTTTCAGAGTCACGCCACGTATCAAGACCTGCTTACAACCCCTCAGCGCGGCAAATTTTCAGGGGAGTGGGTTGGAGATGGCATATCACTTTTGGCGCTCAATCGACCGTCCGTAGTGTGTTCCGGCAATTTCGACAGCCTTCAAGTAATCCCATGACATGAATTCGAGACAAAACGACGTCCTACACAGCTTCCAACAGGGGCGGAACCAGAGGAGTTGAGTGGGGGTCGGTGTGGGTGTGGCCTGGAAGTGGATGAGTTATCAAAAAAGTGAAATCAAGTTGTGGCACCCCATACCAATTTATTAGGCAGCATTAAGATCAATGGATTTGTCCAACAGAGGTGAAATCATGCAAAATCTAGTGTAAATCTAAAGAGGTGGCTTACGGGGTCTGGAAATGTATTACGGGGTCTGTAACATTTATGTATGCCGGGATGGAGACGGCGAACTGTTTAAGCCACAGCGTAGCGACTTCGGTGTATTAAAACCAACCTTATATGCTACCGAAAATTAAAAATCGTAGGTCTCTAACTCAAATAGAACGCAAATGGCGGTAATCTAAAAGTGTTCCGCTAATTTTGACGAGTAGTTTATTTATTAGGTCTATTTATTATCTGTTACGATCCAAATAAAAGGATCGTTCAAATAAAGTTAGCCTCAAGTTAGCTGTGGAAAAAAAACGTCTTAGCTAATTTAGTTTTCAATATGGCTGACGTAAACCAACTGATGGCCTTAAACAATAGGTATTTTGATATAATGGTTACATTTTTGTATTTGAATCTGATGGCCTGAGTTCAAATTCCAGCAACTTCATCTAAAATAAATATGGTGTTACTAAAATTGTCGAAAATGGCCCCCAAGTTTTTCTAAACATTTCTGACACCTTTCTCGAATAGAACTGAAACAATTTCTAGCACAGGAGGAGTAATGTTAATTGAATCTATTTTTTCCAAAATTTTTTCATGAAGTCGATCTAGGTCAAAATGCGAACTTGAAAAATTGTGTTCTTTAAATACAATCACACAATGAAGCACCTGATGTTTAGAATTCAGCCTTACCTAGTGATTATGAAAAATATTCTTTAACGTTATCAATATTTTACCCGCATTGTGCAGCGCAAATTGTATGCTCTAGCACCACCTTGCTGGAAATAAACTGTCGATTTAGACACTATCCATCTGATTTACGAAAGGTGTATTAATTTGTTCCCTATATCGTTCGGCAGTCAGAGTTCCATTAAAGAAAATTGGGCCAATTATTCTCCTTCCATTGATAGCACATTAAACATCAACTTTCTGTGGATGAAGAGATGTTTTAATAAAAAAAGTGTGTTTTTTCAGAACTATATTTCCACATATCAGAACTCTCATATTTCACAGAACTATGTTTTCTGAAGGTACCCGACTTCTCGAGGTTCCTGTGTAAGTAGTGAACCGGTACGGAAACAAGTGTAAGTATTTTTTTTTTAAACAGAATGGCAGGTACCAACCGACATACAGGTTGGCTGCTACAGAACACCCACAGAAGTTTTTGAGAGGATATTCCATAATTTCGTACTCTAGAAGAGTGCTTGCCTTTCTATTGTTTCACAACAACTGAATATATATATGTATCGAATAACGTAATGAAGGAAACACTTAAACGTATTTTAGTAGATATTGACACCCACTTCAGAAAACTGTTCTAGCAATTACAAGTAACAATCTTCGAGAGACTATGTTCAAACGTCGGCAAAAAATAGGGCTTGTATTTTGTCCAATATACCCAAAAAAATTCCTTTGTCAATATATGTTTTATGGAAGCAATTGCTAACTCTATTGCATTCGCATTGTTCTTGTTTTTGATATGTTTTGATTATATTATATGCTTTTCTTATCTTATTAGTGTTTGTGTAATTCTAAAAAAAAAACTATTAAATCAATTTGTAGCAACCATATTGAAAGTAAGTTACGAAAAAAAAAATGTTAAGCATCAATAACGAACTAAAACTCAATGGTACTTGAGTTTTAATCATATCCTGATATGTCAACATGATCTAAATGATGGTAAAGGTGAGTTAAGTAAAACTGTAATATTTCGATATTAGTGAAAACCGTGTTTGTAATTACAAATATTGGACAAACAAATAGTTTTGTTAGTTTTTGGGTACATGTGGGTTAAGTGGATTATTGTTGCATTTAAGGAATATAATGTGGTTTATTTGGTCATAAAGATGTCCTCTAAGTATTATATAATCCGAGAAATTGAATATATTTTGTAACAAAAATTGTGTAAATGTATCGAAATAACGACAGCTAACATTACTTTGAGCAATAGGAAAACATGTATATACATATAATTGTAATAAGAATCAAATGAGAAACCTAAAATAAAACCTAAAAGTAAAAAACCGTCTGACGGGTTATTTTTTAAATCAAGGATAAAAAAACGAAGGGGATATTCATTTATAAATTTAAGCCTGTACATTCAGTTTATTGCAACTATGTTTTCTCTTTTATTTCTTATTTGATAAAATTTCTTTAACCTGCATTTTGCAGTACTACCTTATAACATACATGTTGCTGAATGGGTAATTTTGGCGAATGCGCCTGGTAAATTTTTATTGTGAATTTTCAACCCAATTATTGTATCTTCATTTACCAAGGAACGTAAGCATCATTTCGGACCGTTGCACAGTGGGGCAAACTGGTTATTTAGGAGTGTAAAATTATGTCCGTTCATAATGATAAATAATTTTGTATTACATGAGTTGCATAATAATATGTATTAAATAAGTATAAAGAAGGGCATTAAAGTTATTTAAAATTACTTAGTTTCAGTTAGAGTAGTTTCAGTTAGGATAGAGTAGTTTCAGTTAGGATAAAGAGAGTTAATATAATTTAGACAAAATTGCATCTCCTTCAGATTTTTTTTTAATATTCACATTTATTTACATTAGTTTTGTATTGAATTCTGTTCAAAAGAAATATAATTAAATTACAAGATATTATAATATGTAAGGATATGAAAAAACGCGATTTGCTCCAAAAAATTGTCAACTTGAAGTCGCTGAGTTTCAACTTTAATTTTATTTTATAGACCCTGTTCTGAACTTTGCTGAACTGAAAGTTTTCATTTCTTCTTCAACGTCATCGTCATCGAAAATCGATATTGTTCTATTTCCGAAACTTTTTTTAGTACACATGATTGTGGAAATTAATTGATCCAATGTGAATGGTAAATTGTGAAACAAATTTTAGCCGCGATCCTTAGTTTATCGCAATTATTCTCTGCAGCGAACTGTTCCAGAAGAAATAAAGAACTTTTTCAGCTGCATTTTGGTGCACTTATATTTTTTTGGTAAAAACAAAAACTATACACCTCATTGTTAATATTTGTGTAAAAATTAACGTGCACATGCGAATTTCGTAAGTATATCATTAAAAAAAATAGAAATTAAATAGAAAATAGTTTATAGTTTGTGTAAATTAAATAGAAAATTAATTTACACAAACCCTCTTGAAATAAATATTTTAAAATTTCAGAAAAATATATCTTTTGAATATTATATTTTTATATGTTATGTGGATAGAGTTACCACAAATGGAATTTCATATTAAGCTTTTAAATGTTAGATAGGAAACAAAAAAAATCATGCCATATTTTGACCTTATGCTCAACCTAATAGTTTCCATCGCTTGCCTTGCTTTATAATAACCAATTTCAAAAGTAACACTGTAGGTTTCGGCTCCTTTGGACATTTATATTGATATTAAAAATAGTAGCAAAGATCTATCTGTATTCCGTTTTTTGACTTTTGCACACCTAGATTAGCATTTTGCCCCACTGTGCGTTGTTTTTATATCCATATACTGAAAGATAATTAACCTACCACTAGATTTCATCACTGTGCAGACACTGTGTCACATAGAGCTGACAGTGCCGTTACAGAGGATTTTGATATACAACAAATGTTCTAACATAACAATGTTATTAGAACAGTCATGATGATGTCTGCTACAGTTGATTCCTTTATCGTCCGTTAAAACAAAGAGATCTTCATTCATTTCGTTCTTTTCACATAAATTTTCTTCGCTATCCACATAGTGAGTTGAAATCCACGATTTTTTTAATAGTAATGAATGAATAGGCCTAAAATATTCTTAATCGATATACTGATATTAATTTTGTGCCGATATTTAATAACCGTTATCATTTATCAATCATAACTTCTTATCTTTACAAGAACTACCACAATGATACCTTGCAGATTCCTTGAATATGTTGTAATATAGAGAACATGATTAAATTCAGTATATTAAACATATCGCAATCCTCCATCTAAGATCTACATTACACAAAATTATTTTTAATTAATTCCCTTACGAAATGATTACGGTACGAAAGGATGCTTACTTTTCTTGGCATAAATGATAAAGATACAAATAATAAAGTTGAAAATTCACAATAACAAATTTATTCAGGCGCCTTCACCAAAATTATCCATTCAGCAACGTGCAGGCTGGAATAGTAGCACTGAAATTTTATCAAATAATAAACATAACAGAAAAGCAAGGTTGCAATAAACTAAATGTACAGGGTTAGTTTTATAAACGAATACACCCCTTTATTTTTTTTTAACTATTGATCGATTTTAAACAAAGTAACCCGTGTCAGACGGTTTTCTATATAGAATCGAGATAGGCCAACTACTCTTCTTATTGTAAACAGGGTGATCGATTTATCATGGGAAATGAGTTTTTCTCGGAAACGGCTGAGATATATCTGAGATATATAAACGGCACAGAGCAAGTCAAAATATTGAGAAAACCTCAGTACAGTTTTTCTCCGAAGCTCCTCCTAAGGGAGCTACAGACCGTTGAAGGGGTTGTTCCGAAGACGGTTTTTATTAAATAACTTCCCTAACGATTTGATATAAAAATATGAAATTTTGGCGAGCTGCTAAACTTTATATATGTAATAATACGCAATAGAACACGTTTAAAAATTTCAATCAGAGGTGTAGAAGAATGGGGTGATTGGGGGATACTTTTTATCCCTAACTTTTTTATGTGTAGTTTTTTTAACTTTTTTGAGATGAAATTATGAAAATTTGAAGTTTTCTGCATAAAAAGGGTAGTCTTGTTCAACTTCGATATGACGCCGGAATTTTAGGTAAAATCGACTTGAAAATTTCACTACATTATGACAGGCTTATTAAAATTATTAGTGTGCCTTGAGAAAACACTTTCCTTTGCGCATTATTACTTTATCAATTACTTTTAACTGCTGAAAATCCGAGGTTGTTGATCAAATTTGTCTTCGAAAAAAATGCGAGAAACCAGTTTTACATAAAACCTTCTAATAAATTTAACTTTAGCTTTGTAGAAAGTTTACCACCTTGCAATTACATTTAATAAAAATACCTACTAGAGTAAATATTCAATATCAATTTACTGTTCAAAATTACTAAGTACAGTTTAATGCAACAAAACAACAGTGACATAACAACTGAATAAATTAGATAAAAATGATAACAATAAAAACGCAGCAGTAACAAAACAATGTTACTTAACTAATAATAAGAAAAGCAAAAACTAATATTGTGACACCACGACATTATTTAATTTTTAATTTATTAACTAATAATAACTTATTTAAATAACTCATCGCATAACTCAAAATGTCGAACATTTGCCCGAATGCACTTGCGCAATCTCTTTTCAAGAGAAAATAAAACCCTGCTTAGTTTGTTTTCCACCATGAGTTCGTTAAATGCTTATAAATAAATATTCTATGACGTAACTCTTCCTCATTGTTAATAGCTACAGAGTAGACCTTTTCTTTCATTTGTCCCCACACAGTAAAGTCCATTGGATTTAAATCTGGTGACCGTGGAGGCCAGTTTATAGGAGCATCATTTCCACGGCCAATCTAGCGATTCGGGAAATGTTCGCTTAACCACCGTCGGCATTGGTGGCTATTATAGTGGGCAGGGGCACCGTCATGCATATACCACAAAGTGCCTCGTCTTGCCAGGGGAATATCTTCTAAAAAACTCATGAAACCTAGTTGATAAGAATTCTTGCTATAATTCTCCGTTTAAATTCCCAGGGATTATATGATATCCTAATAGACTATTTCCTAATGTGGCTGCCCAAACGTTTATTTTAAATGACTGTTGGTAATGTGTCACCTTTCGTGCATGAGGGTTTTCTTCAGCCCATACATGTTCGTTATGCGTGTTAAATACTCCACTTCTTGTAAATGTAGATTAATCGCTGAAGATAATATTTGCTAAAAACCTCAAATCTTCAGCATTCCTGTACAAAAGTAATTGACAAAATTGTCTGCGCAAAGGTAAATCTTGTGGCAAAATATCTTGGGCCTGTCTGTAATGAAAGGGATGCAATTGGAATACACCCTTCAAAAATGAAAAAATCAAGTGTCAATAGTGGTACACAATCCTGACAATTTTTTAAAACTTTGAAAAATTCATATGTTTATACGTCATCACATAGAGTGTTTTTTGTACATTTTTGTACAACCAAGGATTATTTTTTGTACACCCCATTTAACGGGCCTAAATCGAAATACAAAAATGGTACTCAAACTTGAGGTCTGTGTACACTTTTTCCAAAAACAAATTTTAATTATACCATTAGAAAGATCGAATTTTGTACATTTTTTGTACACCCAAAAAATATTTTTGTACACCCTTCAAAAAATGAAAAAAATCAGGTGTCAAAAGTGGTACACAATCCTAAAAATTTTAAAAACTGAAAAATTCATATGTTTATACGTCATCATATAGAGTGGTTTTTGTACATTTTTGTACAACCAATAATTATTTTTGTACACTGTATTTAACCGGACGAAATCGAACGAAATACAAAAATGGGTAGACAAAAATGGGTAGGGTACACAGGCCTCAAGATTGAGATCTTGAGGCCTGTGTACCTTACCAAAAAAACAAATTTTAAACAAGTATTGAAAAGATGTGTACACCCTCTCAAAAGTGAAAACATTCAAATCTGAGACTCAATATTGACAATTCTTGAAAACTTTGGAAAATTCATATGTTTATACGTCATCACATACAGCCATAGTACAAAGCAATATACATACGTAAATAATAATACATTATTATCGAAAAAAAAGCAATAAAGAATGAACCAAAATATAATGAAAATATAATAAAGAAACTTTACCTGAGTGTTAACAGTCTTATCATGTTTGTTCTTATTAAAATATTATGAGAGTTTTAAATTTACAAATAATAAATGGTACATCTAATAAGGAATTCCAATCTTAGGTATAATAATTATATGTACACATATTTCATGGTAAAGAACAGTTAAAAATAAAAATAATCACAAAGGAAAAAGTAAAGTAACAAACTAGTTCAATAATCATGTATCTTATCGTTCGGATATACATATGTCAATTGTTTTCACACTGTGTACACTAGGATATGAGTTACCACAGTCTCGCTTCCTGAGCACCAGAGCTTCGTATCCTTTAAGTCGTCATATACCTCCCATTTGGAGTCAGGGCGAAGGCAGTAAGCCATATAGTGTCCGATCTCCGGTATATTACCTGACCCGGAATGTTTGAACCTTACGAGCCCTCTCAAAAAGAACAAAAATATTTCTTGTACAAAAATATTTCTTGGTTGTACAAAAATGTACAAAAATCACTCTATGTGATGACGTATAAACATATGAATATTTCAAAGTTTTAAAAAATTGTCAGGATTGTGTACCACTTTTGACAGTTGATTTTTTTCATTTTTGAAGGGTATACAAAATTTACTATAATTTTTACCATAATTTTTGGGTGTACAAAAATGTACAAAATTCGATCTTTTTAATGGTATAATTAAAATTTGTTTTTGGAAGAAGTCTACACAGACCTCAAGTTTGAGTACCATTTTTTATTTCGATTTCGGCTGGTTAAACAGGGTGTACAAAAATAAAACTTGGTTGTACAAAAATGTACAAAAATCACTCTATGTGATGACATATAAACTTATGAATTTTTCAAAGTTTTCAAAAATTGTCAGGATTGTGTACCACTTTTGACACTTGATTTTTTCATTTTTTGAAGGGTGTACAAAAATATTTTTTTGGGTGTACAAAAATGTACAAAATTCGATCTTTTTAATGGTATAATTAAAATTTGATTTTGGAAAAAGTGTACACAGACCTCAAGTTTGAGTACCATTTTTAATTTTGATTTTGGCCGGTTAAACAGGGTGTACAAAAATCATTCTTGGTTGTACAAAAATGTACAAAATTTGTACAAAATTCTCACGTGGTCTTTGTTTGATTTTGAAAAAATGGTACTCAATCTTGAGGGAGCCTTCTGGGTGTCCTGCGCCGACCTCTCTCAGAATTATTTGGTTTCAATGTGTCTCGTTCATGTAAACGCCTTTCGGTAGAGAGAAATGTTTTATAATTGAGCAAATTTCGGTTAGGAAACTGCTCAGAGTAACGTCTTACAGCAGCTCTTGCGCTCCCATGACATTCACCTAAAGTTAGTAACATATCCACATATTCAGGAAACGTATATTGCATATTTGCAATAATTATTTTCTTAACTTTTTACTGTTAGGTACAACACTACTTAACGACAAATAACACCTTTTGATAGATTAACAATTAATTGACGTTTCTGTTAAATGTCATGAATTTGTTTTTTTTTTCTCATGGCACACTAACAATTTTAATAATTTGTCATCTATCAAAAGCCTCATTTTAGAGTAATGTAGTGAAATTTTCAAGTCGATTTTACCTGAAATGAAATTCCGGCGTCCTATCTAAGTTGAACAAGAGTGCCTTTTTATGCAGAAAACTTTTTTCATAATTTCATGAAAAATTTCAATTCTTGAAAGAAGGCTCGTTGGTATCGCCCAAGGTGCAAACTTTCCCTTGCACTTGTGTGCATTGACAAATTGAAATTCGCGAGAGATGCTTGGTACGCGCGGCAAGTGTTCGCTGTGACTTGAGCTCATGAAGCCTCGATTGGGTTAGCGCCTGCGAGGTAGGCTACCCAAACATGCTCTCGCTCGTAAAATGAGTGGAAAAAGGTGCTGTTCGGGTGGTCTGCCTCGTAGGTGCTAGCCCAGTCGAGGGTTAATGAGCCCAAGTCACAGTGAACACTTGTCGCGCATCCCACGCAGCCTTCTACAGGGGCAGAACCAGAGGGAGTGAGTGTGGCACCATACACCAATTTATTAGGTATCATTAGGTTCCATGGATTGCTCAACAGAGGTCAAATCACGTAAAACCCTGCGTAAATGTAAAAGGGTAGCTTAGATTGGCCTGGAAATGGGTTGAAGATATGAGACAGCGACCAAATACATAGACCTTATTGAGGAGATCTTAATGTGTGCCGGGATGGAGCTTTTACCCGACAACTGTGAAAGTGTTACGTTAATTTTGACGAGCAGTTTATTAATAAAATGTGTGTATTACAATAATTTAATAAGGTATTTATTTGAACCTCTCGATACATGCGCAGACTGTGGATCGTAATATAGAAGAAAAATTTAACCAAAAATAGAATTAGACTAGACAAGAGAGGTAGGAGTGGGTGCGTACGTACACACGCGTATATCATACGCGTTTAAGGAAAACGGCATAAATCTTCGCGGCGCTGTGCGTCCGTCTCCTGGAGGCGTTATCCCGGCTGATCCCGTAATTCGGCGGGGTATCTTTGCATGCGAATAGGATGGATGCCGGCGTCTGAGCGATCCAGACAGGCAATACATCGAGGAGATCTCTCGGGGGCCGTATACTATTCGCCGTGGTTCTTCCTTCTTAAACCGCTCGCAAAAACACGAAGCGTTCCGCGGATGTTAATCCCGACGAAAATGAGACTTGCCGCTGCGAATGGAATCACGGGGAATGATAGAACTTTGATACCCATATACAAGGTGTCCCATTAATATTACTACCCCGCAAAATTGTGAAAATGTGCTCCTGGAATGAATAGTTGTTTTTGAAGTAATTTTTCCCGCTGAACAACAAATTCGGGCTCAAAATTACTTTATGACGTCAGGTTTTTGAGATATTCTAATCTAAAAGTACAAAAAACACTGTTTTTTGACATATTTGATTGTTATTTGAGGTAATCGAGATTTTTTTCTCAAAAAAACCATGTGTGAGATCTTCCTTCCATGTTCTTCCAAAACCATGTGTGAAGTCTTCCTCTTTCAAATGCTGTTAAGTTTGCTCACATATCTTTTTTTTTTCGCCGAGATATCGCATTTTGAAATTATCATGTTTGTGATTTTTCCTATACCTGAAAACCCATTAGGGACACGTGTATATCAGTGTATATGTTTTTTTTTTTTTTATTAAGAAACATTAACAACAAGTCAATATTTTCTTATTTTCTTATGTCAAAATATCTGCTTGTTCAGAATCTAAGGTCAGATTTTCAAAATTTTTCGAAGAAAATACAATATGGCCGACCTGAATTGACCAAAGTTAAAATAGCGTAGATAGAACTTTCTTGAAGATTAAAGACTTTCTTGTAGATTCTTTTGAATTCTGGAAAGGACAATGTTAAGAATTGCCGATTTTTGGCTGCTCGGGAAGAACGCATGTAGTCCAGAAAAAATGATTGATTGCTGTCAAAAAAAAATATGAAATATGACCCCTGAATACTTCAAATGGCTGGGAAAATGTCAACTTCACCCTTAAAACTGTGAAACCACCCCAAAACCGCATAAAATAGGTAATTTAATAATAGATAATAGAGCTCTTTTTAGTAGTTTAAGAGTTGTTTTTTATTTTTTAGGGGTGAAAAGACAATTATTTCTTTTACTATTTTTGAACCAGTTTTAATCATTTTACCTGGGTCAAAAAAGTCCGTCTATTAAAGTCAAAAGATATGGCCTATAGCAGTTTACAAGTTTTTTTTATATTTAGGGGTGAAATAGACATTCCCCCAAACATGTGATATATTAAGGAGTAATTTCATATATTTTTTGGCCAAATTAAATAATTTTTTCTGGATTTCAAGCATTCCCAAGATACACCCGAGATCAACATTTTTTAGGAATCGGAAATAAGATATTTGGGGTAGTTTTTATATTTTTTAAGGGTGAAAGCGCCATTTTCTCATCGATTTCATATTTTGGAAACAAGTAGGGTTTTTGAGATATTATAACCGAAAAGTGTAAAAACACTGTTTTTTTTACATTTTTGAGGTTATGTAGCATTGTCTTTTTGTTATCAAAAAAAGAAGAGACTTAATTAAGAATTAATTAAGATATGTACATTGAGAATTAATTAAGAAAACAGAACTAAGGTACATTGTCTCGTTCTAAAGTAATAACATTAGTTTAAGATGTTATTGCCCTTCCAAATGCTGTTGAGTTTTTGCAAATATCTTTTTTTCACTGAGATATCGCATTTTTGAATTTGCATGTTCATGAATTTCTCGGTATATGCAAACTTTATGGTCACTTTTCAACATAATACAATTTTGTATTATCTCATAAACTGTGGATATGTAAAAAGGTTTAATGTGTTTTTTTTTAACTTAAATATGCCATTCGTTTGCTACATGCAATTCGTGGTGCTACATAACCTCAAATATGTCAAAAAACAGTGTTTTTTTCACATTTAGGTTAGAATATCTCAAAAAACCTAACGTGATAGAGCAATTCTGATTTGTTTCTGGTCTGAACAAATCCCGGATTTGTTTTCAGCAGGAAAAATTACTTCAGAAACAACATTTCATTGTCCAGGAGCAAAATCTTGCAGGACAGTGTAATACAATACATAAAAACAATTTTTTTTTTGCTATATAATCAAGATCAATTTAAACGGCCCACAGACGGTGCAACCTGTTTTACGACGCTTTTTATGGAGGGTTTTCGTGTATATTTTGATATTCACCTACAGGATTTATTCTGCGAAATAAAAAACTTCCTATGCAGAAGTTTTATTAAAACTTTTCAATTATCTTTTAAGATTATTAGAAATAACAATTGATAAACAAAACAAGCATCTTTTTTTTAATGGAACAGCTTTGATATTTTTCCTTTTCTGCAAGAACTTGTACCTCTGATTCCGACAATTTATTGACATTGTATTCATAGTTTGCGATTTATTTAAATTATTGAAATTTAAAATTTCAATAATAGTACTATTGTGTTATTCTGCAAGACATACATATAAACAAATTTAAGTCTTTCTGAATTTTGACAATATAATAATGAATAAATAAAATAGTAAATATGTCTATATTATTATAAAACATCGAAATATTCTTCCTCTTGGTCTTTAGTTACTGTTAACTTAACGCACCTTGATTTGAATAAAATAACATATCAAAATAAAATTTCATATCAATAATTTTAGAAGTAAAAATTAAATTCTTGTAGACCTTTGAGAATTACACAATAATATTCTTTTTCATGGCAATCTACAGTCTGACAAGTCGAATCCAAATCGAAAATCGAAAGTCTGACAGATTCTCAATATAAATACTAAACTTAAATAGACATAAAAGCAGTTTACACCATTTTCCTTTTTTTTTTCTTAACTCTTCCTTTATTATCAAATGAAGCGATCACTAGTGACGCTATAAGTTTTTGTGAAATAGTCGGTGAAAAACAGTCAAATAATGACTGTTCCATATTGCCTTTTCCGGTTCATATTACCTGCTAAAAAAGTGAAACATATTTTTCCTCAAAAATTGTTGTTAACACTTACATTGTAGATACCTTTTCTAGAGGTAACATCGCAAGTACTTGAAAGTTTTAGTCTTAAATAAAAAAAATAATAATAACAAAGTAGTACAGTTACTGTGTAACCCAGAAAAAAACAAAATACCGGTCCATATTACCTGCTTTTTCCCTAATACATTTATAGCACGTGCGCTTCCTAGAGTTCGTATCCGATGAACGTTTTCTTCCATGTCTTACCTTATCTACCTGTTAGTGCATTGGGTAGCAGGCAACCAGGATGAAATATGAAGTCGATTTTTAAATTTGTACATTTTAACCTGCGGCGAGTAGTGCGTTCACTATAATCTGGTTGCGCCGCAAATGAGTTATTCATTTTAGATTTATAGCCACTTCAAGTCGAATTTGCCCAGACACCGTTTCGCCCCGGTAGCAGCGTAGCGATTTTTCCCCATTTCCATCGGCTCTATTTGAATATATTCCCGCACGAAATTTAAACTGAAATTCGGTTTATTTAGAATAACGGCGGCCATTTATAACGCCGCGTACGTGAGGTTAGGCACCGAGGAGTTATTTTTGCGTAAATATTGCCTGGAAAATACAAGGCGTTTCTAAAATGTGTGGTCAAAATATAGGCGACATAGAGAACAAGCAAAGTAAGGTGGAAATTTTTTTATAAAATTGTTTTGTAAAATGCTTCCTAAGGAGTTCACCCATCAGAGTGAAGAAGGTCTTTCTCCTGAAGAAGGTTTTTCCTGAATATCTTGATATACCTAATATAATACTAATAATCGTCTTTATTTCTTTTAAATAAAAATACAATTCTGTTCAGGAAGGATTATGTAGTTATATAAAATGTAGTTAAATAAAATTCATAAAATTATGAAATTATAAAATAATAAAATATGAATATGAAATGAAGTATTAACTTCTATTTTTAAACTTAGGAAGAATAGAATAGAATATAATGGAATTAGTCGCGTCAATGAATACATAAAACAGACAATCTTCGGAAGTCCTCAAGAACAGCTCCGATTTTTTTTTAATTTTGTTTTTTTTTATATTATTTAAAATCAGAAACCTTTTGGAGCGGGGACGGAATTATTTATATTGTTTAAACAATATCTATGATGATTAATAATGATCATAGTACAAAGTTTCTACATAATACGATGCTGATTATGTAGAAAAACAATTTTTTTATACAATATAAATTAAAAACTTGGAAAAAAGAGATGTTTATGTTATTTTTTTATATTGCTATTGTAAATAGTTTTAAATTATATGTCATTATATTAATGAATGTTATAAACAATTACCTATAAGTTTTTTCTATGTAATAATGACATGGAAGTAATATGTAGACCAAAATATGAAATTTTTATTAACTGTAAGAAATTATTTTATTACAAAAAAAGTAAATTTAATTTTCATTTATATTTTGCGTTTCGGAGACTTCGTCTTCTTCAAGTGGTGGGTGGTTATTGCAGTCATTTCCACTACAAACAATGCAGGCTGGTGAGCAATGAAAACCACTTTTTTCTGCAGCCACACGCTGAACCGCATCCTATTTTGCAAGAGCAAAATATGATTTTAAAACGTTGTTAGGTGCTGCTGGTTGTGTCATTTTGATTGGTTTTAAATAATGATTTTTTTGCCAACCCCATATTTCAGGGGGTATTGAAGAATTATTTTTCCATTGCTGAACTTGTAGGTAGACTCTCTTAATATGTTGTTTTGCTGCATCTTCTGTCGGAGGTAACGAATTAAGTTGTACGCTTTTATTTTTGGAAGCTAATGCTATGAAACGTTTATATCGCAGTTCATTCAAGTTTTTGGCAGTTTTAGCACCATACATTGTGAGAATACAATTAATACAGTAATACAGTAATACAATAGAGAATACAATTAATAAGCACTTCTTCACTTTGCTCTTCAACCATAAAATTTTCAGCTGCTGCACGTAACGTTTGATAATCATCAAAAATTTTAATAAAACTATTTTTACCTTTGTTATAGAAAGCGGATGTAGTATCACATCCAGTGAATGCATGAATAAAAAACAGATGCTCTTTTTTAATATTTAAATATTTCTCTGATATTCTTTCTGTTGAATACCTAAACTCGTTGCAAGGCATTATTTTTTTAGTGGTTTAAAAAACATTTCTTTATCATCAGGTGCTAAAGCCATCATTAATACTAAGACATCAATATCCTCTGCTACAACAACTACATGAAGAAAGGAACAATATATTGCTGATTGCACAATTAAACGATAAGTATCACGATAAGTATAAGTACGATAAGTATCGACTTCTTTAGCCCATAATCACCCTCCAAATGAATGTATTTCGTACATATGGACTGCATTGTATATTAACTACAGATATGAAAGATTGGCTTAAGAACTTCCGTTATATGATGATGCCTAAGAGACCTGATTAAGAGCTGAATTGAAAGTAAGTCAAATATATGTTTTTCCGACTTGTTGAAGGCTATGTATATAAAACCAATATCCTCCCGTTATCTGTTTTCAATCAATCGGAATCACATACATACCAATCGAGTCGAAATACGAAAAATAAATTTGAAATCCGCCTATCTCTCAACTATTGTATTTTTCCCAATGCATTTCTAATGAATATATTTTCTTTTTCCTACCTTCCAGGCAATGAAACACACAGATATTCATTGGAAATGTATTGTATTGAATTTCTGTAAGAATGGAAAAATACATATGGATCTATGTTACGTTTCTCGAAGTTTTGATGTACCTACATATGTATGTGATACAATTTTAATGGAAGCTCTCTTTCACTGTGAAACTGCTCTTTAGTGACAGGCAGAATACTCATATATATGTATTTATTTATTTATTACTACACCACCCAACAGCTAATGCCAATAGGTGGGAAAACTACAATAACAAGTATAGGATACAATAGTTAAACTAACACAATTATTGTTTATA
The DNA here is from genome assembly GCA_029963805.1 of Aromia moschata. Taxonomy (NCBI): domain Eukaryota; kingdom Metazoa; phylum Arthropoda; class Insecta; order Coleoptera; family Cerambycidae; genus Aromia; species Aromia moschata. The sequence goes on along the minus strand of JAPWTK010000491.1, from coordinate 230,730 downwards.
CATGATATAGTATAACAGAGTAGTTGTGAATACAAATATAGTCCAACATTTAAAAAACATAAAATATACATGTACAATTTTACATAAAATATACATGTAGAGAAAAAGGTATATATACGTTCACAAGTAAATGAGTACCCAGATGCTAAAATAATTTAGAGCAATTGAGGAGCAAGCTTTCAAAACGTATTAAATCCTGATAACCTGTTTTGGAGAAAATCGCCAAAAAACCCCTAGTGAGCAGCGCCTGGGACAGAGGAGCATTGTTAATGGGGTGTTCGCTTCATTTTAGCAAGTTGACAGTATACCCCAAAATTCGTAAAGTTTGACCCAAAGGTATGGCAAAAATTTCAAAATATATTTTGGATTTAATGCGTTTTGATTGATTGGCTCTTGGATTTAAAACGGTTTGTTCGAGTCAACTTAGGATTTACTTTCATGAAATATTTATTTTCATGAAACAATGTTATAAAAAAATGCAAAAAAAAAATCAAAAACTAAAAACTGAAGCAAAGTAACTGGAAATATTAACCCAAGCATGAGTCAATTTAGAAATTAGGACAAATTGTTTAAACGAAATATTCTATAAACCATGTTAAAAAAAAACACTGAAGCAAAGTAACTGAAAATACTATCCTAACTTAGTTTTTATCTATAATGGTATTGTGGATTTACTACGTTTTGATCACATAAAGATTTAAAGTTGGATTTAATGAGTTTTGTTCAATCGGTGACATTTTGAACTGGATTTTACATTGGACATAATGCGAATTCCTCAAATCTGAGCGCGGCATTGGATTTAACTCATACTTTAGATGCAGATCCTGTGCTTAACTCATTTTCGCTTAAAAATGGATTTAATACGTTTTGAACGCTTGCTCCTCAATTGCTCTCTTCAGATACCTAATATTACAATTAAAAATGTCAATCAATTTGCATGTAATTATAGTGGAAAGCATATTCGGTATAGTGGAGAGAAAATAAGTATGAGTGTAAGGTGTCGGTAAATAGAATAATGCATTGTTTCGCGTTAGTACCTCAGGAATTCGAAAATTTATCAATGACAATAATTTAGGTGAGTCAATTTTATTATTTAATAATTTGTATAAGAAAATGATACCGGAAAGAAAACGCCTAGAAGCTAGATGTTGAATTCCAAATCTTTGAAGTAATATATGATTGCTAATTCCACGTGCTGGATAAATATTATCAGAATTATACCACAAAGGTTTGACAAAGCGCCTCTGCACCTTATCTATATTATCAATGTCTACTTCATACCCTGGACACCAAACAACAGAAGCATATTCTAATTTAGATAAATTAGATTAATAAAGAGTGTTTTTCGAATGTCAACATTAACAAAATATTTCGAGTTTCTAATAATGAAACCAAGCGTCTTGTATGCTGCGGTGGTAATGGTGTTTATATGTTCAACAAATGTTAATTTTGAGTCAAAAAACACATCAAGATCTCTAAAGCTAGATAGTTTACCCACCGGAATTCTGTGAAGAGTATAAAAAAATTCTACAGAGACTACCTTGCGATTGAACGAGACGGAGTTACATTTTTCTATATTTCGGAAGCAAATTTATTTCACAAGCCTTTCCAAGTCCTTTTGTTAGGTATTCAATTTTATTATATAATTTACAATCATCCGCATACATAAGAATGTTAGATTGTAAGTCCAGGCAGATATCATTAATAAAAATAATAAACAATAGTGGTCCTAAGACTGATCCCTGGGGTACTCCTGAATTAGCAATTATTTCGACAGACTTAAAGCCCTGATACTCAACTGTAAGCCGTCTGTTTAAGAGGTATGACTGAAGAAAACCTATTAAATTGTTAGTTAGACCAAACTTAGATAGTTTATTCAGTAGAGTACCATGGTCAAGTCTGTCGAACGCATTGGAGAGATCTGTGTAGATGACATCTACCTGTGTCCCCTTGTCTAATTCGTTCGCAATGTATTGTGTAATACACACTAAATTAGTGGCTGTTGATCTACATTCAATGAAGCCATGCTGGTATTAAACAATTTGAGGTTTGACATGAGACGACAGGAACTTAGAGATAACGATTTCAAATAATTTGCTAAAGTTGCTCAAAATAACAATAGGCCTATAGTTTTCAATTTCATTTTTATCCCCTTTTTTAAGGACCGGACACTTGCCTTGTTTTCAAATATAGAGACATCCAAAAAAAACGTCATCAAAGTTGGCCGAGAAAAAAAAGACGTATTTCTATTCTTAATCGAATTTATAACCTTATTTACTTGTCAAGACTGTCACATCAACTGCTTATTTTATAAATTGTGACAGTTACTTGTCAAAAGTTTAACATAACCGAAAAGCTTAGACATGACCGCTATTTCCATCCCTCTCGTTCATAGCCAGAGTTGATGACGATTTTTTTGGATGTCTCTATATTAGGAAAAATACATGTGCGTAACGCTGAATTAAATGTTATAGTTAATGGCTTTACAAATATTAGAGCACAGTCTTTCAGTAAGAACGATGATATACCATCAGGTCCTGTTGTCATTTTTGATTTAATTTTTTTTAATAATCGTAGGACAATAATCGGGTAAGTAGTAATAACCTTCAGTAATAACCGGGATTAGCATGGAAGGTATATTAGGTTCAACGTGGTTATTAGTACCATATAGGGTTGAATTGTTAAATGAGGACTGAAAGTATTGTGCAAACGAATTAACAATTTCGTCTGGGTTAGTAATTTCAGTGCCCATATATTTCATAGATGACGGTATTCTAGATACATTTTATTAGTTATTAATAAAGGTCCAGAACTGAGATGGATTACCTAGTAAATTATTTTCGGTGTTTCTTATAAAATATGTACGTGCGGATGCTATATCATGTTTTATCTTTTTGCGCATCTTTTTGAAATTGTCAAGATCTTCGATGTTATTCGACATTTTATATTTGCGTAGCCATTTATTTTTTTCTTTAATATTTTTTGATAATATCCCCTGTAAACCATGATGGGTACGGGGCATTACTATACGACATTTTTTTTAGGAACACATTCCGACTAATGTAGATCTAGTTGAGAATACATTTTCTCACATGCTGTATTAACATTGTCAGCATGTTCAAGGAAGGTCCCAGTCTACATATGTCCGGCATAATTTCATAATATTACCTCAATGCTATGAAATCAAAAGTACCTCTCTTCAAGATTGCACTGTTTCCAAATATGTATTGCAGTGTTCAAAGCACATAAATTTATTATCACTTGATACTGTCTATTTGCACTATTCACTTGAGCAGGCTGCGAAGTACGTGTCGATTTCTTAATATGAGATGACTTATGCTAATAGTATTACACTTTTTCTTTTGAACATTTTATTATAATTATTTTAATGTTTAATACATACTTGAGTGAGAACTTTTTTCTCTGTCAGTGTAGTTGCTTGTAATATATTCAGTGTCGGCTTTTAGTATAAATTTTAATGATAATATGCAAACGTTTTTAGTACTTATCTACTCTGCATTTGAAATTGAATTATCTATATCTGAACTGTAACAATATCTGGAGCTTATTGTATATACCGGGTGTTCTATATGTGACGGTCTCTTTTGTTACTGTTATAACAACTTTAAGAAAAAAATGGTTCCAATAAAAGTTGCTCAAAATTGTGAGATGCTTATTTGTCAAATATTTCTAATCAAGCAGGGTGCTCTATTTCATGTGACTGACAATTTAGAATTTAGTGTCATTTTAATTTCTATGATCCGGACTTTATGAGAGACACTGTAGACTTTAATATAAATTGGACTCCTTGTTTTGTTTAAGAAATAAAACTTATGAACAAATATGAATGAATGTCCGTTTAATATAACAAATAATGCCAATAGCTTAATTGTGTCTTCATCTCGAAGGAAATAATATTATTGTTAATCATAACCACACTACTCATGTTGTATGTATATTCTGTGACTGGGTAAAATAAAATTTACCTACCAATTTCTATGAAATATATGTACGAGTTAGCATAACGAAAAACTTAACTTACTATAATTTCTAAATTATTCTCCTTCACGTTTTAAACAATAAATAATGTAAAGTTCATAGTGGCACTGCCTTGTTTTGTTACAAGCATCTTAAGCGTACAATAAAATAGTATCCATATTTGAATATTTTTGATTTTTCATGTTGACGAACACAGAAAACACACTATACAACTTGATTGATTCGAAGATGAAAAAATTATAATATTGCTTAAAAAACAGTAACACTTACATTCCAATGCATAATATTGAAAAGTCAAATGAATTATTAAAAGTTATAAGTGAATTTCAATAAAATGCTAAATATATGCATAGGGAATGCTAATTTAAAAAAAAAATAAATATAGGTATAGGGAACCTTAACATACACGATGCAAAATTTAATTCCTCATTAAGACGTAAAGTAAATTATGGGTCATTGTGTTTACAAAATTTGAATTTGGATAGTTTGATGTTGGGATAAACTGTAGTTCAATTTAACATCCTCTACACAATTGAGAAATAATAAAAGCATTGTTGCATAGCTTTAGGGGGTCTACTAACCATAGTGAATTACCGATGCTTTTAGTATTTTTAAAATTAAATTAATTAAAATAAAATTTAAAAAAGTATTATTCAAATTTTCGAGTAGTTTTCTAAAATGCCGCTACTGATTGTTTCAACATTTCAAAAACCGGAAATAACTCAAAAACGGTAAAACCAAATCTAAAATTACGTGTAGAATTGAAATACGTAATAAAAAAGGTACCATTCTATTTAAAATAAGGAAGCTAATGCCGACTACCAGTATAATGGGAAGTGCTATCTTGAAAATAATATTGAAAATAATAATTTTCATTAAGTCCGCCCTAGGCCTATTAGCTGAAGTCCAAATCTTCAAAAATCAGTCTTTTTTACAAGCCCTAATAGGAATTTTTTAGGTAAATCACCCTGTATATATACGACTCCTATATGTATATACTCGACTGTACATATACGACTCGAAAATATTATTTTATTCCATTATATGATCGAAAAATCCACGATTTCCGTGAGCCTCTAAGAGACTCTCCGAAAAAATTAAGGGGGAGGTGAGAACCTCCCCTTAATGAGAAAGCTAGATGAGAATCTAGTGACCAGAAAATTAGGTGATTTTCTCTGATTTGTTTTCATAGAAAGAAGTAAATGAACAGCCCAGGTTCTTTAACACCTATTTAATGAGTCTTAGAGTACAGAAAAAAAATTTAGAGTACACAAATAAAAAGCCGAAAATTAAAAAAAAAAATGGTGGACATGCGGTACCGTTTTTCACTTTTTTTCGCTCTTCAAAGTGCTATAAAAACGCAAATACCATCTAGCATTTAGGTATATCGTCCAATAAATTTAATCTACTTTAAAATAACAATTAAAAAAAGGTTATCCATCAAGTGGTTTTTGAGATATCATGTGGCCAGAATTGAAAAACAAAGTTTTTAGGAAACGCGTTTAAATATTTGATAAGTGATTTTTTTTTTGGCAAATGGCAAAATAATGTACTTTTTGGCTAATAATGTACTTCTGAGTCATAACGTATCTATCGACATCTGGTGGCATTTGGGGTTGTACTTACCATAGTATTTATTATGCAATAAATTGGTATGTGTAAAGCGACTGCTTTTGTTCTACTACGTTCCAAGTATTACAGTGGCACATATTTTATAAAGTTGCAATCCATATAAAGTATTATGATTGATATCAATTGACCGCAACTTATTGATAAGCTCCGTAATTTTGTACCTACTTTACGCCGCGGTCTACTAATAGCACTGAACATAAAAGATAGTAAGGATTAAACAAAAACTAAAACAATATGTATAATACTAATAATAAAAATAGGAAATAAAATAAATGAACATTCATCGTATTTGCGGTAATAAATTGTCCAATAAATTGTAGAATTAGAACTTGCTCCAATTTCTTGGCCAATTTTAGTGATTTTTAGTAACTTTTTACACTTATTTTCATGTACCAACCTCGTAATTTTTAGCTACATTCTTGAATTCCGTGATCCTTGGCGTCTTTAATAATAACATTAATAACAATTATTCATTATATTCTGTGCCTATATGATTGGGTTAAAATGGTAAATATGCGACATTTTCTTCATAAAAAAGAAGGTTTGCATGTTAAAAGCCGTGGTATTCTCGTTAATGTTAATTACCTTAGTTGAGATTAACCAACACTTAAAATCCAATAGATGGTGGGTTCTACCATGGATTGAAAAAAGAAGTAAACAGGGAAATTTGCATCTGGTACACAAATAATTCTCTAACGAAGACTGTTCTGAATTGGCAATGTTGAAATTGGTCAATAAATGTAAACAGTTAGGTAAAAATCGCTAAAATTGGACAATTTATTACAAAAGAAATTCCACAATTTATTGTGCAATAAATTGGTATGTGTAAAACAGTCGTTAGAGAGATGAAAATATGTTCTACTAAGTTCCAAGTATTAAAGTGGCACATATATTATAAAGTTGCAATCCATACAAAGTATTATTATCCAATTGAGCGCAACTTATTGATAAGTTTTGTAGTTCTTTACCGACTTCACGCCGCGCTCTACTATCAGCACTGAACATAAAACATAGTAAGGATTAAACAAAAACTAAAATAATAAAATGATATGTATAATACTAACAATAAAAATAGAAAATAAAATGAATAATAGAAAACACAAAAAATGCAATAAAAAAAAAACATTAATACACTCAAACCATTTTACAGATCTTGCAATGTTGCCAAGGTTTCCAGATTTTACAAGTTTCTATGAGTATTTGGAAAAATTCGCTTATCCGGACTTTTCGATTAATCAGAATAGGTCCGGTCCTGGCCGCTCTGGACAACCGAGAGACTATTGTATGCATATTTTTTTCAACCTAACTTTTCCTTTGAGGAATATATTTCGTATTTGCGGTAATAAATTGTCCAATAAATTGTAGAATTAGAACTTGCTCTAATTTCTTTACCAATTTTAGTGATTTTTAGTGACTTTTTACATTTATTTTCATGTACCAACCTCGTAATTTTTAGTTACATTCTTGAATTCCTTCATCCTTGGCGTCTTTAATAATAACATTAATAACAATTATTCTTTATATTCTGTGCCTATATGATTGCGTTAATATGGTAAATATGCGACGTTTTCTTCATAAAAACGAAGGTTTGCATGTTAAAAGTGGTATTCTCGTTAATGTTAATTACCTCAGTTGAGAATAACCAAGAGTTAAAATCTAAAAGATGGTGGGTTCTACCATGGATTGAAAAAAGAATTAAACAGGGAAATTTGCATCTGGTACACAAATAATTCTCTAACGAAGACTGTTCTGAGTTGGCAATGTTGAAATTGGTCAATAAATTGTTACAAATATTGTAAAGTGTAAACAGTTAGGTAAAAATAACTAAAAGTGGACAATTTATTAAAAAAAGAAATTCTACAATTTATTGTGCAATAAATTGGTATGTGTAAAACAGTCGTTAGAGAGATGAAAATATGTTCTACTACTATTATATACTTTATAGTTCTACTATAAAGTTACAATCCAGACAAAGTATTATTATCCAATTAAGCGCAACTTATTGATAAGTTTCGTAGTTCTGTAACATAGTAAGGATTAAACATAAACTAAAATAATAAAATAATATGTATAATACTAACAATAAAAATAGGAAATAAAATGAATAATAGAAAACACAAAAAAATGCAATAAAAAAAAACATTAATACACTCAAACCATTTTACAGATCTTGCAATGTTGCCAAGGTTTCCAGATCTTACAAATTTCTATGGGGATTTGGAAAAAATCGGTTATCTGGACTTTTCGATTATCCGGAATAGGTCCGATCCTGGTCGCTCTGGACAACCGAGAGTCTATTGTATGCATGTTTTGTTCAACCTAAATTAAATATTTTCCCTTTGAGGAATAAATTTCTGACAAATTCATATTTTTTCTTCGCCTCGAACATTCAGAGTATTTGCGGTTAACGCCGAACAAATTTAAACTTTTAAGAACTCGCCCGTTTGTTTAATTCGAAAAATCATTTAGGATTTTTCCCCGCCGCGTAAATACGTTAAAATTTGACGCCCGGCTAAATTTTTAAAAAGGTCGTATCCGCTTTCCGCGAAATAACCCGCTTGTCAGTCGTTAAAACTCAGGGAAACGCCGCGATTTAATAATCAAAGAGACAAAACCGCCCCTAAATTACTTTCTGAATTATAGAAAAAAACCGCCCGACGCGATCCGGCGGCGGCGCGGTCGCTATACACGCAACAACAAATGAAAAGGACGTTACGAAATCTCCCTTTACCAATAGTACTAAGTAAATATATCACGACACAAAGATGCGTCCCCCCCACCGCCGCCCCGCTGCCGCTAGATCCGTCTCGCTTTAATCCGCTCGTAAAAAAACTGTTTAGTGTTTAGTCCATAAACAGTATCGCTATCTCTCCCCCCACCATTTAAGAAGGATCCGGTATTTACCGGAAGGAACTCTATAAAACGGCCCTCTGTCTCTTTCCCGCGCAATCGGCCGACCGTCTGTCTCTCTCTCTCCGCTCGACCGCGAGGCACCGCCTCAAAAGTCCGGGTTGGCAGAGCGCAAACTCCGGCGATGCTGCGTTCGGACCTCCCCTAGCAACGTTTAGTCTCGTGGCCCGTCTGACAAATGGTCCGAAAGCAGTTGGCAATTGTTTTCCCGAAAGCTCGGTCTCGGTGTGCTTTTTACACGGACGACTCGATGATATGGTCCTGTAACTGAAATTTGTTTATTTTCGTGAGCTTTTCGGCGATGTTTGCGAAGTTTTTCTATGAGCCGATTTAGGAGCTAGTCCGTGACTTTTTGACACAAGGCTGTAGAGCAGACTGTTGCTATCTTCCAAAACTTTTTCGAGTAAGTTTACTGTCATCCAAAGACTATTACGGTGTTTTGGTTCGAAATGAGTGAAAGAAGTATATGATCAGAGTTGCAAAGACATCGAGTACGGTCTTGACTGTTCGGAGCGTTTTTGAGAAGAAAAGCGGGGGGTTTCCCCCAAATCCAGCATCACGATTTTCGGAGACAGTCATAAGGTAATCTACAATTACATCTCGAATATTTGTCAAGTTACTTTCATTATACGTAAGGTGAGAAGAACTGAAACTTTTATGATAAATTCTCAAATCTTGAAATTGTTTCGAAATTATGACGGAGGTTCCGGTTTATATTCAAAGAATAAGGTCCTTCCAAAATATGCATGTGTTCCGACAACTCGTTTGTTTCCTTTTTCTGATTTTATTAAATATTTTTGGTTTATATTGTTCTACTAAAAAAATACATTTAAGGATATGGATATATCCTATAAATATTTTTGTAATATGTACTCACGAAAAAAACGATATGTTTAGTCTTCTTTCTGCATTCATTCTTTAATTTTACCTTGAAACCCAGAAATAATTATAAGGGTAGATAGCCGATACACGTATGTGTGACAGTACGCTGTACCTTATTATTTATAGAGATTGTCAATGTGTCATTCATATTTATTTTTACAAACGACAACAAAAAGGTAATTCAATTAGTCCTGAGGATGCAAATAAATTTTGCGAAACGTCGACTAAGTGAAAATTATTTTTTTTTTTTTTTGGAAACATTTGACCTCATCCCACTAGTTCACTATAGCAAGGAAACAGGTCACTAATCCTACATTACAATGCAATAAATGAATTACACTCTTTTTAATTTATGAACAGCGGAAAGTTATTTTTAATTGTTCCTTAATTTGTTAATTGATAGCATAATCTACTTTTTCAAAAGAACTCTCAAAATGTTCTATAACGAAAACAGGCGCGACTGTTAAAAGTACCTATTTGTTAGTCAGTAAAAAGTAATAAGAAGTTTTGTTAGGCATGCATAATCTGTTTCTATGTTGCAAATCATATAAGACCTAAATACATCTTACGTATTAAAAATATGGATAACTTCATATCCATATATGTTAACAAATTAAGTTTATATAAAAAGTTATGACATAGGAACATAAACCCACAAATATAGTCTTATTTTATGGCATTGTGTCTGAATGCCCCGCCATAGTGGATCCGATTTTTTTTTTATGTGAATTGATTGTTAAAATTTATATGAACAAAATAAGCTTGGTATGCACAGATTTCAAAAGTAGAAAACATGTTTAAACATGTTTAAAATATCTCTATTATCACGTGCAAATTTTGTCCGTTTCGATGTGATCTTTAAAAATATCTTGGTGTGCGGGACCAAAAACCACATTGCCATACCAGCTCTATTGCATGGCCTCGATTCACAGCTGTCACAAAAAGTAGTACGTTAAATTAAATTGATTTGGAGTAAATGCTTCTTGTGAAACTACTTTTGTTTTATAATTATTATAATCTCATATATTACATCAATATAAATCCTGTTTATTGTAAAATTACTTCGACTTCATGTTTTTTTTTACACAAACGTAATACAGTTTAGTATAGAATACTACCTTAGAGGTGAGTTTCAAGAGCTACAACAGTTTCCATAGTCCCTAAAAGAGTAAGTGAGAGAGATTTTTGGTTCAGGTGGAAACCCTACATAGGTTGTTCTTTTTCTATCTCCTATATTGAAATTCATCAATCAACTTACCTGCATAGAATAAAACATTTATCAAAACTTTCCTATAATTCCTTTGATCACATTTATCCACATGTAATTTTAAATCTAAGAAAGGAATAAGACATTTTATTCTAAAAAAACTTCCGGCCAGATACTTCCGGCAGTTTTTGGGCCCGTACACCAAGATATTTTTTAAAGATCATAGAGATATTTTTGGAGCTAATAGAGAAATTTTATCCCCTTTGACACATTTCAAATAGGTATGCCAGACCCGTCCGATCAAATAAAGTGGTTTGCGTAATTTTACTCTGAAAGAGTACGTTATTTTCTATCGAACACACCACAAATAATCAATATCCGCGATGACAGTAAAACATTATTGCATTTTTATAATTATTTTTTTTTAATACTTTTTCGGATTTTTAAATCTATACCAAGCTTATTTTGTTCGTATAATTTGAAACTAACAATCAAATCATATAAAAAAATTTCGATTCCGCATGACGAGGCTTTCAGTGTCACCGGCTCCGGGATTATTAGAACCTTAAAACACTAATGCTTCGGTTTCCCTACACTGAAAGTAATTCCTATACAGTAAACGTATTTTTATATTATATTAAAGTCTATTTATATGAATTATGAAAATTAAGTTATAGAGATTTGGTTAATGCTGGTTGTATCTTGTGCTGTACGGAAAACATGATATATTTTCTATTGCATTTTGAGCTGAAAAATTTAATGGTGTGTGTACTTGGTCAATGTACACTTGAGGATTTTAAAGTTTTCTCCCGTCGTATAATTTGCAGTGTAATTAGTTACATAACTATTTTGGTTTATTAGGTAATACTTAATTGAAAAAATAAATAAATACTGAAAATAAAAATTGTACAATTCTCTAATGTCAAGTGTATTCCAAATAGTATGATTAATATTGCACTTCACAGTTACGTCACGTCAAAAAACGACAAAAAAACCTGAAGGGATTGAATTTTCTGTTAATTAAACCTAATTTGTAAAAACGTACAGTCTCATTTCATAGAATTTACTTTATATCCTATGGAGTTCAATAAAGACATAAACTCGATAAACTGAAAATATCAGTTTTCGAGTGAAAGTTCAGAGAAATTTTGTTTAGTGTAATTTTTATAAGAACAGTAAATTCCTGAAATTTCTATATACTTATTGTAAAAATACATTAATTATAATGCTATTTCACAACACTTATTTATTTTTGTAATTTTAAAAATATTATTTTATAAATTTACCAATAATATAACTAGTTCAATTTATAATATACTTTCTTACCTTATACTTTATTTTCTTCGTTACAATAAAAAAGGTTACAAGAGTAAAAGGCTCTTCTTAGGTAAGCTAAGAGAACTTATGGATGATAACTGTAGAAAATAATAATTACAATACAACAGAATATCTTTGCCCGTGAATTGTGCACAACGAACATAGTATGACGCAGTACGATCTTACACCAGAAATATAAGAGACCCTCAAGCAAACAATAACAGATTGCAATTTTCGAAGTATTCACAGCTGCAGTTACAAAACAAAAACAAAATTTCAGGTTTTGCTTATTGCGGTTAAGGGCAAAGATAGTTGCTGTACTATAACTAGAAAATGCGACACTTCAGAAAATCTGTGTAATATTAAAATAATTTTATAAAAATGTATACTAGATTGGGAACTAGGTACCAATGAAAAAATACTGTCCTAACTTTTAAGAAGTATTCAAGTCCTTAATTAATAAATCACATCACATAAATTGACATGCTCCCTCTAAAAGTCATTACAACTGTGCAGAGGGAGAATACACATGGAAAAGACGTAGGACACACAACCAAACCCTGGGACAATTGCCAATTGCCACAGGCGGGATTCGAACCCGAGCGGATAATAGCTCTCTGAGTAATCGCCATCTTCTCACCTGGCGCTTTACCTACAGAGCTATCGCCGCAGCAATATAAGACCTAAATACATATTATATCATTGCTATGGTACAACCAAAAATAACACAACACAACAATTTAAACATTTGTACATAGTAATCTTATTTAATTTGTTTTCATCGACGTAGTATGGAAAACTATTGAAGAAATATAAATGTAAAAGAAAGTTTTCAACACAACGGACGCCCTGTAAGAATTAAACGCTTTCTAAAATTAAAACCAGAAAGGTTACACAAATCCCGCACAATTATTAAGTGCTCCTCGGTGAAATTGGCTGAATTTTTGATGTGTTGTTCACGACAAATCGATCAAAAGTCTTCATGGGCTCAAAAGGTTAAACGGAACATTTTTTTTTTTTTTGATAACAGGACCACAATTTTTTTTCCAATGCGCAGAAGTACAGGACCCGGTCTACATGTTTTTGGGGTTGCCGAACATGAATCAGACCTTAATTTTCTTCGTTTACCGCTAGTTTTTTTCTATCCTCAAAAAAACATATTTTACATGATAGCTTAATTACACCCTTCTACGTTTTTCTACGCGCTGAAACAAATTCTGAGGTCAGGATGCATTTACGACTATCAGTTTTTCCCCTAGGAATAAAAATACCTATGAAAAAACTAAATCATACACCATGTCATATAAGTACTGTTTTTGATGAGCTAGTGACTGTAATGTTACGGGGATGATCTAATAATAACCCTAAGCCTCAGAAACCTTCAACCTCACGGCACACATACTCAAACCCCATAACCTCAAAAAACAATATATGTGTTCTACAACTGCTAGAGCGCATCAAATGATGAAGAGGCATGAATATGATCCAATCATGACTCCTAACTTCATAGTTGTGGAATTCCAAAGCTTCGTAAACCTATAACCTCATAACCTCAAAACCCTTCACCTCAAAATCTACATAAGTAGGTTTTGCGAAATCCAGGACGCAACAACGTGATGAAAAGGCATGAATAAGATGCACTCATGGCTCTCATATCTCGTATCCTACCTTGAAGAAGAGGTATGAATGGGATTCAAACATATCAACCCTATAGCCTTGACAGTCTGCTGAAACTCAACTCTCTAGCTGTGAAATTTCATAATCTCATTTCAAGATTTCTGGAATTGAACGTGATGATTGAATCATATTCATATTTCTTCATCATTTCTGTTCCTAGAGGAAGAAATTATAGTAATAAATGCATCCTGACCTCAAACTTTGATTCAGCGCGTTGAAAAACGTAGAAAAGGAGTGGTCATCTCTGACTTTGTGTTTGTGTGCCTGTGTAATCAAACTGCTGTGTAAAATATGTTTTTTGCGGTTAGAAAAAAAACTAGCTCTAAACGAAGAAAACTGAGGTCTGATTCGTGTTCAGCGACCACAAAAACGTAGAGTAGACCCAGTCTGTACTTCCCCGCATTGGACAAACTTTTGTGGTTCTGTATAATTATGAAATGTAACTAAATAACCCTAAAATGTATTTCCATCGTCATTGTTGGTGATCTGAAATTGGAGCAACAGTGTTTAATATTTGTATGTACAATAAGGATTCCGTTTTCACCAGAATACACCAGGCTTATGTTTTGAATATAATTCAATCCGAAAAAACTGTTGTTGCAGCAACAAGACATTGATTGAAAGTAATAATAAAAGTTTAAATCAGGGATGGCAACAGAACCGGTTCTTCAAAATCGGTACGGTTCCGCTTCCAGAACCGCTTCCACTTTGTCACAAAAGGAACCGCTTCCAAGAGCGGTTCCGGGGTTTTATTTTGGAAGGGTTTTATTCCGGGGTTAACATTTTTGTGCGGTATTGGAAGCGTTCCCGTTTTTAAAAAAGATGGAACCGGTCCAAAAAAAATATTTTACCGGTTCTCGTTTGAAACCGGTTCTGGAAGCGGTTCTTAGATAGGAACCGGTTCTTTGTGCAATTTATAATACAGAATTTTAAGAAGAGGCGATATTATTAGACTAACGGCTATATCGGCAGAATTAGGGATCGCGAAATGAGGTTTTAAAAAAAATTACAGAAAGTTCTTAATATAGTACACTGGTTAAACTTAATTACGGCTTCAAAATCTGCACACACACGTCGTTATTGTCGGTCGAAACTAAAATGAAAAAAATTTAATGAGAGATGTTTTTTTTTTAATGGGTGGTAGTACTCCGTTCAAGAACACACCTGTATAACGAAATATGCGGAGCCAAATACGCGCGTAGAAAATGAACGAATAATATTATTAGCTCCTCAATAAGCCCACTTGGCGACCTGGATCGCATCCAGATAACCACACTAATTGTGTGAATTTCAAAACACCACAAAAGTGACATTTCCTGCGCCTCGAACATCCGCTCTTTTACCGCGAGACCCTTCGGTTCACACTCGGCCAGCGCTTTCGGGTCAGGCGATTGATAAGGCAATTATTTTATTATGCGGTCCACAAAGCGGGACCACTCCAAAACTTTTTCGTCTGCTGCATTGGCGACATAGATCGAAGGTGAAGATAGAAGGCGGCCGTAAGAACGATGTTCATGTGAGATTGTGACCGGAGTTGTGTATAGATGTTGAACTAACAAAGTGGAAAGACCAATTTAAATATGAATGATAAGTTAATCAGGCAGTAATTGAGAACAGGAAAGAAAATGTAGCTTCAAAAATCAAAAGCTCTCTATCCGTCATTCACTATGACAAAATGGCGAGATTAAAAGTAGCTGCAAAAGATATTACATGTAAGACATTACAGACATCTACACAAACAGTAGACAAGCAATATTGACTGGTGGATGTGACAACTCTAGCTGTATATCTGTGAATTACGTGAAAGAACGCAGTGCAAAGAAGTTGACAAATTAGCAGCAAAGCAGCAAGTCTAAGAATCTTTGGACCTGTTTCCAATATTACCGTACTGTATGCAGCAATGGTACAATGACCAAAGGAAACACTCAAGAGAAATTCAGCAAAATGTGGGCTGAAACACACAGCTGTCAGTTTGCTAGGGAATTTGAACAATTCCTCAGAGCAAAGACATATTTATGTAGATATGACAAGGAAAGACTGACGTCTTGTAACAGGAATCTTACAAATCCTAGCAGGACGCTGTCAGCTACGGAAACACTAACATACTCGTAATGTAAGTGAAACGTTCATTTGTAGAGGATGTGAAATAAGAGGAGACAGTCAAGCATCTACTTTGTGATTGCATAAGATGTCTCGTTAATGAGAGATTCCATATTAGGAGAGCGCTAGCCTTCCATGGCATATTGAGGGATATTTCTTGGGTGACATCACAACGTTTTTCGAAATAATTGGGAGGTTACACAAGGTTCCTAATGTTGCATAAGTGCTGTGCTCTCGCATTCCGCATTAGTTTCGGAATCCAGAAATCATCCAACTATATTCTCTCTATATCCAACGTTATTTACTTGTATCAATCTTGCTCATCTTTGCACACATAACGAATTATTTATTTTCACTTACTGTTATGCTTAATTATTTTATTATTATATTCATTGAGAACTTCTCGCATTTTTATTCTGCACTATTCGAAAGCGATTGTTATCCTAATATTCTCTTTGGCCATCGATGGTTTTCCATACCACTTAAATAATCTTATTCTTGTTTGCTTTGGCATACTTCATTCCATTTTCATTCTTTCCAATTCCATGAAGTCAATGTCAATTGCTTTTTCGATTGCTGTTTCTTCTGTCACATCGTTGACTTTTGATCTACAAGTGTACAGAAGTTGACCAAAACGATTAATAACTTCACAAGGAAAATCACTAATAAGTGATCGTCTTTCTCATCGGAGTCTATTATGCTCTAATCTATTGGGAAAAAATACTACTTTATTTGAAACACACGGGTCAAGAAGCTAATGACTATATATTCGTATGATGAAGCGGGATATTATCAAACTCAAGATGGTTGTTTAAAAGATTGCCTATTTACATATGGACTGTTTCATTTAGTGTAGTTTGTTTGTTACTTAGTTCATACTTGTTCTTTCTTTGACTTGATTGACCTCTTAAAATTTGCAGTCTTGAAGGCTCTTTATCTATCTCTAGGTGAAAAGATTTACCGATTATACTATTTTTTTAAAATCTAGTTTGAATTCGGCCTTAGTGTATGTTCCAGCCAGTTTTTCAATTCATACTTGTATGTTAACTGGAACAGAAATCTACCTAGAGTATGTACCTAATTGAACGAAATTTAGAAATTTTAAACATGTAAAGAGTTAAGCGTATTTTTACGAAAACCATTTCCCCCTGATAATTTGTCACGGACGCATATTGTATACAGTGAGGGGCTAAAGTTTGGAATAAAATAAAAAAAATTCAATATTTCTTGAGAAACTATAAACTAAAAATAAAAATTAACGTGTTGAAGTATTTCGTTCAAATATCAATAAAACCTGATAGTTTTTAATTTTATAACAAACTTTAGCCCCTCACTGTATATTTAATGTTTCTTCATAAATTAATAAGCAGGCAGTTCTCGAAGCTCTCCAACTGATGGTCTGTGACCGCTATGCACATAATACTAACAAAGTTAAATAGTGCAGTAATGTATATTCAATTGTTTTGACTCCCTAAATCTTTTTAACGCGTCGCAATTGAGTTTGCACTTAATTTACACCATACAGGATGTATCTTATTAGCCGTGTGGCATAACCACAAACCTAATTGTAATGAGGTTGTTAAACTAGTGCAGCAAAACACTTATTTAATAAAGTTACGCGGTAATTTTCTGATGAAGTAAAATTGTTCTTTTCTAAACATACTGGGAGTCCTTTAAAAAATAGGGGTGCAATTCGTTGATGTACTAAGCGTCTCAGAATATTTTCATACATGGACCACATATTTATGTTTCTTTAAATGGTGACCCCAACTTTATTTTACGATATATCGAAGAAAAAAAATAAAACATATACAGTGTCTGCCATAAAGTTGGAACCATTGGGATTTTTTTTAATATCAGTGTTTGATAAAAACTTTTGGTGACAATCAATTCTGATTCCAAAATAACTTAAAATGCACCAATTCAGTTTTTTATTCACTCCCGTAACTAACTGATCTGAAAACATTTAAAACGCTTCAAAGCAGTATAAAATCTGCCATTGCAATGCATACTGTGCTAACAATATTCGTAGGTATCGTTGGTTTTGAAGATTATTGATATTCTTAATCGAAAAAAAGGTGCTTTCTATAAGTACTATTCTGCTGTCTATACTATACTAAGTGTCGAATAAAAGAATTATTTTCCAATATCCAAAAGAATCACTCCTAGTGTTTCAACTGTATTTTTATTAAACTTTATTTTGTTAGTACAAAACTGGTTTTAATTACAATTTGGCTATCTATTCAATTTGGTTTTTCTTCAATTAAAGGTAATTTTATTGCCTTCATTTTACACCCAAGTAATTGAAAAACGCTAAATATAGATGGAGCTACATCTGTCTAAACCGAAGCAGGTTTTTTGGTATAGGCTCAGCGGTGTCCTTTCTCCTGTCGAAACCAGTTGTCTGAAATCAGAGAACACGCATTTTTTTTTAAGTTACTAACATATACAATTGATTGATTGACGATCGCAAATTATGAGAATTATGCTCTAAAAGATCGATTGGTAAGACGCGAAATTTATGTACCTAAATTTAACCTCTTTGATCGTAATTTGTTTAAACAATTTTTATTTTTTCAAAAAAAGTGAATCGTCAGTCAAGAGATAAAGGTGTTTTACGCCACTGTACCAAACTTCATAAAAATCTATCGATCGGTTCTCGAGATATAAGGGACACCGCTTTGAAAAATACAGTTTTAAGAAAAACGCAAAGTTTTGGGTACAGTTTTATAGGCATTAACGTATTATATATGCATCTTACCTCTAATCAGCGATTTCGGGTCCATACAGGACACCTTCCTCTGCAATTTGGGCATCATTTGAGTCTGATTTTGAACTACTTCGGTTGATTCGTTCTAGCGTGACAGGTGGCGGCAATAATTATTGCGCGCAGGAAGGAGCATTAGACGTTCCGCTGCGTGTTATTCAAAGCTTTGTATCTCCGAAAATTTTTGAGATATCGGCTTAAAATGTGTAGGGTTCATTCGTAAGACTATATACAATAAGAAAATATAAGGAAAAAAATCGATTTTTTTCAGTGTCTAGGTGGATCTAGCCCCTTAATATGCAAAAAAATCAATAATAGCCATGAAAGCCCGTGGCAAACTGCATAAACTTTACATGATTTCCTTGATTTTTATGCAATAACTTAAAATTGGGGTAAGTTATTTTGGATGCAGAAGTGATTGTCACCAAAAGTGTTTATCAAACTCTAATATTAAAAAAAAAATCTCATATGGTTTCAACTTAATGGCGAACACATCAAACGTTTTACATCAAATAAAAAACTTGATTTTTCTTTAATAATTACAGAAATAAAGTCGAACAAAAAAATGAGTGCTATTGACTGGAAATCCGTATTTTTTTAAATCTTAGCCTTTTGGGAACCTGGGACATTTCTCGACAAATAAATAGGGCCCACCCAGTATATATTTCTCCGGCCAAGTTATCAACGTCAAAAATATTGATATCGAAAAGTCCATTTGGAACATGAAGAGGATAAGTAGGAGTCTAATACAGAACCAAACTTAATCAACAACTTTTAAGTTAACAGTTATGATAGGTAAATATACCGAAATCTAAATTAACACATAGAGTTTTAACATTAATTAGAGTGTTCAGGAGTTATTTGTGTATACAAAAAAGGTTAACAGCCCTACAACAGAATCTTCCGACCGATTTTGCAACTAGCAACAAAAAGAATAGCCGGAAAAATATGTATGTACTGATGATTCGATCTGAATGAGATAATCTACAGCCATAAATTCGTTGAGGAAACGATAGGTCAAATGGAGTGATAGACTTGCGTTAAAAAATTTTATTAGACAAAATTTCGGCTAAAGGCGAGCTTTTTACCGAAAACTAATAATGCCCCCGCAACGATACAGTGCAGGAGAGTCCATTAAGTCTGAATGAGATAATCGAGAGCCATAAATTCGTTCAGGAAACGATAAGTCGAACGGGGTGATACATTTTTGTCGACTTGAGTGATACATTTTTATTAGACAAAATTTTGGCTAAAGGCGAGCTTTTTATTGAAAATTAACATTGTATTGAAAAAGGGAAGTATTAAAACTTGTATTGAAAGAGAGTGAAGAAAGGAAGCGAAAGGAATCATAAAATATGTACATTCTGTTTAAAATAAGCGACTTAATAAAGGACAAAGTTGTTCAACTTTGGCCCTCCATTTTGAGCATCTTGTAGATTTTTCCATATATCCAAAATTGTTAGCAGTAAGCTCAACCTTTTATACTTACATGGTAAAAAAATTAACCATAAAATGTTACCATTAAATCACTATCACTAAATTACAATGACAATTGCCGTGGCATTCGTTTATAAATCAATAATTAAAAAAAAAGTTTTTGCATTCTACAACTGATTCAATATTATCTCTATGTTTCTGTCTTAAATTACTTAGTAATTCCATTATTTCTGTAATAACGTGTAAATATCGTTGTTGTTTCTCAAATATTAGTGACAAACTCAGGAGGTGTTTTTCAGTTTAATGGTATCCTATTCAGTAAAATCTGATGATAAAGATAAATTCATCTCTGGGATCACAAACTGGAATCCAATTTTTAATAACAATTAATAATAAAACATATATATTTAATGACGACTATACAGAGTAATGCTAATACATTCCCGTTCACTGTAATACGTAATCAGAAATCATACATTCGAATTTCAACCTTATTTAATTTCACCAGTATGATATATCTGACAGCGTACAACAATTAACAAGCGCTTCGTCTTATTTTCTTACAGTGACATAGGGGACTGCCTCCAAGTGTGCATAAATAGGACTCGACGTGTTCTGGCTAGGATCTGACAAGGTCAGCAACTACTAGATGTCGTTCCTGGCAGCACAGTACCAGCATCGATATCAAACCTACCAAGTATCGATACAAAGTATCGTTTCAAATATTTTTCTGTCCAGACTCTTAATTTTCAGACATTTTACAACCAAAGGCGCAATTCAGGTTATACGGTAGCGTGAATGTTAGACGAGACCAATTCCTGTGAGTATGAGGTAAAACTTAGGCAACTAAATATAATAATCCAATCAGCGCCACCTGTAATCTGTAACTGAAATTTACGAAATTAAATTTTTCGCCACAAGATGAAGAAATTGAAAACACAGAACGGAGCTGATCCCAATTTGTTAAGAACTGCGTTCCATAGCGGGGGTGTGAAAACTTGATACGATAAAATAAAGCTTAAATTGTTTTAATTTTTGATATTCGATTTAAGTATCGATACCAAGGGCTGTGATATCGATCCGGACAAATATCGAAAGGCTACAATACAAAATATCGAGTAGCGAAAGCAAAATATCTATCGAAATAGATCGATAGATAGAAAAATCGATATTCCAAATTATCAATACGTATTGCCCAACACTAATACAGTTTTATTTTTCTGAGAACATAAGATGAAGTTGTTAATTGTTGTACGTTGTCAGATATATCAAACTGATGACACCTCATCAGGTCGAAATACGGACACACGATATCTTATGACATATAACAGGTGAATGGATATTTATTCTCATTACATTTAAGATTAACGGATCTACCATTAGTGGTGTGTTGTCAGGAACGACATCTAGCGGTTGCTCATCTTGTCATACTCGCTTGAACACGAACACGTTGAGTCTAACTATTTTTTTCTAAATTGTTTGAGATATTGAAATAAAGCAATAAGTAATGAAATAAAGTGAGTGTACACACCCTAGTTATTCCAAAAATTATAAGTATATTATTTGGTCTATTAAAAATCACAACAGAGAGCGGTGTAGAGGGTGTTCATTATTCCGATATGCTATTGAATTTATATACAACTGCAAACATTTAGTAAGTACTTAGCACTTTGATGGTACAAGGTGAGTCAGCGTTACCTGATGGTTTTTGAAAGTTTTAAGTTTTTTTATTTCAAAATATACACAATCAATAGCAGTCATCTCATTTGTTACTTTCTCAGAAATTGAATATTTGTGAAAGATAATGTCCTGTAAGTGCTGATCCTATTCATGGGCACACTCGTCGATCCTCTGCGCGGAGTTTCTCATCACTCTCTCCACCATGTCATGGGGTGTAGGATGAATATCTCGCTCAATGTAATCCTTTAATTCAACCACAGTACATGGCCTATTGATGTTCACTTTGTTTATGAGGTAGTCCCACAAGAAAAATTCATATGGTCTAAGATTAGGAAATCGTGGCGTCCAGTCAACATCTCTTCTATTGGATATCACTTTCCCTGGAAACAATCCCCTTACTTCGGTCATAGTCCAGGCGATCTATGTTTCGGACTGACAAAATAGTCCATAAAAGAAGTCTCAACGGTTTCATATAGAGGAAACCGTCCGAATTAAAGATCCGAGAAGGCGGAATCACACAAGTGCCCTGCATCATGTTTTAAATAAACAAATTATTTCTGAAACACCATTTTTTTCGCTTCAAGTCGAATTATCTCGAAAAGTATGCGTCTTACGAAAAATTATCAAGAGTTGTCTATTATTAAATTTGTATATACGTCGCGTAAAAAACCATACGCCCAGAAAATTTGTTATAAACAACGCTATAATTAATTTATCGATATTCCGCATACAGCATATGATAAAGGACATCGAACTGTATGAGTAAAAATGTTGGCACTTGCGAAAAGCCCCTATTTTGTTATAACAAATTGTTAACAATTAGCGATTTTCCGCATTTAATTGATTATAACTCGGGAACTATTTATCGCACAGAATGCCGATTGCGGGAGCTTATTAACAATAAAAAAGGCAACTTTTTGTAAAGTTTCATGACGATTAACAATATTATCCGAGATAACTAAATTTGTTTAAAAACGTTTTTTTTTTTCGCGAATTTTGCTCGATTATGTTGCAATAATCGGAACCACATATTTCGATGGGAAATTTAATAATAAACAACTTTTGTCTTTTGGTAAATTTCGTAAGACGTATACTTTTCGAGATAATTCGACTTGAAGCGAAAAAAATGGTGTTTCAGAAATAATTTGTTTATTTAAAACATGATGCAGGCACTTGCGTGATTCCGCCTTCTCGGATCTTTAATCAGGGCGGTTTCCTCTATATGAAACCGTTGAGACTTCTTTGATGGACTATTTTGTCGTTTTTTTGATACTTTTTGACATACATAGATCGCCTGGTCACATTCAAAGAGTGAGTTGTCGCTCCGTCTGGTTGAAACCACACATTTCGACGATTTATGAGGTCACGGTGACGGCTCTACTATTTTCTTCGAAAAAAATAAGGCCCTATGACACCAAAGAATCCCGCACAAATCTTATGGAAATTGAATTTCGGTCAAATTGACTGAAATTTTGGAAAAAGTTAGTTCAAGTTATGCTGAAAAAAAGTTCCGATGGGCACAGAGAATCCCCGATGCTTCAGAGCCTTGGCTCTGAAATATCTGAAGCAACTTTTATCTTGATAAAAGTAACGGAAAGTCTGAAAACGCGTTTTTTATGTCTGAGACAACCAAAACTGAAGATTTAAAATATTATCGTTTTAAAACTAATAAAAAATTGTTTTAATTCTGCTAATCTTTGTCTGCGAAATCCAGCAGAATTTTCAAAATTATAAGCAAATTATTTTTATTAATTATAATAATTATTATGGGCACGGGTAGCCGAGTGGGTTAAAGCGCCGTCTTTCCAGTCGCGATACATCTGTGCGCGTTGTTCAAGTCCCGGCCGGAGTAGCGATTTTTAATCGTCTCGCTTTCTCCGTCAGAGCTTGATATGCAACCACTAATACACTAGTGTATAGGTGTGGATGCATAGATGCCAATCCAACCGCACATGCCCTAGATTTGGTAATGTTCTGAGTTTTCTTGGTTTCCTCAGAACTGTAAAGGAAATGCGTTACCGAAAAAGTCGATCCCAGTGCGCCTTGGCAAATAATAATAATAGCCACTCCTTCCCGCACAGGTCCCTGAGAGGACCTAAGGGGTTACTCTTCGGAGTAATTATAGGGTGAGTATTATTATATTATTATAAAAACACTAAATTAAATAAATTCCATTGAAAAAATTCACATAACTAAGTTTTAGTTGAATTTTAATAAATAAACGATAAAAATAACACTTTCTTTAAAACCCATTTCTACTTTTTTTTAAAGATTTTTCAGTTATGAATGAACTTATTTGACTATAGATAAAATAGTTGTTTGCAGAAAAAACGATAATATTTAATTCTAAATAAATGCCATTTTTATTATCTTAATAATTATTTAAAATAGTAGAATGTTTAAAAAAAAAACAAAAAAATTGGTCACTTTTTAACTTATTTTGTCTTGATACTTTATATGTTTTTGGGCTTAAAAGGATTTATTAGGACAAACAAAACGGTTTTTTACAGAATAAACTTAAATATTTTATCAAAATAGTTTTTTATTGTTTTAGTTAATTTAGTTAATATAATTTAGTTATTAATAGTTTTTTAGTTTTTAGTTAAGTTAATAGTTAAAAAAAAAACAAGATTGAAGAGAAAAACCCTGTGTATTAAAAACGTAAACCGCTCTTTTTCGAACAATTTAACAGTCATAAAAACACTGATGTAATGAAATATAAAAATTTGTTGTTGCTATTTATTTAAAATTATTCCATCTAATTTACTCCTGTTTTTGAACGCACCCAAACAAACATCCTGTATGCCTTCATCGTACTCGTCTCTTATTTTCACATTTAATATATGCACGAGATAAAACAAGATGTACAAAGTGATGGTAACTGCATAATATTATTTCTCTTTGTAATTTTAATGTTCAAGCTAGAAAGATAGGGGTAGCGATACTAATCGAATTATGTGAAAATGGCCTAATAGAGATCTAGACAAATTGCGTCCCCCATGTGACAATTATTCATACTAAATTAGGTACGATCTCTATGGTGTCATTAAGGGTTCTTTTGATGTTATCTCGGCACAACGGCTTTTTAAACACTTTGCATGATGGAAGTATTAATATATTGGGTTAAAAAATCCTGGACGTGTAATTCACGACATGATCTAATTATGAAGAATTTTACGGAAGTTTAAATATTGTTTATAGCTTTTGTTAAATATAATAATTATTTAATTTGTTGACATTGTTAAATTTCTTTTTAAAATGCCCTTTAAATATATGTATAATGATATACATATCTCTGAACAAAATTCACACTTTAAAGTAATATGAATACCATCCATACAAAATGTAATTCTAAAATATAAGGCAGTGTCCTATTTTTTTTTAATATAAGGAACTGTCTTAATACCGCTTTTTATAACACATGATTTCTAGTTTTCACATCAAGTAGCAATTCTTATCACGGCCACCTAAATTTCAATTATAGTATATATAACTATATAAAAACCCTATTAAAAATAGGAGAATAAGACCTACCCGTTTATGTAAATGTAGAGAGAGTATGTAAACATTCTATAAAAAAAAACGTGTCCTTGTTTTCTCAAGTTTTAGTTGTTCATTTTTTTATGATGACACCAATAGATAAAAGATTAGTTTTTTTTTGTATAGTTTACGATTCACCCTATATGTAGGTGTCAAAACATAAAAGGACACGCTGTACATATTGACTTTATTGTTTCTAAAAGATTCTACGTTCGATAATTATTATATTTAGTTTCAAATACGTTTATAACGCGCCAGAATTATAATTGTATCATTTAAAGCTGATGTCACGTGGAAGTGCATTCAAAAAAATTGAATGAAGTAAAAATGCCAAAAGTGTGCACAATTTCATTTTTATCTGGTTGACGGTTTTCGAAAAACCTTCTGCTGAAATTTCGTGGGCCACCCTGTATATATTCATATCGAAATGTCACAATATAAAAAAATATGATAAAACAATTTGGGTATTGAGTTGAGGACCATTATTACCCTACTACCCATAACCTAATACTAGCAACATACCACAACTGACAAGGGGACTATCAAACATGTTACAAATCAATTTCAGTCGGACTTATACTGTTTCCGAACGAAGTGGGATAAATAAAATAAGTCCATTTAACTAAACAAAGCTTATTCCAATGTTGCACCCCTCTTGAGACGCAGAGTCCTAAACATTTCTAAGTATATATATATTTTAATCATTGAATGTACAAGTACAAGTAAGTGCATTTGGTCAATATGTTTATTCCATAGCATCCCATGATATTTAAAATAAATAAAGCTTATCACCTAAAACAAGGGAGATGACAGTGGTTTAACAATTAAGTATGCATTTATTTCGAAAACCGTAGATCAAAATGAAAAATTCAGATTTTCAAAAAATTGCCGTTAACATGTATCCAAATTTTCCAAAACAGAATATAAAGCGCGCACGGTATTAAAATTTTGGAAGAAATTGACATTGTTAATTGCTCGTTGTTAACTGTGACACCCTCTATAAATCACATGTCCTTTTTTCACCTAGAAACATTAATGGCCTCCTTGAAAGTATCCATACCAAATATGAACTTATAATTTTACATTTTTTATTTACTAATGAAAATGTACGTTCATTTACGTAGATAGAATTTTTCGCGTTCACTTTTTTTTTAGGAAAATTTTCTGTATTCGACAGGGGTACAACTAGTTCCCTTAACATACGAGTATTGCTAGCGCAATGGTTGATGGCTCATTGTGTAAGGTCTTCAGCAGACGAACATTCTAACGCTGCTGACTCGGGTTCGTGCCCGAGTCTTGTGAGCTTTTTTAATTCAAATAATAATATTATATCCTACATTCCTCACTTCCCAGAATCCACGCCAAGTATATGCATTCATCTTTCATGTGTCTCATATTTTTTACTCACTATCGGCTATGCTATGTCAGCAAGACCGTCGTAACTTCTGACAACTTGAGTTGCCACAAGCGACAAGTACCCGTAATTAAACCTCCGTATTGATAGTGTCGGAATCTGAAGCGGATTCGGCGGTGCAATTTGAAGCGGAGGTTCCGACGTTTCGGAATCGGAGTCGAAGTTCCTTAACATCCCTGGTATACGAAGGCATAAGAAACTGCCTCTCATCTTCGTTGCGATACCATACCACTTGAGACGGCCAAAGGGCGTAAAGTTGAGAAACATTCGAGTATAGAGAGCGATGAGGTAACGTCGTGTGACTATCCACATTTTTAAAGACAAACACGGTTGTGACGAAAATCACAAGACGCGTGCTTTTCTTTGCTAAGACGCTTGTTTTAAAGTACATACATACATATACATGTGTGTATACTTCGTGTGCTAATCCTGTACATATTTCCGTTAGTTGGGAATCATTGTTTTGTCTAAGTTAAGCGCGTGAATAAATCTTATCTATAAACCTATACGGACCGTTTATTTCCCTAGACTATGAAAAAAAAAGACCCACAATAATAACACAGGTACAAAAAAAAAGGTCGTGTACTCGGGGATCGACCTATATACCGGCATGTATTTTCGCCAGCTATCGGGTCAAAATTGGCCTGAAAAATCAAAATATGGCCGGAAATTCGTCAAAATTTGTATAAAAAAACTTTGAACGGATTGACGCGACTTAACCCATAAACCTGTATTTGCCTGCTGAAACCGAATCTGGGGTCATAATTAACCCATTGGGTCAAAATTGACCGGAAAAAGTAAAAAAAGGTCAGAAATTTACCAAAATCAGGGGTCAAAGAACATTGAATGAGGTTGAAATGACTTTATACTTATATCAATGAGTATTTTTGGTCGCTGGTCCAAATCTGGGGTCAGAATTAGGTTAGAAGTTCAAAATTGGCAAAGTAGTCAAAGAATGACTGAAAAAAAGTGGTCGACCGTTGCTGCCAAATAGCCTTCAACATGTTCAAGCAAGTTTTCCTGTTGCCGAAGCGAATAGTTCTTCAAATCCCCTTTGAGGGCAATTGTTATCGTTCCCAACATCCATTGCGATAGCAGGATTTAAGCGGTGTATGCTTTACCGAAACTTTATTTTGAAGCGTTAGTTATTTCGGAAGACCCATTACATGAATCCATCCATCCCCGCGACCACGCTTGTTAACTTGGAGTAACAACAGAGTATCGCCAACCACATGATATCATCGAAGTATTGGAATGACTTCCAATTTAAATAAGAGGTTCACTCGGTCCAACTGGCGTAATAGTCGCAACGTCGTGAATGAACGGTTGAACTGTAAAATACATTACAATGCCCGTGAATCCTCACATCCGCTTTGTCTTTCGCAAACTTAAAATACCAAGGATGTCACCGACATCCTTGGCATGGTCAGTAGGTCTCTAGATGATCAATTGCTCATGTTAAGCAGGAATTACTGCGAGCAGTAACTGCCTGGACATGGGTGCACGGGCGTATATAAGGGGGGTGTTTAGGGGATCTAGACCCCCCCCCCCCCTTTAGTATACGACGAAAATAATCGTGAAATATAGAATAGATAGCACGGATGATCTGTGATTTTTTGTGTAATTTCCTGTGACTCTTGTGTGATGTGTAATGTGACTTTTCTGTGACTCTTGTGTGATTTTTGGGACAAACTGAGGTTAATACTTTTCCAAGTGAATACGAAATATGGCAGAATCATTGGGAATCTATGGCGGAAAAACCATCCACCGCCCTAGAAACTCTTGATCAGTGCGAGAATCAATTCTTTCATACAATAAAAAAGTTTCTAAACTTAAGCTTCTAAACAGTTAAAAAACTGACTATTTTGGCTATACTCCCAGTGTCCACAGCAACCCCAGAAAGGTGTTTATCAACCCTAAATAGGTTGAAAAACTATTTAAGAAATAGCATGGGAGATGAACGACTCACTGGGCTTGCATTGATGAGTGTTCATCGTGATATAGCAGTCCAACTGGATTTTGACGAAATCTTATATAGATACATCCAAAAAAAACGTCATCAACTCTGGCTATGAACGAGTGAGATGGAAATAGCGGTCATGTCTAAGCTTTTCGGTTATGCCAAACTTTTGACAAGTGACTGTCACAATTTGTAAAATAGACAATGGCTGTCATATGATGTGACAGTCTTGACAAGTAAATAAGGTTATAAATTCGATTAAGAATAGAAATACCTCTTTTTTTTTCTTGGCCAAGATGACGTTTTTTTTTTGGATGGCTCTATGTATGTTATTATAAGATTTCGAATTACCTTTTACTTCTTAGTTATTATTATTTTAATGTAAGTCAAAATATTTTATGACCAATGTTAAATGTCCATATGGCATATAGTATAGTCCACCTCTTGATATTCATGTTTTCGTTGGTTGTGCGATATATGTATGTATTCGTATAATATGAAAATAAATAAATGTCGAAAACTAGTTCATTGTACATTTTTGTACCCACGGACCCCTCCCATGTGAAAGCTATAGCTACGCCCGTGCATGGGTGACAGTTTGGTAAAAACGTACCGGAATGAAAAGTGGGATGTAGCCGGGTGCACACTACATACACAAACAACGATGAATAAAGGGTAGATTTTTTTGTAGATATTCAACAGAGACTTGCTTGTTTCGGGAGCAATATTGTTTAGAAAAACTGGAGGCTGAATGCACTTGTTCGATCTATTGACGTTATTGACCAACGGGTTCAGATTCAGTAGACAAAAATACATAATAGTCGAGTCACCTAAACGTCATTCAATGTCCTTTGCCCCAAATTTTGCAGCAGCAAGCAACGCAAGACTGTTCATTTGCTGAAGACCTTACACATTAGGGAGGTATTACCTATTTCGCTACAAATATCTTAAGAGAACTAAATACATACCTAAATATAATACAAATATGTTACACTCAAATTTTGACAATATTTTACTCAGAAAACTTCCCCTCCAACCACGTGCTAACCCCTTCCCTTAAGCCACGTGCTAAGGATGTATTCCCCTCCAACATACATATATGTAAAGGGTGATTCAAATTGAGTTTCCACATTAAAATCTAAAATATTTTTGATACGCCAATGTACTTGTCAACGGTAACGTCAGATTTGTAAACTAGAAACATAAACAAAAATAGTCATGGAGCAATATACAACCGAACAACGTGTTAAAATTCTCCAAGCCTATTATGAAAATGACCGATCGAGGAAACGTGCATTTCATGCTTTACGTGAATATTTTGGCGCGCAAAATCGACCTTCTGAGAAGACAATTTGAAATGTGGCCACAAAACTCGAGCAAACTGGATCCGTAGCTAACATCAAAACCCCTCGGCATGCTCGTAGAGGTCGTTCGGAATCCAAACACATCGATTCGTCATCGATCGCAGCAAGTGGGCCTTATGTATTCCACTACACAGCGAATTTTAACAAAAGATTTGCAGTTACACCCATACAAACTCCAAATAACACAGGAATTGAAGCCTCGAGATCATCAACAGCGCCGTGTGTTTGCAGAATGGATACGAGAACAAGGTGTAAATTTTGGAATGAAAATCATCTTTAGCGATGAGGCACATTTTCACGTTGGTGGCTTCGTAAACAAGCATAATTACCGCATTTGGGGAGTGGAAAATCCAAGAGAGATTGTTCAAACGGCAATGCATCCTCAAAAGGTGACTGTTTGGTGTGCTTTTTGGTCCGGAGGCGTAATTGGCCCATTTTTTTTTTCGAGGATCATGCGGAGAACGCTGTTACGATTACTGGCGTTCGCTATCGGAACATGATAACAGATTTTTTCTGGGAGCAGTTGGAAGTTATGGGCATCGAAGATCTCTGGTTTCAACAGGACGGTGCCACCTGCCACACAGCAGGAGAAACAATACAATTACTGAGCGGCAAGTTTCCAGGTCGCATTATTTCACGTAACGGTGACATCAATTGGCCGCCGCGCTCATGTGATTTAACCCCCGCAGATTTTTTCCTTTGGGGGTATCTGAACAGCAGAGTTTACAAGAATAAACCGAACACCATTGCAGATCTGAAACAGGAGATCAGACGCGAAATAGCCGGCATAGAACCTGATTTGTGCCGCAGAGTAGTCGAAAATTTTCAAAAACGGATTACGTCATGCCACGTGAGCCGCGGCGGTCATTTATATGATATCATCTTTCATACATAATTGTAATGAACTAACCTCAAAGGGCAAATAAATATTGTTTATATTTTTCAACTTCTCCGTGTTCTTTTTAATACCTTTTATGTGGAAATCCAAATTGAATCACCTTTTATAAGTCCGACTGAAATTGATTTGTAACATGTTTGATAGTCCCCTTATGAGAAAATTTAAAAAAAAATTGTTAAAACAATAAAGTTCCTAAATTACCGCAGGATACGAAAGAGTGGCACATCAAACACATGTGCCAACATGTTTTGATGTAATATAGTCAAACTACCACTTTTCTCAAATTTTGATAACCAAAATTTTTTTAGCACTTAGGTACATACATTGTATAAAAACAATTTTATAAGTCCAATGGTTGTCTAGTGTCTGCGTCAACCGCAAACCAATAAACGTCAGAAAATGAAACGCAATTAACCAATTATGTGGGCTACTGTTTACAGTTCTCCGCAGCTAATAAAGAAACATTCAGGCTGAATTGTTTTTTATGATTTCTATTACCGACCTAATCAACGACATGTAGATTATAAGTGGGCTGTCTCTCGTGATTGTATTACGGACTGATTTGAGTCAATTTATTTAATAATAATTTTATTGATCGATCTGTATTTTATTACGAGAGTTGAAGAGCACCCTAATTATTGCCCTTTTAAAAATGATACATAATAAAGTGTTTAACAATCGATGTCGATTATCGCATGTGTTACAGATAAATACCATGAATCGTATTTTGAAATCCGGTAATAATTCAGTTTGTTCCTTGTTCTTTTTTTTTGACTTAAACAAGTATTTTATAAATTACTGTGTTTTAACAAGCTTAATAAATTCTTCTTCGAATGTCAAACTTTTCAAAGGCAGCTATTTCTCAAAAATAACAGAAATGTTTTTTTTTGGTATTGAAATTTGTTTGTTCCGAAAATAATTATACAAAGTAATAGCTGAGATTTCTTGTCCCAAAATAAAACGATTTAGACCATCTTACATATAGCCCAAACTTGCTTTGTTTACTGGAGTGCGTCAAAAATTATGAAAAAGTTTTGTTTTTCTTTAACAACTTGACCATTTTTAGAATATGACTAGGGCTACAATTGACATTTTTTAGTACTATACATAATGCTTTCGAAAATATAGAAACACCTGAATGTCGAGACACTTCTAATTTTCTTATTGAATGAGTACTGGCAATCGATATTTTTTCTTTATTAAATAATAATAATAATAATACTCACCCTATAATTACTCCGAAGAGTAACCCCTTAGGTCCTCTCAGGGACCTGTGCGGGAAGGAGTGGCTATTATTATTATTGCCATGGCGCACTGGGAGCGACTTAAGATTATTTCGGTAACGCATTTGCTTTACAGTTCTGAGGAAACCCAGAAAACTCAGAACATTACCAAATCTAGGGCATGTGCGGTTGGATTGGCATCTATGCATCCACACCTATACACTAGTGTATTAGTGGTTGCATATCAAGCCCTGACGGAGAAAGCGAGACAATTAAAAATCGCTACTCCGGCCGGGACTTAACCCACTCGGCTACCCGTGCAACATGGATAACCTAATTCGGGAGCTCTATTCCATGTTGCAAAAATTAATGGTTTTCATTCGAGTCAAAGATCTCTGCTATTACGTTGTTCTCTCATTTCCCGGACACCCTGTACATTGATTACGTTATAATGTTTCAGTATTTGCGCATAATATATTGCCTGTTTTTTATTCTAGAATTTTTATTGTCTAAATACAATTAATTTGTAGTTTTAAATACCCCATATCAACTAATGATAATTTATAATTTACGTAAAACTATAAAAGTAACAAAAGAATTTTTGCAAAAAACCCGTTTAAATTAAATTTTTGTAAAAGGAAGTCATTGCTTATTAATTAAATTAAACAACAAAACAATAGTTAGCGGATGAGGTGTTGATAGTGACCTCCATTTTCCGCTAAGCAATGCCCAAGCTGGTCCCGAAACTTTTCAATAACATTTACTAGGAAGTCTCCAGAAATTCCATTTGAAATTTTCTGTTTTAAGTCTCCAATATTATCTAGTTGATTGACATACACTTTACATTTTAAATACCTCTACAGAAAAAAAAAACAAAGGGATTTAGATCCGGGGAGCGCGCTGTCCAATCAACTGTACCTCTTCTGCTTATCCCAGCGTCCTGGAAAGTGTGCATTTATATCCTTCCTGATATTGGCCGCAAAATGTGATGGTATCCCATCCTGTTGGAGCCATAGTTGTCGGGTAATAACATTATTTTCACCCGAAAACAATAGTGTGCAAGATGGAATAATATGATTTCTTAGCAGATCTAAATATTTTTCAGAATTTAAATCTCCATCTATGAAGAACGGTCCAAAAATACGTCCTCTAACAATGAGGGTTCTGACCTGACCAGTAACGGCTATTTTGTCGATTAACAACACTTTCAAACTGAATGTAGTTTTATCTGAAAAAAGAATATTTCTTCCGAAGTTATGATTGTTATTGCATCTTTCCATCATGCCTTCACAAAATTCAGCCTTTCTATCGAAATCATCCTTGTTTGACTCGTGAACAAGTTGTAACTTGTATAATCGTAACTTTTTTTTGCTTGAATATATTTTTAACTGACTGGTGAGAAACATCAAAAGTAGAAGATTGTATTGGATTTTTGCTCACTGAGAGCAAAACATCCAACGCTTTATCTCCTCCGGTTGCAATTCGAGATCTACCTGATTTAGACGAATCCTTAACGTTACCAGTTACTTGAAATTTGTTTTCCAGGCGGCTTACTGTTGATTGGTATATTGAAGATCTGTTGGGGATACAATTAATTAAACAGTACACAAACTTGGTCTTGGGATCGCTGCATGTCTCCATACCTCCATTATTAAAAATGCAGTTCTTTGCTTCTCACTCGATCGATCCATTATTTATTTATAAATCGTAAAAACGCAAAAGAAATAAGAAAATATTAAACACAAATACAGATAATAAAAAAACGACGTCTGTTATGACTTTAACGTCACTAGAATATCGTAACTTCGCAGGTACTTTATCTTTTTTTGTTAGTTTCAAAGAGTTAACTTTAAATGTGCTTTTTGCGACAATTTCTTTATCTAACCATATCAAATTTTTAGTGAAGAGTAAAGAGAAAAGGCTGCTCTTTCAGATGTTGAGAGAAAACCTACGGGTTGTCATTTAAAAAAAATAAAGTTGGTCTTCATAACAACCAAACGCGAAAAAACAAAATTATATCATGTTGACAGAAACATGGCAAATAAACTGATGAAAAATGTTTTCGTATTCAAGGTTATTAAAGAGTTACAGGCATCTGCTGTATAATCAAGTTACAGGAGGGTTGGCTGTACATGATTTTGTCTTTAAAAAAATTTATTCGTCTACACTGTACCGACGTTCTAAAAATGTTGCTAAAAATCCAGAGAGTAAGCAGGAGGATCGCCTCGACTTTCGATGTAATTAATATGCACAATTAATCAGCGCCTTCGCGTTCGCCCCGTCCGCTAAATAATAAAGCAGCCACTTAACAAATGAAGAAACCGCAATAAATTAGGGCTCTACCTTTGCCGATAACTCGATTAGCCGGCTCGGCGGAGGCGGCATCAGGTGTTCTTGCATGTCGACGGCGGCGACGACGACGACGACGCGTAGCCTCGACCGGCTGGCGAATTTCAAATTTGTTTAGAGCCCGCCATTAATATCAATTGCAGAAGGTAATGCACTGAGGAGGCAGAATTAGGCGTGATTAGCATATTACATCGCCCCATACGAGATCGACTACAGGGGCGGCGGTTCCGTTTTCCGTTAAAGGGGGAGACTAGCGCAGAGGATTGATTTGATTGATACACTGATTTCTACTACTGTTTTGACATTTTTTTGCAGATACATTTTTCTATTATATTCTAGCTATACATTTCAAGTAATTATCTTTTTTTACATTCTCTAGAATCACTTTTATGAACTATGTAATCTCGTATGAACAGGGTGTCCTAACAACGTCTTACTGTCGACATTTTGGGTTATTTTTGAGTTAGATTAATTTGAGTTAGAGAAAATTCAAACGTTGGAGTTTTGAAGAATTTTCCAAGCAATCTGAATTCAGCCTCGAAATTATTATACAGGGTGTTTTTAGAAAATACATTCCCAAAATACTGACTTGGAAAATTGAATTGAAATCGAATTATAGTGTGGTAAATTATGAATACAGGAAGTACACTGTCTATACTTGGAATAGTATCACCAGTAAAAGTATGGAAAAATCACAAGAAATTATTTCAGAGTTATTTCTAGGAAACGATTAAAAACTGTAATAAGTAGAGTTCCGAACGTGTGCTGTAACCCAGGGCCGGACTGGTAATCCGTCATGTTATTGACGGAATATGACATGAGAGATAAAAAAGACAGGAGTAAAAATATGTTGATAATGTATGTACTAGGGCTAGAACAAAACTCTCGGATACCAACCGTCTTCCAGGCGGCCACGTATCGGTATCCCGTATTCCAGGTGGCCGTGGGCGGCTGGGACGCGAAACAGCTTCCGTATTTATTTAGTCCTTTGAAGGTCGCGCGCCTGTAATTGTGAATTACTGATTGTTATACTTAATTGGTATTATAACGATGGTTAAAACCCAGCCAGCCCCATTTGCTTATCAATTAGAAAAAATTGTGCACGGTTTTCCAGATTTAAGTGTTAAAGCTACCACTGGGTACTGTGAAATATGCAAGTGTTACTTACATGTTTACAGAAAAGGACAATGTGAAAAGCACGTAAAGTCGCTAAAACACCGAGAAAATAAAAGAAATGGAATCCCAAGAAGTGAATTCCTATATGAGAACGACGAGGTGTAAGAGTGTGACAACAGATGCGGGAAAAGTAAGAGAAAACAATATTACTTAGTAAGTCACTATTTATTCAATGCAGCATGCATGCTCAAGTTCGACCCTGGCATGTACCATTTGGTTCTAGCCCTAGTATGTACATACCTATTGCCATTCAGATACATCGACTGTCCTCATTGCTTGAGCGTACGTTGCCACGACCAGTGGTCTTTCTGCATTTATATTCGTTCAACGTGAGCGATTTGGCTCGTATATATGGTTGTAGAGGGAAAATGATCGTTCCATATATACTGAAGTTAAAGGTGCAAATTCAAAATACTTCACATGGACAGAGGAAGACAAAACACGCACATGATTTTCACGAATTTCGCGCAGTTGTTTGTATTACTAACAGTTTTTTGTTGTCACTAACTTCAGTACATTATTATTATTTACATCTATAGAGGGCAATACAGGTGCTATTAGTATTTCTATACTTGTAGCCGCTGTTTGCAAAACCCGTTTATTAGCTATCATTATCGGGGGCATTAACGACCTTATTATTGCAAAATCTATTGCTTCGTCCACTGTAGTCTCAGAAATTTATTACGTATGTCTTTAATATTTCCCACGACACGTTGATATGTCTTCTATAAATATGTTGTACGCAATGTATGGCTAGTAGCCAATGGAAAATCGAATACATATTTGGAAAAAAAGTTATAAAGTAAATATTGTCGACCACGTTCCACGAAAAGCTGCATGCGCAAATCATTATGCACAAATCAAACCAAAATTCCTCTTTTCTTACCGTACCAGGTACATTTTTTTGATGAATATTCGAGTCTAAATGTCTTTTTCACTCTCGGCGATCATGAAATATATATCGACGATTGCAAGGAATACATAAAATATGTGATCCGTCCATTGTAAAATCTTTGTAATTCTCAATCATCTTTATAAGTGTATTCGCAAATGGTAACGACTGTGCCATTATTGCAGAAATTCGCCCAAAACATGTAAATACAGTGT
The DNA here is from genome assembly GCA_029963805.1 of Aromia moschata. Lineage (NCBI taxonomy): Eukaryota > Metazoa > Arthropoda > Insecta > Coleoptera > Cerambycidae > Aromia > Aromia moschata. Next base: position 194,091 of record JAPWTK010000491.1, on the reverse strand, counting down.
AAGAATTCACGAGTGACTAACTCGCAAACAAAAATCGTTTTCAATGCGGCGGGGAACCCCTTTAGACCGCCGGCAGGTCGCTATCGAAATAGCTCGCCGTCTTACGGAAAAAGTGTATTACGAAGTCCCGGGTTCCCGTGAGGACCTCGTTTGAAATAACATTCTACGCACGGACAGTGGCGTATTACACTTTTTAATCGCTTCCTAGAAATAACTAAAAGAAATTCTGTGTATTATAAAAAAAAGTGTATTATAAAAGTGTCTGTTGTCAGACCCGACTTCCAGTCTCGGTGGAAGTGACTATCAGTTTTTTTTATTCAACTTTCTGAATCTGCAGGTGTATAATAGTTTATTATAGTCTTTATACACGGTGGAGACTTTAACTGGAATATATTCGTTAGCGGGGTGGTGAAGGATTTTTCAAAAAATTCCCGAGACACGTCAACTTTTAAATGTATTTACCTACATTTTGCAAGTAATATGAAAAATATAGCCCTTCAGGGGTGGCTTAAACCACCCTCGACATGATTTTTTTCAAATGCAACCCTATGGCTTGTGACCCCTCATAGTAAAGCTGGTGGAAAGAGGAGTCTAACGCACTGATCAAATTTTAATTTTTAGTATGTTCAAAATGTGCACCATTCAGTTGTTGGCAGCATCCCAGTCTATGGTAGGTTTCGTCCCTTACATTATGCAACATTTGCGGTGTTATTTTTCCGATTTCCTCTCTTATCCTTTCCTGCAGATCTGCTATGTTGTTGGGTTTCTGAATGTAAACCCTACTTTTAAGATGTCCCCACAAAAAGAAATCCAGTGGTGTAAGATCTGGAGATCTTGTTGGCCACTCAATATTACCTCTCCTCCCAATCCACCTACCAGGAAAAATTCTGTCCAGATACTGACGAACAATGGCAACATAATGTGGTGGGGCCCCATCTTGCTGAACCCTAACCTCTCGTCGGTCAAGTTAGGGTTTCAGGGGTTTGGAAATAAATTACATAGCACTGGCATTAGTTCGTGCTGGAGTAAACGCAAGTATCTTGCTCCATTAAGAGTGTCATCAAAGAAAAATGGTCCTACAATTCTATCTTGTATTATTCCGGCCCACACATTAGTTTTCTGTGGGTGCCGATTATGAAGTTCCCTCATCCAATGGGGGTTCTCTTCAGCCCAGTAACGACAATTTTGGCGATTTACGTGCCCATTTAATGTAAAAGTAGCCTCGTCAGAGAAAACTATCCACTCTAAAGATAACCGGTTTTGATCAATACAAGTCATCAATAAATCGCAAAATTCCAACCGTCGATCTGGATCATCTTCAAGTAGCTCTTGAACAGCTTGCATTTTATATGGGCGTTTTTTCTCATATTGAAGTATTTTTAAAACTGTTTTGTGATTAAGATTACTATCACAGGCCAGTTGACGGGCTGGAGTGATTGGATTTTCTTCTAGAGGAAGCAACAAATTCAACTTCATGTCGTCATCAACAACAGCCTGCCTCTTACTCGGTACTTTCCTGACATGACCCATCTCTCGATATTGTGCCTCAATTTTACTAATGGTACCTTGATTTAGTGGTGGTAAGTCAGGATGCGTTTCTCGAAACAAGCGAACAACTTCGCATTGAGTTCGCGCCCTATCACCATATCCAATCATCATCAAAATTTCGTTTTTAGTGATTCAGTTAAATAAGACATTTTCACCAATTTGAAATAACACTTCGTTTCAAACTCTGAATACAGCATACAAACTAAATTACTCTTTGCGGCCGTGTAAAAACACTAGCAAAAAATAACAAATATCAGTTGTGGCAAAAAATTGTTTGAAATTTTTTTTGTGGGGACATATGAAAAGTAAGGTTTACATTCCAAAACTAAACAACACACATTTTGAGTACGAAATTGTTGCGTTAAAAATAAATTAAACTATAAAATTACGTCTTAATTGTATGCAACCCTACAAACATACTAAAAATTAAAATTTGATCAGTGCGTTGGATTCCTCTTTCCACCAGCTTTACAATGAGGGGTCACAAGCCATAGGGTTGCATTTGAAAAAAAATCATGTCGAGGGTGGTTTCAGCCACCCCTGAAGGGCTATATTTTTCACATTACTTGCAAAATGTAGGTAAATACATTTAAAAGTTGACGTGTCTCGGGAATTTTTTTGAAAAATCATTCACCACCCCGGTAGCGAATATATTCCAGTTAAAGTCTCCACCGTGTATATATCGCACTTTTACTTCAAAAGTGACACAACTCAAAAAACCCATATTTTTAGTTATTACTATGAACGTGTATGATAAGCATTATCTCATCGATCCTTCAAAGTGATTTAACTTGACTTAAAAATCCATCCGTCAAATGGCCAAATTGTATATTGTGTTTTCTTTTGTTTTACTTTATTATTATTTTTAGTTACTTTTATAATTTATGTCAAGTAATGTGATTTTCTAGAGAAAGAATATTCTAATAATAAAACATTTTTTAAATGAATTCATTGAAGTATACAATAATTCGGACTAAAATAAGTAAACAATTTTTTGGCTTTCCTGTAAAATAAACTTTTTTTGAGTTGTGTTACTTTAGTAGCAAGGGTGGAATATATGTCGACGGTGCCTAATAATCAAAGGCACAGGATCTATTATGACATCAAAATAATTAACAGATCTACCCGTTATAATCCACGTGTCATATAATAATGTCGGAAGATCATGAAGGATAAGGGTACTTTCGACAGACAGAGAAGATGGGTATCAGATGAATTGGAACCTGGAAATTCCATTTACCGAGTACCAATTGTCTGAAACGTCTTAGTCTGGACGGAGTACTACACCGAAAAGAAATAGAGACTTGTATCAGTTTCAAGTATCAGTTATCAAAGCACGACCTGGGTACCAGTGAACAGAAAAGTCATGTTCGATCGAACACGAAAGAGCAAGGAGGCGAAGCAGCACCAAAGTATACATGTATGGAACATGTTGACTTTGAACACGCCTTGAGCCCCCTGTGGCGGACAGATAAACAAAAGCATTTAAGGGAGGAGCATATGCGCAGAAACGCTTTGTCGTTTAAAAATGTAGAAATTTCATATCCTTGTATAACGACGAGCAGAAGACAACAACACCAGTTAGTGTTTGTAAACTTTAAGATTAATCAATATGATCAGTGAAATCGACATTCACTGCATCATCTGGAAGAGGATTTTAGATTATGGAAAACAACCCTGAAAACTTAGACTCTATCAATTATTTTGTTACATTATTGTCATACCAAAACATAAGTTGTACAATTATTGGGGTTTGAATATGGAGTTGACACCGAAAGATCAAATTCGCCGCTTCCATCCAAGAGAAATCCGAATCGACGCTTGTGGCGGGACCCAGCGAGAACATGAAAATTACATTGCATACGTATGATTAGGGTCTAATTCGTTAACGTGGAGGGGCCCACAGTAAGGGATATCCACGCTAATAGAATTACTACAGGGCCCCTATGATCAACTTACCGACTACACACTCTATACATATATATCTGCTGCCGGCATCGCCGCCGCCGCCGATGCCACCGACCGGCACAGAGAGGCTCGAGAGCACTTCCTATAGCTGCAGGCCGGCGGCAGGCAGGCCTTAATCTCGTTACTTTTGTATTTCTATGTTAATTATTAATACATTTAGTCGTCGTATATACCGTACCCGTCTTTGTTTCCGATGATTTGTTCCGAGTCAAACGAGGACCAGGTGATAAGGAATTAAAATGTGACAACAATTTGGATGACTTTCGTGAACTCTTATTCGTATTAATTCTTATTATGTAAGTAACTGCATCGACAATGCATCGATAACACCTTTCTGACAATTCAGTGAGTCATAAATCACAAATCCCAGAAGAGGAATAATTGTTTTGAAATAAGCGTGCGGAAAATAGTGATGAACCGGTGTTTTTGTCCAGTGGGAGTTATAATTACATACGTAGTAGAATTATACTGTTTAATGAATTATACTGTGAAATGAACATGTGCAAGGTTATCATAAAGTCAGGATAACAAAAGATATACTTTAACTTCTTATAAGTACATTATGAAATTGAAATAATTACAAAAAGGAATTGAGTCCCCAATAATGGGATTTTAACCCATTAAGTCCCAAATGTCCAGATTTTTTAAAGCGATTTTAGCCAGATTATTTTTAATATTATTGGTGCTGAAAAAAATTTAGATCAGGTCAATTCCGACATAAAATTTCATAATTTTTCAGAATATGGCCTTAGAATTTTTCAAAACTTGATTTTAAAAAAGTTGTAAACAAATGTTTGGACAAAATTACGTTTTATTTGGACAAAAAAATATATACCTGAATTTTTTTATGAAACAGGTAATCACCGGGTTGTTTACCAAAAAAAATCTGGTCCTGGAGACCTAACTTAAAATAAATGGCTTTATTTTGTTTTTAAAAATTGTTGATAAAACAAAATGGGGGCCGAAACAATAATATTTTTTTTATAAACTTCGTTTTTCCCAAAAACTACGGAATTTGGTAAAAAAGCTCTAAGAATACAATTTTTTCCAGATTTTCTAAATGACATTTTTTTAAAATTTCGATTTTGTGATTTTTTTGAAACATTAAAAATCGTCTAAAAACTGAAAAAAAAAATTAGCACTCTTCAAAAAATTCTTTATCAAACCTACAAGAATTTATAGTTGTCGAGAAAAAATTATTCATATATCAAATGTCAATATTTTTTTCTCGAACATAAATTTTTTATAAATTTTGTTCAAGAACAAAATATAATTTTTTGAGGGATATTCAATTTTTTTTCAGGATTTCAAAAATCCCCATAATTTTTTATCCTAAAAATGTCATTTAAAAAATTTGAGTATTTTTTGACTGATTCTGATATTTTGATTCTTAGATCATTTGTACTAAAGTCCGTAGTTTGTGAGAAAGAAATTTATGAAATTTATTCCAAAATATTTTTGTTTTGCCAGCCATTTTGTTAAACAAAAAATTTCTAAAAATAAAATAATGCCATTTATTTTTTAGTTTAGGTTTCGAGGATGCGATTTTTTTCTAGTAAGAACTCGGGGATTACCTCTCATAAAGAAATTGAGGTCAACTTTTTTAAAATAAATTTTTTGAAAAATTCTAAGGCGGTATTCTGAAAATGCATGAAATTTTACATCGGAATTGACCTGATCGAAATTTTTTCAGCACAGATAACATTGAAAATAAGCTGGCTGAAACTTTTGGGAATTAATGAGTTAATGTAAGTATGGAAAACAAAAGTTTCGTTATAATAACTTCTAATGAATTATTCTCAAAATAAAACTGATCTTAACGTAAATTCAAACAATTTGAATTTAAACAAATGGACCTACAAACAAGAATAAGTTTAGTACAATGTTATTATGAATGTGGTTGAAATAACACTAGTTTATAAAGATTTCATACAAGAATGGGTCTGAAAACAGGCCTCTGTAAAATAAAAGCGTATCGTAATTTGATTAGCAAATTTGAAAAAATAGGGTATGTAATTGACCTCCCGAGATCAGGAATACTAAAGATTAGTGCTATTCAAGTTGCAGAAGTTCTTCAAGATAATCAAAACACAGCCAATACTAATCCGCTAGCAGTCAGTTGTGTTAATGCAATATCAAGAAAGACTGCAAATGTCATATACCTCGGTTTGAAAAATTGTACGTTAAATGGTTATAGTTTTATTTGAAGGAGACATATTTCGCAATCAAGTAAGAACAAGATTATTGGCTCAAAGTGAACTCGAATGCTTATCCCGTATTTTATGGACAGATGAGGTCCAGTTTTCTCTTAAGTGGCGGTTATCTTTTCTCTTGGTGGAGTCGATGCTCAAAACTGTCGAATATGGTCAACAGAAAATCTACATGCAATTGTTCTGAAACGTCTTCATGACTGTTTGGTGCGGTTTGGAATAATGAGGTATAACTTTAACTGTGAACGATATCTGCAAATGATTTAAAATACGCAACGCTCCACTATAACATGCGACGGACGCTGTCCCGATATTTTTACAACCTTATTCGACGTTTCGTGCACACGACGATGCATCGACCAGTGCAGTTTAAATAATACTAACAATAAGTGTAAATTATGTTCACGTTCGTGACTCTGTGGTTTGTGCTGTGGTGTGGTGTCTGTAGTCTGTGGTACGTGCCACAACTTGGTAAGTGTGGGGCGCACAACACGACATACTGGTTGTATTCGATATTAATGGTTGTGGACGATATTAATGTGGCATATATAACTGTTATTTCAGTCGTGTTAAGACCGGTCTTGGAAACTATTATTAATTAACAGGCCTTATTCATGACAATAAGCGTGAAAGGTTACATTGTTAAATTAATTTAATAAACTACTCGTGTTTATTTCAAACTTGAACCAAATTACCTTTAAATGAGCAAATACTTTTGAGAAGTGATGAAAATATTTCTACCGTTACTATTCAATAATATACAATATATAATATAATATTGTCATTAGTTCATCAGTAATTAAGTTTCCGAGCCGTTTAGTAACTTCTTAAAATGCAGTATGTAAATATAGGTAATATTATTAGATTGGAGACAACAACATCCAAATTAACTAATAAAATTTACATTATAGTTAGATAGAGACGTATCGCTCTCTCAAACTGTAGTGCCCCTATAATGGTAGATTAATCATACCAAATACCAGTCATAAATCATAACTGGATTAATTTTCCTCATTATATTCCCAATGAAGGTTATTTGCACATCACTCATAAATACGGATACATATTTAATACGTTAATTAATCGAATATATTATTGAGTCATTAATATTTTGGCGATTGATTATTATAGTGTAAACTGACTAATATTTTAAATTAGTAGATCAACTCTATTAATTGTAAATTTATAATTCAATACCCAACGCCGACCGTTAGGATCCGTTTTTTGAATTGAATATTAAATATAAATTCGCATTTAGCAAATCGAGCACAAAGTATTTATTTACGAAAGCAGCTTACGCTCTAACAAAATTATAGGAGTAGTTTGTAATTAACTGCAGATAAGATGGCGACAAAACTGCTTTTTAATAAACGTACTTTTATACAAGATTATTTCTTAGTTGAATATATATGTATTTGTTGAGTGATTATTAAGAATATTCTTAACAGCGTGTAGAACGATTCAAAAAACATTTTTCAAAAAATTCAAAAATAAAAAAGTCACCTTATTACTAATTTCTAAAATAACATATATCCGGTCCTACCTTAAATTTAAAGAAAATGTAGAACGAAATTATTTACCAACAATCAATTCCGCGATAAAAATCTATGTTATTGTAAAGTTTTGTCCACTTACGGTCGTTAGGTGTGAAAAATCAGACACGCACTTTCAATTAACACAATTTATTTAAATAAATACAAATAAGGGTTAAGCACTAAATTAACAACCACTCATTTATTTATGTTCAATTTATATTTGAATGTTTTACGAAGCTCACGGCACAGTAAATTTATGTCAAAGACAACTCATCGCCTGCGTCGATATGCCTCTATATCCCTGGTTGGCCGGTATGTGTATATTCGAACTTTCGCTGAATTCGAACTCGAACTTTCCGGGAGGCTCGACAGGCTTTCGCAACGCGGTGAGGTGTCGCTGAGTCACTCTTGTTTTGTTGGCGAAGATGTCCTGGCTGGCCGGCGTGGCCGATGCTGTACGACGATTTCGCCACATTACAATTCACAAAAACGTATAAGATAATAAATTACTCCCTGGCATGCTTCCGGGCTACCACAGGATAGCACCAAGTTTAGGTCATTAAAATTTTTAAATGCGATATTTTAACATAAGCCATAAATAAGGCTTTGGCGAGTAATATAACGAGTGTTAAAATAAATGTATCCTCAAGTTTATTTAAAAAAAATGTCTCAGCCAAAATTTCCAATATGACTGACATGTACACAAATTTTTGAATAGGTTATTTGGTGTGGTAATAATGAAATATTAAATTTTGTCTTTGAGTTTGATGGTCGGGGTTCAAATCTCAGTAACATCCTTATTTTTTATTTGTTTGTCTGTAAAACGGGTTAATTGAAAGGCGAAATGATATAATAGACAATTTAATTGAAAAAATATTTCAAAATAAACATCTTATCAAAATAAAAATTATTGAAAACGACCCTCATATTGTTCTAAATATTTCTTCTTCTTCGAATGGAATCAAATATATTTTCTTAGGAGATGAGGAATTTGGTAATCTTATTTATTTTTTCCAAAATTCTTTCTTGAAGACGATCGAGTTTATTATTAGGATCTTGAAAATTTGTGTTAAGTACGACCACAAAAAGAAATAACATGGTATTATGTCACAGAAACTTGAAGGTAATTCATCTTTGGAATTCAGGCTCACCAAGTGATTAAAGAATATATTCTGTAACATTACCATACTTTTACCTGGTGTGTGCTATAGTTAACCATTTTGCTGAAAGTATATTGTAGTAATTTCATTCATATGTTAATACATAAATTTATATTAAAACATAAATTTAAGAGACCCCTATACAATTCCACAACTTTTCGTAGAGATACTAACAATTCTAAATTTGTTTCATTACCATATGAACCTAAATTCACCCGCGGACTAGATACAGTTTTTAAAAATATTAATAACAATTTGTTTTATTATTCTAAAAATAAACTACAGACGATTTTGGATCACTCCAAAGACAAAATCGACAATAACGAAAAGTCAGGAATATACGAAGTTGTAAAGATTGTGATCAAAAGGATATTGGGCAAACAAAAAGATACATTTTGACCAGATTTAAAGAACACATGGCTCATTTAAAATATGGCAGAACGGAAAAATCTTGTGTTGCCCAACATGCTTTTGACAAAAAACCATAGGATAGACATAAATAATTTAAAATTAATTAGAAATGTAACAAACAGTACACAGTTGGGTGCTTTTGAAAGTTTAGAAATCATTAAATGTAACAGTATTATGAATAAGGACAATGGTCCAATACCCAACAGACCACTGTTGGCCCTGATAAACAAAGACAGATGTTACCTTTCAGTGAATCGTGACGGCAGATAAATAGAGCAAGTGTGTAGGTTAGAATTTAGTTTTAATCTTCTCCTGAAGATGCCAACTTAGTTAGCGAAACGTGCGTCGAGAAAAGTATAGTAGTTCGGTATTCCGTGGAAAACGTTATTTGTTTCGACGCCGAAGGTTCGAGTACCCACTCCACGATTAACATTAATCACCAACAATCTATAAAATTTAGATACTTGTGTTTTCTTTTACTTCCCCTTTTTTGGAATACAAAAATGTAGTTAATAGGTATTCATCCAAAACATAAAGTTCTGGAAAGATTGGAACAAGGAAGTAATGGGAAATTGTGGATTATCAAAAAAATGGGAAAACTTCATCTTCCACAATTTCTGACGTTATACATAGATATAAATTCGAAATAACTACAATTTAACCAATACCGTTTTTCTATTTTATGCCAATTTCTTATTTTGCTGAAGTAAAAATAAAATGATCTGAACCAGTGCGCTATACGAAAGAAGAAAGAAATATATAAATTTTAACTCATTTGCCACCGAAAGTATAGTATAAAATCTGAAAAAGCGGTTGACGCTATGCTGGGTTTGCGCACGTTATGGAGTCGCTTTAAATTAGATAAAACCTACACTGTCGGTCGCATCGCTTAAATTAACAGCAAATTAATTCTGATTAAGTTAATTTAGTTAAGTTAATACGTGACATCATAAAGCGAGACGGTCGTCGTATTCGTAATTAAACATAAAAAAAAACTAACGGGAGGTCCAAACATACAGCTAATGGAATGAAATTACTTAATAATGGGGTGAAATGTTTTAGAATCTTACGGATAATAATAGGACATAATAATTAAATAGAGCATGGCTTAACTAAGTCTTCTAAATGTCTTGACTTAAGTCACGAAATTGAATTATATGGAGTTTCAGGAAATTCCTTTTCGTTGGAATAAAATTTCTTTTATTCCAATATTATAGAAGGGTTTGTCTATGTATATCTACATTTAAGAGTTATCTATATAAGTATTCATAAATTTAACAAAAGCAATGCATCATCTTAACTGCCCAACGTTTTTTGGCAATAATAATATCAGGCTCACTGCATTCCATACTCTATTCGATTGGATGTTAAATAATCCAATTTAACGTCTCAAAAACCTTCCAAATCTTATATTGTTATTATGTGTGGTGAAATGGGCACAAACAGCGATATTTAAAATTTGCTATAGTATGGTATTCAACAAGTCGCTCAAACATTTTAACAATAAGAGCTTAAGAATAAGCTTTCCAAATATAGGGCCGGTACTTTTACTCCCAGTTAAAGTCGATTAACAAATCAGACAATTGGACTGTAAAAAATGTTTGCAGAAAATTTAGAATACTATCACAGTCAGTTTAGTTAACCCGTGGAGGATTTAAGCCACTTCAAGATACATATTTATTTCGATAAAAATGTATCAAAGCAATCATAGAAGGCAACACCTGAACAGTAAAAAAGAGCACGCTAGGGCTATAGTTGCGGTGGAGGTAAAAAAGTGATCTAATTTCAAATAAACGGCCCGTCAAAATTAGCGTAACACTATTTAGATTTTACTTGCAGTTTTTCAGTTTCGGTAGCCTACAGGGTTGGCTTTAATTCCCCGAAGCTAGCGAATCGCTAAGGGTACGTTTCCATTGCACGCTATGCGATGCTATGCTATGCCATGCGAGGCGATGCGTTGCTACATTTCTTGCTATTTTAATCAGACATGTTCACATACACCGCTCTCCGGCTATCAGTGAGTTTTTGTGCTTCGTTGCGATCGGTCATGAATACTACTGATTATCTGATCGAAAACTCTGTATTAAAATACTACATGATTATGAAGAAAAATAAAATAAAAAAAAGAGTCGGGAAAAGAAACCTCTGAATCCATACAATTAATAAAGGTAGAAGACGATTTGGAGAGTTTCACCATCTGTTTAAAGAACTTGAAAAGGATCCCAACAAATTTCATGAGTATATTCTTCAATATACTTATATACTGAATTGCATCTCGCCATTGTTACAAAAAATTACTATATTATTTGGATCGCTTATCCCATAATGGAGGTCGAGCTCTTACGGCTAATATTAATTTTTCAGCGTCCATGCGTGCAATTGGTACAAACGGCTTCACGATACTGTCTACTTTGGGCTAATTAGCGCTATAAAATCAAACAAATTTTATTTTCAAACACACGCTCGCACTCGGCGCTACTAGCATTGCGTCGCATCGCTCTGTATAGCACGCTGTCGGAACATTTAGATAAATATTCGTATGTTTGTTTTACTAGCATCGCCTCGCATGGCATAGCATAGCATCGCATAGCGTGCAGTGGAAACGTACCCTTAGGCGCGCTCGCCGTTCAGACCCCAAAAAGCAGCCCATGTCGAAATTTGAATTCTTAAGATTTTGACGGAAATTTCAGAGACCTACAGGATCGACTAAGAAGGACGCTGTGTAGAAACAAAGAACTGGACGTTTTCCACGAAACACCGAACTAATATATTTTTCTCGACGTGCGTTTCAAAACTCAAGATTAAAACCTCCTCAATAAGTTCTGTGTATTTGGTTGCTGTCCCATATTTTCAACCAATTTCCAACCCCCCTCGGCCACCCCTTCGCATGGCTTTGCGTGGTTTGACCTCTGTTGGGCGAATCCATTGATCCTGAATGCTGCCTAATAAATTGGTGTGGGATGCCACAATTCACTTTCACCCTTTAACAAAAGATCAATGGATTTGCCCAACAGAGGTTAAACTACGCAAAACCCTGAGTAAATGCAAACGGGTGGCTTTGGGGTTCTGGAAATGGGCTGAAGAGATGGGACAGCGATCAAATACACAGAATTTATCGAGAAAGTCTCAATGTATGCTGGGATGTAGTTTTTACCCGACAAAGTCCTTTTTAGTCGATCCTGTAGGTCTCTGAAATTGCCATCAAAATCTTGCGAATTTAAATTTCGACATTAAATTTCGGGTTGTTTTTTGAGGTGCAGACGGTGAACTCTTCAAGCCACAACGTAGCGCCTTCAGAGCATTAAAACCAGCCCTATAGCCAACCGAAACTTAAAAATCGCTCTCTCTCTAACTCGAATAGAACGCAAATGGCGGTAATCTAAAAAGTTACGCGCTAATCTAAGAAGTATAAATGCTAAAGTGATAATTTTGACGAGCAGTTTATAAGCATTGATCCAAGCCATAAAAGTCAAAACATCGAGGCTGTCCATGTAATGCAGGCAACTTTCATGATACCCGTTCATTTTGTTTTTTTTTTCTCTGTCACTGCATGGTTTGCAACATTGATTTTACGCTCGTAACAATTTGAATTGCGCACACGAATACACCGGTCTCTCTGAATATTTACAACTACAATAGTTATCCTAAAGTATCTCATGAGATTCTGTCTCAACTGTAATGCTTTATTCCTTCTACTTTTTAAAGTTTCCTTCAACACATGTTGTTTAGAGTTATACTATTTGTACCCTTATGTGAAGCTGAAGATGAAAGTGACTAAGCTGCAGTCTTTTATTGGACATAAACTTTATGTGTATTCGTATACATGTACATACATCGAAATTGAAAAAAGAAACAACATGAATTGACCAATCTGTTTATGATCACATTATTAGCTTGTAACACTCTATATTTCGGACGCTTATTTTCGTAAGTTGGTAATCGAACTAATTGGTAATAAGAATGTTATGAAAATTACAACAAACCTCGAACTGATTGGAATTGCTGTTGAGTTAAATGGGTTACAAATATGCAAGAACATTTGTTTGGTATTTCTTCTAAACGTGCTGATCTTCATGACATACGATTTTTAAACGCCTATACTATAAAATACCTGTATCGTCCAAAAGTATTCAAGAGAATGTGAACATTTGTTGTATCTGAATGGAACACATATCCCTGCCAATAGCAGATGTTGAGACTGGTTGTTGGCAGTTGGTAAAATACTGATACCTGCATATGAACTGAGAACTTACCAATTATTTGTTTCAGATTGCGGGTGGGGGTGGCAGAGGAATGTTCTGCTACCATTGTCCACCCGCCCTTCATCCTGGAGCTCCACAGCCAAGGTTGCCGACCTTGGAATATCCATTTACCCCCACTCATCCCTGTAAGTAACAGAAATATTGTTTTTTTTAATATTTTGTTTCATATTTAATAGTGAAGAGGTTATTTAAAAAAATACAATTTCATACTGATATTTAAATAATTCAAGTGTTATTGCACATTATTATTTTTAAGAACATAATGTTTTTGTTCAAAGTGATACCTACTGTTGCATAAAAACAAACGAAATATCGACATATTAAATGAAACCAATAAATATGCTTAATACTAATGTAACAACGAAAACATAGGGTTAACAACATGTATAAATGTGAGCATAATACGTAACATCGTTATTTTCCAGATATTTTTTCATTTTTATTTAATCTGCTTTAATATTTTATCCATTTCAACAATACTTCATTGTTTGTCCACTGGGAGTTAAATGGTCACGTTTTTTTATGATATTAGTTGATGGTAAATAGGTAATAGGCTAAAAAGGTAAATACCTATAGGTAGGCTAAAAAATACAAAAAAATGAACTGTATCCGGGATATTAATATCTTATATTTGATGTGCTAATCGATACACGAAGGTAAGACCATTCTTCATAGATATAAGCAGCATAAAAAAGTACATAGTTTTTTTTTTTAAGATAAAATGCGAAGGAGTGTTGTGTTAATATTTTCCCCGTCTTTGGAAAATAATTAACGGGCTTGGGGTTCATATTAACAGTAGGAGTTGGCATTATTAAAAATATAGTGTCTTTTTATATGTCTTTTTTATACAGTTTCATGACTGTTCCAAATAACTAGTTAAACAGGAATGCCCGACAATGCCGCCCGACTTAAACTCGTAGATCCGGGTTTCTTTCCGGAATATTTTTTTGCCGTGAAAAATGTTGCCAGCTTGAAATGCAAATTTTCTTACGGACTAGGTAGCAATCCAAGAAATATGCTGGTAAATTGCAATAAATAGTTACGAGGTGTGTAAATAAGTAATGAGACTAGCAACGTAGCGCCCGATTTAGCAACACTGCGGAGACGGGACTTGGAAAGGCGGTAGGTTAACTTGTAATGAGGGACATTAATTTTAAGCAACGGTGTGCTATCAGGTTTCAGACTTGGACACAGCGCAACGGATACTTTTGCAAAACTTCAACACGCGTACGATACGGTTAATGCATACTCAACACGGTTAATGCATACTCAGAAGGAAGAGAGTCGATTGAAGAAGAATCACGCATCGGAAGGCCTTTATCTTCAAGAACTGATAGATTACGGGATCTTGTGCGTTCAGACCGTCGCATTGGTTGACGACAAGAATGATCGGGGAAGAGTTAAATTTGAATACACCATTGTTCATCGGATTTTGACTAACGAATTGGGGATAAGAAGAATCTGCTCAAAAATGATTCCAAAAAACCTTTCGCAGGAACAAAAGGACATAAGGAGAGAAAGCTGTCTTGACTTTTTTGGAATCGATTGAAAATGATCCCCATTTTATGGAACCTGTTATTACTGGTGATGAGACTTGGGTGTTTGAGTACGACCCGGAAACCAAGCGCCAAAGCATGGAAAGGCACACTTCAAGTTCTCCAAGACCCAAAAAAGCAAGAATGAGCCGAAGTCGAGGTTGAAGATCAAATGCATGCTGACTTGCTTTTTGATAACCAGGAAATTGTTCACAAAGAGTTTCTGCCTCCAGAACAAACAGTAAATCAACACTTTTACAGAGAGGTTTTTGAAAAACTTCGAAAAAAGGGTTCTTCTCATGCGTTTGAGACCACACATCAAGAACAACTGGATGTTGCGTCACGACAATGCGTCTTGTCACATAGCCATTTCAGTAAAAGTTTTTAGCCAGTAAAAAGATTCATGTGGCTCCTCAGCCTCCTATTTGCCTGACTTGAGTCCTTGTGACTTTCTTCTCTTCCCGAGATTGAAAAATCACTTTAAGGGACGTCATTTTGGAACCATAGAAAACATTTAAAAGGCTGTAACCGACCAGCTGAAGGCTATTCCAGTGTATGAGTTCCAGCACTGCTATGAGGAATGGAAGAACGGAAGTCATTTTGAAGGAGACAATACTAAATTGTAATTATATTTGAAAATAAAAATAAAAAAAAGAGTTTACTTAATTTACACAACTCGTATACAATTTTGCTTCCTTCTCGTCTCTAAAAAAATTACTTAGTCTAGTTTCACCTCGACTTTGTTTGAATTCACTAACTCAACTCGTTTGAAAGTTAAGGAGAGAGGCTGTTACTTTATTTATAGACAGACTATGTAATTTGAAATAAATCAAAGTGAACAATTATGAAGAGAGGCATGGGAGAACACACCGATACATATTCTCCGATTCAAAAGAATGCCGGTCTCCGACAAATACCAGGCCATCGATAGACTTCAATCAGGACGAAATCATATACAATTTGTCGCGGCACGCATCACACAACATTATGCGATAAAGCAGTATTGCAAATTTCACAAAGGGCATTGTTTGGTTTCCATCGCCACTCGCTGGCGGAGATGCGATTAGGCGTCATTTCATTCCGACCAATCCCTGTCAACTGTTATTACTTTCTGATTTCGCATTCCATTTGCAGAGCGCGACACACCGGCGAAATTCCGTAATACCGCATAATACCTTTATAAATTCAATAATGACAGGGATCGATGATCCCCGCCGAGCTTCAAGGGAAATCGCTAATCCTGAATTGAAAGCGTCGGATCTTGGATAGGTTACCGGTTTAGTGTGTTTTATATTCCATTTGAAAAAAGAGGTGGATTAGTGAAGGCGAATTAGAACGTCATTGTCAGAGGCGGCAGGTGGAATTTGACATGCTCGTATTTCCGTAAGGAGGTATGGAACCCACACAATATTTTAGGGGGTGGTTACTAAAAGCTATAAAGGCAAAAAAAATTAGGGAAAGTTGCGATTTTTTTTTTCAAAAATGGCTGCCTCCGTGATGATCCTGGAAATGACTTGCAAAATAAACTGCTCGTTAAAATTAGCGTAACACTTTTTTAGATTAGTACCATTTGCTTTCTATTCGAGTTAGAGACTTGGGATATTTAATTTTCGATAGCCGATAGGGTTGGTTTGATGCCCCGAAGGCGGTACGTTGTGGCAAACGGTTCGCCATTTACACCCCATGTCGAAATTTGAATTCGCAAGATTTTGACGGCAATTTCAGAGACATACGAAATAGACTAAGAAAGACGGTGTCGTGTGAAAATTCCATTCCGACATACACTAAGACCTCCTCGATAAGTTCATTTCAAAACCACCTAAGCTACTCCTTTGCATTTACGCAGGGTTTTGCGTGGTTTGATCTCTGTTGGGCGAATCCATATATCTTAATGCTACCTAATAAATTGGTGTGGGGTGCCACAACTCTTTCTCACCCTTTGTCAACACAAGCACCCCTCCAAGCCACACCTACTCCGACTCAAACATTTTTTGGAAGTGGTCAAAAAAAGAGTGTGATGAGACGTAAAAATGGACTTGAAGGAGACGGACGACTCGGGGTGTGCCAAAAAGAATTCATGCATCCTCAAGAAAGCTTTCTGAGTCACCCCACGCATCAAGACCTGCTTACAACCCCTTAGGGCGGCAAATTTTCAGGAGGTGGTTTGGAGTTGGAATATCACTTTTGGCGCTCAATCGGCCGTCCGCAGTGTGTGCCGCCAACTTCAAGAGCGTTCAAGAATTGCCATGACATGAATTCGAGACAAAACGATATCCCACGCAGCCTTCTACAGGAGGGAACCAGAGCTAGTGAGTGGGGGGTCGGTGTACGTGTGGCCTGGAGGGGTGCTTGATTGGTAAAAGGGTCCAGTCATCTATGGTAGCTGCGATTCGTTGTCGATAATCACTTTTTAAATACATAAAATATGTCTCGACCTGTGAAGCAAACATAGACATGTTATATATTTCTGAGAAGGGAAAAATTCATGGAATCAAAATATATGTAATAATATATAGGGTGTTCCATTTAAAAAAAAAAACAACTGTGGTTCAGTTTTATGGTTTCTGATGTTCAATTGTTTTTTCTCACATCGTGTTATAAAAATGTATGCAAAACTCTATAACTTTTGTCTGAGGAACTTTTTTTTTAAATTTTAATAAGAAACTCGAAATAACTTGTCAAATTGTGGAAAGTTTGATTTTTTGTATTGATTTTTAATTGAAATATGTCGCGACCTGCCAAAGCAAACATAAACATGTATATTTTTGAATAAGGAAACATTCGAGGAATCAGAATTTGCAATAATATATAGCGTGGTCCATTTAAAAAAACACACACAACTTTGGTTCAGTTTCATGGTTTCTGATGTTGTGTTATAAAAATTTATGCAAAACTCTAAACTTTTGTCTGAAGAACTATTTTTTAATTTCAATAATAAACTCACAATAACTTGTCAAATTATAAAAACCAACCCTGTACTTTGTTCTCTTAAATTTAAGAAAGGGTATAATTCCATGAAAACAGAAATGCTTTTCAAAAAACACAAAATCATTTGTTATTTTATCCACAGTCGTTTCCTAAACATGTATAGTTTCACGACTTTTTTCTCACTTCATGCATGCTTCAACACCTCACTAGGGTAATGTATTGAAAAATAAAAAATACATGTTTGTAAAGGTGTATAAATAAAAATGATTCAGACATAAAGTACGGTAGAAACTTCTAAACGGTAATGCAATCTTCATGAAAGAACTATACACGTAAGCGCATAATTCAATACCACTTTTGCGATGAGATTATAGATAATAATCACAGGTTGTCGGACTCATTCCTTTCTGTGAGAGGTCAACTAATGTGATAACTCATATAATCCACCCCAAGCTGGCATGTGGTGCTGAAATTCGTTATTAGGGGTCTTGGATCTCTAGGGGCTCGTGCGTACAATAAAATCTAGCAGCTCCGTACATTATGCTAACGATGATTACTGTAATATCGTAAATATATAATAATAGCGCTTCGGACAGTTGTGAATAACTAACGCGGAAACTGAAACCAAAAATGATGCAAAATGTGAATTTTCATAATATTTCTATTGATTTGCATGTCAGAAAATTATTGAACACATCAGTTATTAACATAAATAACTCTATTGTATTTATAATTTATCCAATGTATACATTTACTTATATCAAATTTTCTTCATTCAAAAAAAAAACCATTCAACTATTCACCAATAACGCAATCAAAATTCTTAACCCAACTTCTTATTTATAAACTATCAAAATACTAGAGAAATAAATGTTGAACTAAACGTCATGAAATTATTTCAGTTTATCTGGGACTGTTTGTTTACAAATTACCCAACTCCTTACCCCAAGAATAAGGAAATCGCAAGTTTAAGTACTGATATTTGTATAATTCACATTTTAAATTCCATTAAGAATCTTAAATAACACTACCTTGCAAAATTCTGAAAATTTTGTGCCAATGATTCAATCTTTCTTTCTCGCCGAAAACAAATCCGGGCTCAGAATTGCTCTACCATGTCAGGTTTTTGAGATATTCGAACCTAAAAGTGCAAAAAACACTGTTTTTTGACATATTTGAGGTTATGTAGCACCGCGATTTTTTTCCCAAAAAACCATGTATGGGATCTTATAGTACAAGTGATACTTCCTCTTTCAATTGGCGTTGAGTTTGTTCAAATATCTTGGTTTTGCCGAAATATCGCATTCTGAAATTTTCATTGTGATTTTTCCTATACCTGAAAACCTATTAGGGACACGTGTATATCAAAAGATTTTTTTTATTAAGAAACGTAAAAAAAATATTTAAAAATCAATAACAAGTCAATATTCTCTTATATCAAAAGATCTGCTCGTTCAGAACTTAAGGTCAGATTTTCAACATTTTTCGAAGAAAATACAAAGTGGACGACCTGAGTTGACAAATGGATTTGTTTTCAGCTCGGATTTGTTTTCAGCGGAAAAAATTACTTCGGAAACAACTATTCATTGTCCAGGGACAAAATCTTGCAGGGTAGTGTAATTTACAGTTACATTTAGATAATAGACACCTGTGTAATGATAAGTTAGGTACTGCTCATATCATAAATCAGACTTTCTTTTAATCTCTAAACATCCAAACTGTTTTTTGTGTTCATACATGTCAAAATCACTTTTTTTAAGATCTACACTGGACGTATCAAAACAATGATATTGTAGACAAAAAATAATGACCTAATTATCTCTCCGAATTGACTATTTTCACCTTTCTGAACCATTTTAGTTACCTAACCAATAAAGTAAATGTTAATAAAGTTAAAATTGAAACGTCCCTACCCACTCTCCCCTATTTTATTTATTGACAAATCAAAAAGGTAATTAATTGTTTCTTAATTAACCAATTTTGCTATTGTACTGAACAAACGAATATTTCTTATAGAAAATAAAAAAAATGTTCGGTGTAATTAGATGACTAAGGCCTGATAAATTCCTCCTCGTATAGGAATAGCGAAAATGCGATATATATAGTTAATATTTGGCATGTTGTAAGCTTCTTGTAAACCCAATAATCCTAACGGAATTTGTGTTACATGGAGTTATCTCGTTTCTGGCGAAATCCACTTTCAAACTTCCCAACTTTGACCTGCGGTCGCTGGTCACTTTTTCATCTAATCACTTAAGACGTTTCTGGATAAAATAAGTTTTGAGCAGAAATTATATTCCTTACGTGGTAATCGGATAAAAGTAAGAACCGATGTCTGTGAGATGTTAAAAAAATGGTATTAATTCAATTACTCACAAATAGTCATAATAAGTACCTATACTACATATTTATATCCTTATTACACAAATATGTATGTGCATCGATGGTGGGTATAAGCCCGTAAATTCATTTTTAAGTAATCGAATTAATCACTTTATGGAAAAAATGTCTCTTTTATTATCTTGCAATGCTTAAAATAAATATTCACAGCTTATTTTTTGCCGTACGGTCAAAACCGTATAGTGTGAAAGGAGCGTAAAAGTAATTTTTTAAAAATTCGATTGTTGGGGTGCTAAGGACATTGTTGTTTTTCAATGTTGTTGAAAAACCATGGCGTTGTAAACAAAACCAATGTAATTGCAAACCTTCTCAAACGAATTATAAACGATCACAAAGCAAATCATTTTTTTTTTAAATGGGCTTCCAATTTGACATACATACCAGGTGTGTAAATTAAGTAATGAGACTGGCAACTTAGCGAAAGAAGACTTGGAAAGGCGGTAGGTTAACATGTAATACACCTTCAGTACAAGTTTGAACTTGTTAGAGTCATTTTTAGTCTTTGTGACTGTTTTCGTATACCATTTTTTTCTAGTGACATTTTTTTCTAGTGAATTAATGAGTGATAATAATTTTGAGCAACGGTATGATGTTAGGATTTGCTTCGGACTTTGACACAGCGCAACGGATACTTTTGCAAAGAGCTCAGGTTTTTCGGTGGTTTAAGTATTCTCAGAAGGAAAAGTCGATAGAAGATGAAACTGTCAAGAACCGATGAAAATGTCAATAGAATACGGGATCTTGTGCATACAGATCATCGGTTGACGACAATAATGATCGGGGAAGGGTTAAATTTGAATCACACCACTGTTCATCAGATTTTGACTAACGAATTAAGGATGAGAAAAATCTGCACCAAAATGATTCCAAAAAACCTTTCGCAGGAACAAAAGGACATCAGGAGAGAAAGGTGCCTTGACTTTTTGGAATCGATTGAAAATGATCCCCATTTTATGGAACGTGTCATTACTGGTGATGAGACTTGGGTATTTGAGTACGACCCGGAAACCAAGCGCAAAAGCATGGAATGGCACACTTCAAGCTCTCCAAGACTCAAAAAAACAAGAATGAGTAAGTCGAAGATCAAATGCATGCTGATTTGCTTTTTTTGATAGCCAGGGAATTGTCCACAGAGAGTTTGTGCCTCCAGGCCAAACAGTAAATCAACATTTTTACAGAGATTTTACAGAGAGGTTCTTAAAAAACTTCGAAAAAGGGTCATGTGTTTGAGACCAAACATCAAGAACAACTGGATGTTGCATCACGACAATGCGCCTTGTCACAAAGCGGTTTTAGTAAACGAGTTTTTAGTCAGTAAAAACATTCCTGTGGGTCCTCAGCCTTCTTATTTGCTTGACTTGAGTCCTTGTGACTTTTTTCACTTCCCGAGTTTGAAAAGTCACCTCAAGGGACGTCATTGGGTCACGTTTTGGGATCATAGAAAACATTCAAATGGCTGTAACCGACCAGCTGAAGGCTATTCAGTGTATGAGTTCCAGCACTGCTATGAGGAATGGAAGAACCGTCTCCAGCGCTGTGTGGCTTCCCAAGGAAGTTATTTTTGAAGGAGACAATACTGAATTGTAATTCTATTCTAATAATAAAAAGTTAAAAAAACCAGTCTCATTACTTAATTTACACACCTCGTATGTACTTCCTTTACATATACTGCTTTACAACGTGCATTTTTATAACCCCCTGGACGTAAGGGAAATTGAAACGCAACTACGACACGACGAAATTTAAGAGGAGGCCCAGAAACGCCTAACGAGATTCGATATAAAAGTTTTAAAAAATTCAAAGAGAGAAAACGAGATTATACGTACGTCTCTGTGCTCTTTCATCATCCGAAGAGAGGGCAGCAGCGGGGCGGCCAACTTTTCGAGCCGGATCCCCCGCATGAAAACTTTAATTTCAGTTACGCGTAATATAATTACCGCCGCGCTGAGGATATATTAATTAAAATCTCATGTTTAATTCAGAGAAATTGTATATTTAATCTTATAATCTGCTCAGCTCTCCGCGAATTAAAACCGCGCGCAAACATCGCCTATTTCGAACTCATCAAACATTTAGCGCCCTATTGATTTAATATTAACATTGGCTTTGCTACAGCGTTGAAATTGCTTTATATTGTAATCAAGCTTTTTTCGCTCTTTCGTTTTGGCGTGTTTTCGGTTACATAAAAAATTACGGTTTTCACCTGCTCATGTGCTCTTTCGAACAATGGATGGATTATTAAGTGCCTCAAACGTAGGTTTTTTTGATAATGATGTGTAAGAATGCATAGTCAAAAAAGCTAATATTTCTTTATCAATCATCCTGAAAATTGAATTTTATCATTTTAGTCCACAGTCACAACAAAATATATACCTACATGAAGTTGATTGACCACTGTATATATAATGTTTGGACATTTGAAAGTAAAATTGTTGTAATTCAAACATTTTAAAGTATAATAAAATTTTTATGTTAATAAAAATTGTTTCACAAAGCTATAAAACGATGTAATACAAAATTAACATCACCAAAGATTCGTGACAAATGGTGGTACAATGAGATCGAATTTATTTAAATTTTTGTATGTTTGTATTAGAGTTTCGAGTATATATGGACTTGGCAGTGGCAACATTTTATATATTTTGAATAGCGCACTATATGATGAGGCTCCCTTTAAATGATCTCCACTAAATCTCACATCACCTCGTGATGTGGTATTATTGTCTGCAAATATTACGCAGTAACTATAGTCAATGAAAGAGGGACATTCATTTATATAAATCAGAAACAGAATAGGACGAAGGACAAAGCTTTGAGGGACTCTTTTGATTTACTTCTGCATTTCAAAACACGTTTATTAAGACTTTACAACTCGTCGACCTTAACTGTGTAACTTTCAAAACACAACTAACTTTAGCTTAGCAACAGCACCACAATTTATAGTATTTACAAGTTCTAGAATATTCATCTGACTTATAGAATGTTAATATGTCATTCCATACAATTCTGTACTAACAGAGAGTGTATAAACTAAATAAACTCAATATATAAACTATAAAACTTAATAACTGTCAGCTGTCACTAATGACACTTCACAAATGTCATAGTATGTTTGAATTATACCCATCAAGATCAGCATATCGTTGTCTGTTACATATACAGCTAGATAATAAATTTAACATATTTCCACTTACACCATTTGTATTCTAATTTACCAGCAGAATTTCTACATTTATGCAGGCGAAAGTCTTGGTCATATTACATTTCTCACTGTTGTGTATGTAGCTTTTGTTGTAGTTTTTCTGGGTGTAGGATGTTTAAAATAAACCTTCCATTTAGCACAAATCATTAAAACTCGATTTTCTTAAATACATTGCTCCATATTTTACTTTATACTTTGATGTAGAATTAAATTCTTCGTCGATCTGTATTACTATTCCTTATACCTAACTTTAATATTTTTTTTTGTTTTTAGTTTTTTTTTAATTTGCATAGAAGTAATGTAAAATCGTTCAAAAAGCTCAAAAAGCTTGTATTTCAGAAGTTCAATCAAGAATGTCAAGAAGGTGCTTGGCACAAAACGGAAATCATATAGTATGATTGTGAAATTTTTAGATGCATTATACTTCACTATCGAATACTTAAAAAACGTTCTTATTAATTATGTTTTTAATTACATGAATTACACTGATTTCAGAAAATGGTTTATCATGTAATATGCGTTTTAATAGTGTATCAATAATAATAATAATAATAATAATAATAATAATAATAATACTCACCCTATAATTACTCCGAAGAGTAACCCCTTAGATCCTCTCAGGGATCTGTGCGGGAAGGAGTGGCTATTATTATTATTTGCCATGGCGCACTGGGAGCGATTTAAGATTATTTCGGTAAGGCATTTGCTTTACAGTTCTGAGGAAACCCAGAAAACTCAGAACATTACTAAATCTAGGGCATATGCGGTTGGATTGGCATCTATGCATCCACACATATACTAGTGTATTAGTGGTTGCATATCAAGTCCTGACAGAGAAAGCAAGACAATTAAAAATCCTCTTCCTCGGCCGGGACTCGAACAACGCGCACAGAGGTATCGCGACTGGAAAGACGATGCTTTAACCCACTCAGCTACCCGTGGCAATAGTTAGTATAACAGTTAAAAAAGTTAGTATTAACAGTTGTAACGAAAACAGAAAAAAAATATGCATTAGTAGCAACATTAGTTGTCATTTCCATGGCATATTATTGAAAAGTCAAACGAGTTTACGTTACTTCCATGCAAATTTTTATAAAAAATCCTAATAACTAAAAAACTTAAATACAGGTATGTATAAGGAATGGTAATCCAGATCGATGCAGAATTTAATTCTACATCAGAGTGTAAAGTAAAATATGGGGCATTATATTTAAGAAAATCGAATTTTCATGGTTTGAGGATATTATTGAGCAATAATAAAAGCATCGTTGCAAAGCCTAACGAGTCTACTAACCACAGTGCCACCAAGGATAATTTATTTTCTAAATGACAGCTACAGAGGATTTCAAATGTTATGGTGCTAAAATGACCGAAATTTCAAAAAAACCCGAAATAACTCAAAAACGGCAAAAGATAGGGAACCCTCAAGAAAGTCAACCTGAAATAATGTGTGTTTGTATGCGAAACATCTTGGAAAAATAAATGTGATTAGCACTGTTCCTCATCTCCTACTTTCATCATTTATACATTTTCAGCAGCTATTGTAATGAAATGTTTGTTTTGAAATATTTTTTCGATTAAAATGCTCCTATTTTAATTGATTACGTTACATAATTCACTAATGGTTGAAATGAGTTATCATCACCACATTGTATATCACAATGTTGTCTTGCATCCAAATCCGCTGTCTGAATCCATCAAATTCTGTTATTTTTATCTGTAATGAAAAAAGAACTAGATATTTTGAACGCACACACTTAAGTAAGACAGTATTTATTTTGGAAAATATTTTGGGACTCTTGAATGAAACTGATAGGACATTCCGTGTCAACCTGGACAGTGGAATGATTAAAACTAAGCGCTGCGTGAAAACGTTTTTAAGATCTCAAAATGTTTTCTTCGGTCGAGAGCTTTCGACTGAAAACTAGTCGTTTTCAAGTTTTCTACATATTCCTATTGTGTAGTCCATAAAATTATCGCTCAAACTTCGGGAATATGTTCGTCTATGTGTGCCCGAATCTCAAAAACAAAAAATTAGCCCCTTTGGGCACTCCGTTCCCGAGTTATGATTTTTTAAATATTGGAACAAACGCGAATTTTTAAAAATCTTGATTATTTCGATAATGTCTAACATTTCGATCGTCTTCTAACATTGGCATTCGATTCCCCGTTCAAAAAACTACGCGCAACCAAGTTTTTAGGATGGACGGTCTCAAATTGCCCAAATACCATTTTTTAATAATGTTTGGACGAAAAATCGATTTTTACAAAATGGGTACTTCCCAGCGCTTTTATCGAGGGAAAGTGTTAGGATTAATCGTATATTAAATATTTGAGATAAATTTCGAATTATGCATGGGAACAAGGGCAGGAAAATGTATGAAAAAAAATTTGAAAAAAAAAAACGATTTTGAAAAAAGAAATGGATTTATTGAACCAGGATTTTTTCTTCATCATTTTCATCATTATTTTTTATGATCAGACTTTACGATCAATTACGATCAAGCCTAACATCTTCCCGCGATAAAAGCGCTGAGAAATACCCATCTTGTAAAAATCGATTTTTCGTCCAAAAATGATTAAATGATGGTATTTGGGCAATTTGAGACCGTCCATCCTAAAAACTTGGTTGCGCGTAGTTTTTTGGACGGGGAATCGAATGCGCCATGTTAAAAGACGATCCGTTTGGGGCTAAGGTCATTTTTGGCCAATTTAAAAATTAAAAGTCCAAAAAATGGTTTAAAACAGACCAATTCTTTTTTTAGATATTTTCATTGGAAAGAATGGGAAATTTCCGTAAAAAACCTATATGGAAATCTCGATTAGTTGTACGGGCACACATAGACGAACATATTCCCGAAGTTTGCGCGATAATTTTTTTTGGCCATGTCCAGTTGGTATGGACTACACCCTATATATTTCAAGAAATATGCAGCTCAATCCCCAGTATATATGCCTCTGCCTATGAAGCATTTTACTTGCAAATATTAGCGAGATCTACGTTTTATGACCCGCTGAACCCAAATTTTGGGGTCTCGAAGTCTGAAAGTGGTCGGAAAATGAGTAACGGCTGTTTTTTACTGTTTTTTTTTTTTTTGTAATTTCTTCAACATATTACTCTCGGAAAAGGATTTTTTGACTGATTGACTTGACTGATTGATTTTTGAGGACCAGAATTTCAAAAAAATGGCCATTATTTGACAATTGTTTGACCATAATTTTCGGTTAAAAAGAAAATTTTGTCTCAGAGTAAGTGTTTTGATGTTTATCGACATGGTAAATTAGATTTTTGGTTAATTAAAAAAACTTTTTGAGAACTAACTTTTGACAATTTTTTGGCCATTTTTTCCAATTTGGTCCATTTTTTCTTTCTCTCAAATTATTATGATTTTCATTTCAGTTTTATTAACGGCGCCAAACGTTGAAGCGAATAATAAGGATAATAATTTTATTTCTTTGATTACACTTCACCTTCATGTAGGTGGTTAGAGTAGTATTTAAGTGTGATTCTGCGCGCGTCCCAGGTCAGAGGTTATTAATGCGCTCTGTGATGATATGATTATCCGTTAATGTGCATCTGCTGCAAGCTTTTATTATTCCTATTGTTCACTGCAAAAAAATCGAACACGAATGTTATGTGTTTGCGTGTGGTATCTACACCTTATTAAATCCATAGTTGTAGTATTGATTAGAAGATTATGGTAAGAATTAGAAGGTTTTACTTAAACCAACTACATGATTTCAATTAAGTTGGAAGATTGTCAAACTGTAGTAAGTAATTAAGGAATTTTCTAGATACATACTATAATTATGTTATGATATCAGATTTCAATTTTTATTGAAGCTGCAATTCCTAAATAATTTCAGATTATTTTCATAGGTTCTAATTTATCCGTTTATAGGTTATAATTCGTTAGCTATTACTTTCTGCTGAATTATTATTGCCGATTGATGTATGATTACGTCACTGTTTTTAAATACATTTGTTGGATAAAAAACGGGTTTTTGTAACCACCATTTACTTATTTTGTAAGTAACAAAATAAGTAAATGGCGTACAATAATAAATAAAAGTAAACTGGCAGATGAGACTAATTTAAAGCTCTGTACCACATGAAGCAGAATGTGGGTAATTCCTCAATAGTGTAAACTTATAGACATGTATTTGTACTTTTGTCTAATTATTGACCTTTAAATCCAAGTACAAGGTGGATATTGCTGTTTAGTACAGCAATAACCTTTGCAATGTTTGATATAAATTTGATTGCATTTAGGTATTCGCTATTTCAATTGTCATATGAGGGCAAGTCACATATAAATCGGAATTTCCTTTTCAAGGCCAGACAGCGTATCGGAGTGAGCCGCCGCTTTTCCGCGAATTTCGACCCCCCTTCTACATGCGACCCCCCTTCTTTTTTACATTCCGTTGATCGTAGAACAATAAGTGAGTAGTTCTTTCTGTATTCTGCTGCTGAGTATTCTGCTGCGCAACGCATTACTATAAAATTTCTGTCTATTGAAGGTGTGCGACCTTCTTAACTTTTGACGCGTCTTCAGGCCCAATTCGGGGATGAAACCCTTTTAAAACGCAAGTGTATGAGTGGCATAAACGTTTTTCAGTGGGACGAGAAAGGGTGGAAAAGAACCGCATGATCGTCGTCTTCGAACCTCGATCACGGAAGAGGACATATGTGCAGAACGTAAGCGTTTGGAGAGTGTCCGTGGCCTTACACATGAAGGAATTGCTGGATCAATTGGAATCAGTCATGGGAGTGTTCATTCAATAATCCACGACCAACTTGATTTCAGGAAGGTCTCAGCTCGATGGGTTTCTCGACTTCTCACATCCAATAAAAAAAGTGTGCGTTTTGAGGTTTGTCAGAGGCTTTTGGTTCCTTATGAAGAAGAAGGAGAAAGGTTACTTAATCGCATAGTCACTTGTGAAGAAACATGGGTTCACCAATATACACCAGAATCTAAACAAGCGAGTATGGAGTGGCGGCAAAAAGCAAAAATAGCACCAGTGAAGGCGAAAACAAGGCTGTCTGCAGGAGTGCTTTCGACTATTTTGGGATAGGAAAGGTATTATTTTCATTGACTTTCTCCATGAATGCTCAACAATTAATGCAGAATAATATTGTCAACTTTTGGATACGACAAAAGCTGCCTATCTCACCAAAAAGGCGTAATTCTCCCATCAGAAACGTCGTTCTTCTCCAGACAACGCCAGGCCACACACTGTAGCCTCAGGCACAGCTGGAGGAAATTACACACAGTTCATGTACAAGTACTGGTAGCAGCTTGAACATTCTCCATACAGTCTAGCCTTATCGCCGTACGACTACCATTTGTTTGGACTGCTAAAAGAAACTCTGGGAGGCGAGAGATTTGTAAATGTTTAAGAAGTTGAACAGTTCGTGAACAATTGACTGCTGGCACAACTTGTCACTTTTCATAACGACGGAATCAAAAAGTTGCCGATTCGGTGGGAAAATGGGTTTCAGTTGAAGGAGACTATATAGAAAAATAAAACGTTAGTTTTTAAATGTTATTTCTTAATAAAAATTTTATTTTGGAAAATTCCGGTTTATATTTGACTTGCCAAAATTGCTAAAGGTGGTTGAAGTATATACAAACATAATTAAACCCAAGTGATTGATTTTGAAGGCCAAATAACGAATCGTTTGACCCTTATTTTTTATACTTAAACTATTATGTGTCTCAGAAATATGTATGTATGTGTCTGTTCTCCGATAAACTTAAAAACACATATTTCTAATCGTTTCAGATACGAGTTATTCTTACCATCCCGCAATACACGATGACACATTCGTCAGAAGAAAACAAAGAAGAAACAGGACAACGTTTACGCTCCAGCAGGTACCCACGTAACAGAAAAATTAACAAATAAGTCGACCTGAAAATCGTTTTTTTACAGCTGGAAGAATTAGAGAGTGCTTTCGCTCAAACTCATTATCCAGATGTATTCACAAGGGAGGATTTGGCCATGAAAATTAATCTAACAGAAGCGAGGGTACAGGTAAGAAAAACTAGTAGATAGTTCAAAAAGTTAATAAAAAGCAATCAAGATATGCACGTCTTTTTTTAAGTAAAAAAATATATTTTGCACCATTACGAAACTACAAAACTACATTGCGAAACTGCAAAACCACTGAAATGAAATAATAATGGTATGGTTACTGAAAAGAAGATAATGTTACCCCGTTGAAGGAATAACGTTAGATTTTCGAGGAAAGGTTATTTCGATTAAAAGTGTGCACTAGGGTGGTCGTTCTGAAGTTCTGAAAATTAAATTTGGGATATTCAGCTCTTCAGTGAAGGCACGCGTTAAAATTGACCAACTTAAAAAAATTAGGTGATATTTCACATCTATTGGAATAGTTTTAGTGGGAGGCTACAAAAAAAAAAAAAAAAAAATCACGAGCAACTAAAACACACATAGGCTTCATGTTAAATGTGTCCAACATTTGCATGTTTACTCCCTTGATGGTGTATACTGGGTGTCTCAGCTTTTAGTTTACAGACTTTATCTGCTCACCCAGGATAGTTAGCAAAAAAAATTATATACAAAAGTTACTCGAATTCATGAGGCCTATAAAATGACATATTCCGTTTGACATGTGCTAGTGACCTTGAGGTTGTGTCAGTGTCGATATAAGTTTTTTAAATACACCCTGTATTTTTCGACATTTTTGTATTTACCGAACAATTCTACACATATTTCATGTAACATACCCTATCCCTATCTTCAACAGATTTTCAAAGTCAAACAGCTATTATTTCACAATACAAAGAATTTTCAGTTTGCCTTGTCAGTTTTGAAACAATTGAGAGGTATTGTTAAAAGTAATTTTAATCAGATCAATGGGATATTTCAGTATTTATAACAAGGCAAACTGAAAATTCTTTGTATTGTAAAATAATAGCTGTTTGACTTTGAAAATCTGTTGAAGATAGGTATAGGGTATGTTACATGAAATATGTGTAGAATTGTTCGGTAAATACAAAAATGTCGAAAAATACAGGGTGTATTTAAAAAACTAATATCGACACTGACATAACCTCAAGGTCACTAGCACATGTCAAACGGAATATGTCATTTTATAGGCCTCATGAATTCAAGTAACTTTTGTATATAATTTTTTTTGCTAACTATCCTGGGTGAGCAGATAAAGTCTGTAACCTAAAAGCTGAGACACCCTGTATATCGCTATATTGAGACTTCCTTACATTATCTGAAGACGGCATATGTTCAACGTCTTCTGTTTGTAAAATAACATTTCAGTGAAACAGAAAACGAAATGTAGACAGACATACGAGGTGTGTAAATTAAGTAATGAGACTGATTTTTTAAATTTTTTATTCTTATAGAATTACAGTTCAGTATTTTATCCTTCAAAATATTTTAACTTCCTTGGGAAGCCACACAGCGCTGGAGATGATTTTTCATGCTTTGCCGCTTGGTTTCAGGGTCGTACTCAAACCCCCAAGTCTATCACCAGTAATAACACGTTCCATAAAATGGGGATAATTTTCAATCGATTCTAAAAAGTCAAAACGCCTTTCTCTTATGATGTCCTTTTGTTCCTGCGAAAGGTTGTTTGGATCCATTTTTACGCAGATTTTTCTCATGCCCAATTCGTTAGTCAAAATCTGATGAACAGTGGTGTGATTCAAATCTAACTCTTCTCAGATCAAATATAACTCTTCTCAACTGACGATCTGAACGCACAAGATCCCGTATTCTATCGACATTTTCATCGGTTGTTGAAGATGAAGGCATTCCGCTGCGTGGTTCATCTTCAATCGACTCTCTTCCTTCTGAGAATGCCTTAAACCTCCGGAAAACCTAGGGTCTTGAAAAAACAATGTCTCCATAGGCGTATTGAGTTTTGCAAAAGTATCTGTTGCGCTATGTCCAAGTCTGAAGCAAAACCTGATAGCATACCTGATAGCAATTAATGTCACTCAATTTTAAAACGCACTAGAAAAAAAAACCGGTTTACGAAAACAGTTACAAAGAACAAACAAATGACTCTAACAAGTTCAAACTTGTTCTGAAGGTGCATTGTGTTAACGTACTATAACATCTACATATATATCTATACGAAATATCTATAATGCTAAGGGCTAATTATGCTTCCAATGAAAAGTTAAAGCATTATCAATATGCCCCAGTAACGAGGTGTGAAGTAGAAATATCCTTTTTCCTTATTATGTTAAAGAAATTTGAAGAGACATCCAAAAAAAAACGTCATCAAAGTTGGCCAAGAAAAAAAGACGTATTTCTATTCTTATTCGAATTTATAACCTAATTTACTTGTCAAAACTGTCACATCATATGACAGCTATTGTTTATTTTACAAATTGTGACAGTCACTTGTCAAAAGTTTGATATAACCGAAAAGTTTAGACATGACCGCTATTTCTATCTCTCTCGTTCATAGCCAGAGTTGATGACGTTTTTTTTTTGGATGTCTCTATATTTTAAACACAAAAAATATGTTTTGGGTGCGGTAAAATGAAACTGATCAGATTTGGATAATACCAAGTACATAGTTATTCTTGATTATTTAGGTTCGCGGTGAATAACGTTGTTCTTTGTGATTGGTGAACAGTATCTTAAAGAGAGAGATGGATATATATGTTCTACTACGTAAGTTAAAAAAAAATGATAGGTACACATTTTATACAGTAGCATTCTACATAAAGTATATAATTATCCAATTGACCGCAACTTAGTGGTAAGTTACATATTTGGGTGCTTCACTCCGCAATTTAGCACCAGAGGTTGGATCTCAGGTTGATACTTGTCTCATACGCATACGTGAGATGGGTTCAGACAGGTTGGAAAAAGTTGAGTTTAAACCAAAGAAATACACAGATCGTTCTATGAGCATATACTGTTTTGTCAGTGGTTTTGTCGTAATTCATAGTATTGGTCTCTGTATAAAAGATACATACGATGTACTATATTTATGTTATATTCGCAATATGTCGGTACATTAACACATTCTGGCGCATCAATAGACTTAAATTAATAATGAAAAAATACTTTCTGGTACAGCAACCTGAGATCCGATCCCAACTTATTGGAGAAAATTTATTTGCGATCCGTAAAGAAGAGGTAGGCGAGTCTCCCCTTATTTAACCGCACGAAAAAGAGTGTATTATCAAACGGCATCCAACATCGTGACGTTTAAGTTTATGGAGGTGTTAAGTCCCACTCTTTCGACCGATAAATTCCAGTCAAACGCAACCCCTAACCCTATAAATTCCCGGCGTCCCTTCGAACGTGCGTCGAGAGTGTCCCAACGCTTGTAAAATGACACGCAATTGACATGAGAAAATAATGTATTTGCCGGGGCCTCCTTTATGTGCTCCTACGTAACCCGATAGTTTAATGATAATTGAAGTACTGCATCCAAATCGAATTTACTCCCTTTATCTTGTCGCTCCGATAAGGCTTGTTAGATTTATTAAATCAGTCTAATTGGGACGTCATAAGTTGCGTGGAGATAATCCGGTTAGCAGAAACATGTGCAATGTTAGAGATGGTTGTGCAAATAGGTCAAACAATAATATGGGTTATTTTTGAAAAATTCGTGGGATAACTGTTCTGGATGCATATTGTTTTACAAGATTTTAACTATAAATTACTTTTGAGTGCATTTACTTATACTTTAAAGTATATTTTTTCAAATCTGCTGCAAATGCAAATTGAAATCTGCAGTTTTGCTTATTTTATCTATTTTTGAATGGATAACGGTGTATGAGATCTCATTTCTGTGCTATAATACTGGAACTATACTATATTATTTGTATATGTTTAGGACAATATTGAAACTTTCAGAATAATTATAATTAAAAATGATTTTCCAACTAAATATTTTTATTAGGTTCATTGAAAGTAATGCAATATTTAGATTTTGCAAAAATATATGGCCATAATTAGAAAAAAAATAAAGATTATGTTCCGTGCCCTGTTTCTCAACTCCGTTATTTCGTGTAAGAATTCTTTGCATCTTTGCATCTACATATGTATATTACACGACAGAGCTTACTCATTTACTTACTTGTTTGATTTTACAATTTTTCTTTTACAAATTTTACTTCAAAGTAAATATTGAACTTAGATTGCCTTAGATTGCCTCAAATCCGTTAAATTAATCTTTGTTATTGGTTTTTACGTAATCCGTACTTGCATCATTTAAATAAACCAAAAACACTTCTGATATTCTTGTACGGTTCTCAAACATAACCTTTTTTCTTCAATGGCGCTGATAGTATACAGTGTGGAACAGCCAAATGGAATAAATTCAGTAGCTCCATTATTATGCATTATTTTAGAAAATCCTGAGACACGTCAATTTCTAATTCTAAAATGACATCTTCCGACGTAAAAATGTCATCCCTAAATTCAACTCTTCTCTCAGCTGCCTCCTTCAGGTGACAGCTACAACCCCTAAATTTTCAAATTGGAGTAGGGGCTTGTGATACTTCTGAAAGGTCTTTCCATTTTCTATTCAAAACTGCTATTGTTTTAAAATTTATTGCAGAAATTAACAAGAAAAAAAGATCAGTTTCTCCAGCGTAGGAAATTCGTTATATCAAAATAAAACTTTTATAATACCACTATTTGTCAATTTTAATAACAAAAAGTAAATGTCTGTTATTGCCGATATTCCCTTCTATAAGATAAAAACTTACTAATAAATACGTACAATTTTTTGCTTGACAATCGAACGACAAAAACGAGCAAGCAGCAAAAAAACAAACCTGAAATTTAAGAAGTTGGACATAATCAGCTTTAGTAAAATGACCTAGAAACGTGCTTGTAATTGTAACAGTAGTTAACAGTTACCAGTGTTAAACTTTTTGCTTTAGTTTTCGTGTTGCAATTCAGAGAGATGGTTTATCTAACAGAAATGCATAAGATAACGATTTGCAGATGATTGGTTACGGAGACAGAACACGAACGCAGGCCGAAGTTGTTCGCCTATTTCAAGAAAAATATCAGGAGTTGCCGCCAATATCTCAAGGTACCGTATGTAAAATAGCGAAGCAATTTCGGGAACGTTGAGATATACGGCAGCTAAAGAAAAAATCCTCCCAATAAACTCAGTGATGATCAGAAATTGATTGTAATGCTTATGCTTGAAGAAAATCCACATACGTCGAGTCGTCAAACAGCTTCAGCATTAAATATTAGCCATTCCTCGATTCTCTACGTATTGTCAGAAAATCAGATGCACCCATATAAACTGGTATCAACTCGCGGAATGAGCTCGCGGAATAGTAGCGTCTGTGAGTCGGACGAACATTGATCTCGATTTACCCGGATAGAGAGTATCTCCACCCCCCCTTTTTCGAGGATGCTGAACACGATGGCAGTGTTAGAATGTCTCTTTGGGATTGCGCAACCCCCCAAAACGGCCAAAAACCACCCCCCTACATCATCTCCTTGTAAAAACAAGTCTTTTCCCCCGTTTTCGAGGATGCTGAGCACGGTGGTGGTGTTGAAGATGAATTCCGACCCTCACCAACTCCTCCACCAGTCAAAACTCACCCCGAAAGGGTGGTTTTTTATTTTTTTATATCAGAGACAAAACGTCTTCCCCCCCCCTTTTAGAGGACTAAAGGTGGTGGTTTCAATATCCCTTATTACCCCCCTTACAGATACAAGGGGTGATTATTTATTTTTGGGGTTGAAGGGATTTGAAAAAAATATCATACCATGTGTTAGATCTGAAAGGGAGGACAGACGTTTTCCTATATAAAAAAACTGGGGTAGTTTTGACTCTGGAGGGGTTGGTGGGGGTGGAAATAATCTTCAAACCATACGTTAGCATCCTCAAAACGGGGGCGACAGACATTTTGCTATATTCCCCTTTGGGGTGAGTTCTGGCTGGTGGAAGGGTTGGTGAGGGGGTCGCAAGGATATTGAACACCACCACCGTGTTCAGCATCCTCTAAAACGGGGACAGACGTTTTGTCGCAGATATAAAAAAATAAAAAATCACCCCCAGTGGGGGTGAGTTTTGACCGGTGGAGGGGTTGGTGAGGGTCGTAAGTCATCTTCAACACCACCACCGTGCTCAGCCTCCTCGAAAATGGGGGAAAAGACGTTTTTTTACAAGGAAATGATGTAGGGTGGTGGTTTTTGGCCGTTTTAGGGGGTTGCGCAATCCCAAAGAGACATTCTGACACCGGCATCGTGTTCAG
Organism: Aromia moschata; assembly: GCA_029963805.1. NCBI lineage: Eukaryota > Metazoa > Arthropoda > Insecta > Coleoptera > Cerambycidae > Aromia > Aromia moschata. The sequence goes on along the minus strand of JAPWTK010000491.1, from coordinate 158,687 downwards.
CATCCTCGAAAACTGGGGGAGGAGGTACTCTCGATCCGAGTAATCGAGATCATTTTTTCAGGGTTTTTCCGACTCATAGACGCCACTAGAAGACCATGTTGATAGACGAATTCCCTTTTGTGAACAAATGATGCAAATTATAGATGACAATACTTTACAAATAGAAAATGTTTTATTTTTGGATGAATCTACATTTACACTTCACGGCCATGTAATTCGTCAAAATTGTCGTTACTGGTCGAGAGAAAATCCTCACTGGATGAGGAAACTACACACGCAAAACCCTGAGAAAGTTAATTTTTGGGCAGGAATAATTGGAGAAAATAGCACTGATCCTTTCTTCATTGACGGTAATGTGAATGGAGAAACTTATTTAGCGCTGCTCCAAAATCATGTTGTACCGACAATGGCAAACTTTTATCCAGCTGAAGGAAACCTTAACGACCTTCCAGGTAATGCAATATGGTTCCAGCAGGATGGTGCACCAGCACATTTCGAAGTCAATGTCCGGCAATATCTCCACACAATCTTTCCAAATCGCTGGATAGGGAGACGTGGTTCTGTAGAATGGCCTGCACGATCACCTGACCTCACGCCGTTAGACTTCTTCCTATGGGGATATGTAAAAGGTATGGTCTACAAAACCGAACCCGACGACTTAAAAAGAAGAATAACACTTGCAATTAGGTCGATTACCCCGCAGATATTAACTAACGTTAGAAGACATTTCTATTTACGTCTAGGATGCTGCCAAGATGCTGGAGGCATGCATTTTGAACATCTGCTGCATTAATAATTATTTGTTTTTTATTTTAATGTAACGAATTTCCTACGCTGGAGAAACTTTTTTTTCTTGTTAACTGTAATAAGATTTAAAACCATAGCAGTTTTGAATAGATAATGAAAAGATCTTTCAAATGAGGTATCACAAGCCCCTACTTCCAATTTGAAAATTTAGATTGTAGCTGTCACCTGAAGGGGGTTGAATTTAGGAATAACATTTTTACCTCGCAAGATGTCATTTTAGAATTAGAAATTGACATGTCTCAGAATTTTCTAAAAAAATGCATAATAATAGAGCTACAGAATTTATTTCATTTGGCTGTTCTACACTGCATAGATAAAAAATAAAATTGGGCTTGGAAAAATGTGAAAACCACATAGTGCTGAGCGATGACATCCGATGTTTCGAAACCATCGATGTTTTGCTATCGATGTTCGATGTTTCATCGATGTTAGAAAGACCGAAACATCGATGCCATCGATGTTTGTCTTTCGATGTTAGTTTTACACACATCACAAAAAAAGCAGTTACTTAAGTAGTGGTAATATTTTATTTGATACAATTGACACAAATACAAAAACATTAAATTAAAGAATATACATATGTATAAAACATACTTATGTCTATTAATAAGAAAATTAAATGGATTGAAACCCGAGCGCTCCTTCTGTTACAGCTTATTCCGAATATTAAAAGTGATCAATTCAGTAGTTTTAAAATTATATAAGTTGTGTTGCATTTTGATATTGGATTAATGAATCATATATTATGATATAATTCCTGCTTATGTACATAATATACACTTATATTACTTATTATTAGCATTTTCAATTTACGTACAACGTACAGGGTACAATAAATAACAGCAACTAAAACCACATTGTACTTATCTTTTATTACAAATCTATAAAAGTGTTTAAATGTGTGTAATAAGTAAGGTTGGCTGATCATGTCGCAATAGAGCGGCGAGGGGCGGGCGCGGACGAGCCATTGGGTTCAGTCGTTTCGCCCGACCGTCTGGCAGACTCCAGCATTGTTATTAGTGTGTTTATATCGTCGGCGTCAGCATTAGATTAATAATAAAATGTCACATGTGCAAACTCCTAAAAAACTACCATTTTGTGACACAGTGAATTAATCCATCATTGATTTCGAAGATTTATTTTATGATGTCGCGACCGTAATGTGTAGAGTCTGTAAGGAAAAACTGCTCTTAGGGACAAACGCTATTGTAGCCTTGACATAAATAGTATGTAAAATAATAATAAAAAAGGCGGGTATGCCTTTGAGAACTCAGTTTATGTTCGACTTACTTTTAATGCTTACTTAACTTTTACTTTTACTTAAGTGTCTGTCATGTACCCCTGAACGTACTCGATTAACAACCATTTCGCGAGTTCTAGAACAAATACGTTCCACAACCGTTACCAGGTCGCACAACGTTGCGTAACTATCTACCAACTGTACGCAGTGACTTACTAACAGTAACTATAAAGATTTGTATGACGTCATGCAAAAATTACAGAACAGTGCGTTGTGGACGAAGTAAATGCAACAAATAGTGGACGAAGTCAATTCGCTGTTACACCTTATAGGTGATGCAATAAATAAGTCAGTTAAATAAGTTCAAATTAGTTTGAAAGTGTATTAAAGAAAGACACTTGTTTTACCAAATTAAGACAAATTTGTGATGGTGCATCTACAGATCCGAAGTGAGTGCAAAGAGTATTTTAATTATGCATGTAATACGTCAGTAGATGTCGAACGGTCGTTCTAAAAACATATACCTATAATAATCAAAAAAAATTCAAAATTGCTATCTAAACTTACTTTTTTCATAATCTTTAAATGAACAATTACGTTTTTAAAGGCTGCCTTAACACGAAAATAAATGTAAATTTTGCAAAATACGCTCACGTTTTCAAAAAATTCAAATTTGTTATTTAAACTTATTTTTCATAATCTTTAAATGAACAATTACGTTTTTAAAGGCTTCCTTAATACGAAAATAAATGTAAATTTTGCAAAATACGCTCACGTTTTGGAAATAAAAAAATTCTTAATTTCTATTTTTTTTTGTCCCGCTGGAGTAAGGGACATGTTATAGCAAATACTAAAGTAAAAATAATAAAGTAAAAAAAAACACGTTTTCCACGAAGCACCGAACTACTACACTTTTCTCGACGCACGTTTCGCCAACCAAGTTGGCATCTTCAGGAGAAGATTAAAACTTTTAAGAAAACACGTTTTAGTAAATTGTGAGACTTACGTAGATGGGTGAATCTAACACAGTTTCAAGTGAATCGGTCTTGGGCCAAAAAACGGCCTTATTGATCCTCCTTTACCCTTACCATTAAATTAAAGAACAAACAGCTGATTTAAACAACAAAACCAAGGATTCCTACTATTTCTAGTTTCTATATTTACTGACAGTCTGAATACCTAGTGGTTTGGAAAAGTAAATTATCTTGACTGAACCACTCATGCAGAAAACATTTTACAAGACTTAAGAGCTTCGAAAACCTTCGAAAGTGTTTAATTATATATATATATATATATATATAATAAAAAAAATATATATATATATATATATATATATATATATATAAAAAAAAGGTTACCATTACTTTTTAGAAGTAGAAGAGTTTTAATCTTCTCCTGAAGATGCCCACTTGGTTGGCGAAACGCGCGTCGAGAAAAGTATAGTAGTTCGGTGTTTCGTGGAAAACGTCCAGTTTTTTGTTTCTACGCCGAAGGTTCCAGTACCCACTCTGGACTATAAAGTAGGTAAATACAAGTATTTCTCTACATTTGAGTAAACTAAACAATTTCAATATCCCATTTTGTTTACTTAAAGCAAGAAGCAAACTTTGTTTGTTCTTTTTTAAGTGCTTTAATTTTTTCTGAAAAAAAAATATTATTATTTGGTAAATTGTCTTTTTACTCACTGCAATTCTTGACTGAACCAAATCAAGTTTTCCAAACTAGTTGCTTAGCATACAACAAGGTCGCAAAGTTTTTACATTTTTCAATATACATATGTCACTTCCACCTGATCGTCTTTAGGTCAACTTACAAATATCCATAGTGGCTTCGTTTAGCCGCCATGTGCCAGAAGATGTGAAAATTCCCGAAAAATGTTCGTTTTTCTTTAATAACTCTAAAACGATATGACTCCAACTGACTGAGTATTATACAGGGCGCTTTTGAAAATGTAGAAACACTGTACAATTCACATCGAGTGAATTTTGCTAGGTACTCATATTTTGTTATTGCATGAGTAATGGTAACCTTTTTTTTATATATAATTGAAAACACTTTCGAAAGTTTTCGAAGCTCTTACGTCTTAGAAAATGTTTACTGCATGAGTGGTTCAGTCAAGACAATTTATTTTTCAAACCACTACGTATTCAGACTGTCAGTAAATATAGAAACTAGAAATAGTAGGAATCCTTGGTTTTGTTGTTTAATTCAGCTGTTTGTTCTTTAATTTAATGGTAAAGGTGGAGAATCAATAAGGCCGTTTTTTGGCCCAAGACCGATTCACTTGAAACTGTGTTAGATTCACCCATCTACGTAAGTCTCACAATTTACTAAAACGTGTTTTCTTTGAGTCATTATTACGAGAAAAAGAAGCCTTTTGTTTTTGCAACTTTATATGGGATTTTGGTTTTGGAGATAAATCTCCTTTCACATTTCCCATTTAGCGATGAGCCCCAGTCATCATACTTGCTGAAAAGCTCCTTATATGTACCCTATAAAATGTTAAAATATCATCAAGAAAAACTTTGTTGCGAACAGTGCCAAATCATATATGGTATATTCGGAATAGTCCATAACGAATGCAGTTTGCTTCATAAACACTTCTACGATCTTCTAGGACGACATATTTGTAACATAGACCTATTTTGGAAATCATTTTGAACAAACTCTGTAGTATTTTAATTCATTCAGGTTGAATCGAATTGGAGATTGTCGCATGGAGTTGCTTTAAATTGTATTAGGTTGGCATGAATTGACAAATGAATTAGATCGAGTTGAGAAGAATTGTCAAGTGAATCGGATCGAGTTGAATTAATGTGGCAAGTGAATTAATTTGATTTTAATCGAATGCAATTGAATTGAATTAGTTTGTGTTGAATCATATTGCATAGGAACATCGAAAATACATTATATTAGGTTAAATATAAATAATTTCAAATCGAAAATTTTAACTGAGTGAGTGAAATGGATGTAAGAGACTTGATTGAGTTGAGCCGAATTGAACTTGATCTTGAAAAATGATTGCCATGAATTTGTAGAGTATAATTGTAAGATTAAAATCAAATATAATTCTATAATTGTTGAGTAGAGCTGACGGATTTTATTGGGTTTTCCTAGTCTTCAGCGAAATACCGGCCTATGCATGCTCTTTCCGGGGAGTTGACCCCTTTGTTTTAGTTGTTGCATATCAAATCCTAATCATTTATTATTTTACACATTTTATTTTCATACCTAACATGTATATAAGAAGAAGCACTAAATAGTATGTTCATAAAAGTCCTAAAAATCCATTCCAAAACAAATAATTTTAACTCTTCATTGTTATAGAACTCACAGGCATAAAACAGCCGAAGGCGAAAGTGATTATACGCCACAATTATGATAGTTTGTTTGGCAAACCGCAACAGATGTTACCCTTTGTGCCATACAATGTTACAAGTAAGTCCCGACCCCTGCCGATTTAACCTGCTGCCGCATACAAACAACCCCCTCGGAGCATCTAATCCCTTCGCAAACGAATACAGCTAATAAATATCAATGAAGTCATTACACGCTCTTATTATTTACAAATATGCCTTGGTAATAACCAGGCAAACAACTTGCGGTTATTCGATATGCCGTGGACAGTGTTTCAATTTTGGATAGATAATCTAAATGACGTTTGTCAGGTCATGAATTTTTGAGTGGCTTTGGAGAAATGGTTGTTCAAAAATTCAACATCTTCGATGTTTAAAAAACAGAAGTCACGTTGAGTCTGGTGGATAGTTAGGTTAAAACGTTTATTTTTCCTGAATTTAATGTTAAAGAACCTGAAAAGTAGCAAATTTCACTAAGAAGGTATCGAAGAGAAGAGAACAGAAACCAATTTCGTATTAGAAGTTTTGAGTTTTTACTCAATCTATAAAAAATAAAGGTTGTAGAATAAAATGCCTATTTTTGTTTTTAATGGGTCCTTAGATTGACAATAAAGCATTTACCCTTGGTTTTGAATTTTTGGAATTACGTCTTCCTTAATATTGATTATATGGGATATATCAGCGTTACTATATAAGTTAAAAAAATGTTTTATATGAAAATTGATCAAACCTATAAAACATATTTGGTAAAAGTGCTACATATGCGACAGAGTGGCCACGAAAGTCGAAGCAAACGAAACATAAGTCTTCTTTAATGGAACACCCTGTATGTGGTTGTATATTTAATATCCACGGTTAATTAGAAATAAGTTTCATACGACGTATATTCTATATGGAGATTGTTCTATCTTGACTGCCCCATTTTATTCGTAAATGGTTTGTACGAGAAGAAAATTGTAATCTGCAAAAAGTATTATGTTTCTTCCATTTAACTCTAGCATTTGATGTACATATATAATAGAAAAAAATTGACACAAAAAGTGCATTATCCACATTTAACCCCTAACATCTCAACTGATCAAGTTCAAACTCCAATCAGCTCCAGAGCTCGTCACGGTGCATAAGTGTTCAAAAAGTTGATATCTTAACACGTTCTCGAATTATAGTATACACAAAAAAGGTTAACAGATAGACAGCCAGACAGACAGCATTTTTTTCGCTTAAACTTAGAATCTCGACGTTTCAGAACATTTTTTTCAGGCCCATTTAGCAAATAAAAATGAAATAAAAATCATTTTTTTCATGAACAATATACTACCACTCCACTAAGTGGACATGGGAGGTAATATGGCTTACAGTTAAATATTTTGCAATATATGTAATATATATCACAATTATTGGGTTCTAACTTTTTTAAGAAATGAGAATATTAAAAAACGGTATTTGAAAAATAAACAAATTAGGAGGAGGGGGAGGATAAATTAGTACTCTTGATAACAGCAAATTGTAAGCAAATATTGCAACAATTTAGACAATCTAAATGATGTTTATGTACCATACTGACAAGAAACTTACAATTCAGTTGACAATGCACTTGTTTTTCGTTTTACACTAACAGAGTTGAAAATACTTTTATTGAAATAACTGATAATATACAATGAGAGTGGAAGCTCATAATATGTTTCTAAAATTTACTTGCAAGACAAGGGTAAAAGTTATAATCAGATTTTTTTTGAAACTACTGTTTTGTATATTATACAATTTTATATAAGATAAATATACCTACAATACAATTTTGTAGAAGATAAAAAACATTTTATTTTTCTTTACCAGATCCATCACATATTTTCAGGGTGCTACACCCTCAAATGGAAAAACCCATTGCTGTTTATCTCAACGCCTTGAAAAGAATACAAGATTAAACCCTTGGAACCACTGAATAGTTTTAAATCAACCACGTATACTAAGTGCGTGACTGCTGTCTTGGTTTCTCATTCAGTTTCTGATTCAGTGTTGTTCTGCGTTTAAAGCCAGACTGAATCAGACCGGTGAGAATGAGTGACCTTGGAAGATTATCCTTTTGGTCTCTAGTTAACTTGTGTTCTCTTCAGAAACAACAAATTATGGTTTTCCATGACATAATTAGATGTTGCAGGAGAGAAGAGAGGAATTAGATGTTGCACATAATAGCTATATGAAATCCAAAAGAAACAAAAGCCATTCTAGGTTTAAATTTTCTGCTGTGACCCAGTGCTCTGAGAGAAGGAGGTCGTCCGCAAACAAAAAAACAAAAGAAAAAAAGAAAAAGATTTAAGTAAAAAAGTAAAGTTTTAATGAGTCTATATTGCCCACGGAAGCAATAGGTAGAGCACTAGGCTCCTGATCAGAAGGTTGTGGGTTCGAATTCCACTTTTCGTTAGATTGGGTTAGGTTAGGTTAGCTTCGGCGGCACGCGCGTGCTCGCAGACTAACTTGGACAAAATAGTTTTCATGATTTTCAAGTGAAGGGACCAATAAACCCATGTTAGAAATATAAAGTGAATAATAAGCCAATGATTAGGATATGTACTTAGACAGGAGGAAAGGAACATTTATGATAACCACGCTGCCGTGGGAAATGTAGACTAATTAAAATTAATTTTTTTTTAGCGGAAGATCTCCAAAATTTTCTCTCAGAGCACTGGGTCATAGCAGATTTTAACCTAGAATGGCTTTTGTTTAATTGGGTTTCCCATAGACATTATGTAATTCTATAGACTATCTGCAGAAAGGCGGAGCTTAGCGATTCGCGACAACAGCGCTCGCGGCGGCTTACTCTATAAGTTTCGTGCTGGCATATTACAAGAAGACAATACGCAAAATACGATTTATTGCTCATTATGTCATTGTAATCATTGCGGAAGCCATCGAATTCATAAAAGCAATAAACTATAACTTGAACACGAAGTACTGTGGACGTCACATCTTGAATTAGCATCGGGCATATTAGCAGTGCAGTGTTTTTGTGTCGCGCTACATAACCTAAAGTGACCAGACGTCCGTCATTATGACGGACAGTCCGTCATTCAGAAAGCTTGTCCTTCTTCAAGAGCAGTCCGTCAAACTGTCCGTCATTGAAATATTTTTATTAAAATGTCCGTAATAACGTCTTCTAGGTTAATCTGAAGACGTATCGACGTATCGTATCGATCGTAATTAAATATTAGTATTTCAAAAAAGGCATCAAATTCCAAAAAGTATCCTTGTGAAACTCTATATATTTTCGCCTGCGGCGCTATTTAGCTCGCGCATCACGGCGCGAAAAATAAACTCTAGCTTCGTCAGTGTGAACCAGCTGAACATGTCCGTCTTTGGCAAAATCAAATTCTGGTCACTTTAACATAACCTCACGCTCATAACATGAATAAACGTACGTACGGAAAGGTTTGTTGCGTAGTAAACTGTAAAAATACGCAATATAATACCAAGAATGTACATTTTTATTCATTTTCTATGAAGCCACATAAAGTAGAGCAAAGAGAGAAGTGCATTAAAGCAGTACGGAGAAGAAAGTAAGTAATCAACTTAAAAATACACTTTGGTAATTAAATAGTTTGATAGTTAACATATAAATTGCAAGGCGTTCATTTTGTTTATTAATGTTACAGCGCAGATGGATCTTTGTGGCAGCCCAATAAGTATACGAAGGTTTGTAGTGAACATTTCATCGGCAATGCTAAATCGGAGCACCCGTTAAGTCCAAGTTTCTTACCGACGATTTTCCTATAAATCAAATAGTTTAGACAGTTTCAACAGAAAATATAAATATGATTCTCGTGAAAATTATACTTACTTTATCAAGAAATTCTTCCCCTTGCAATTAATAACATTTGCAACACTGTGAATTCTTTCCCAAATTCAAAAATAGTACAAAAAACAACGACGCATATGACACAATACAAAATCCACAGTACAAAAGTTATGAAAAATTCCGCGCGCGGCGCTTCTAGTTATTCTGCAGATAGTCTATAGGAAATTCAATAGCTCATACTTTTGAACGGCGAGTTTGCGGCAGCCGATATACACCTCGTTGAACTCAGGGTGACCTAAGCTACTTATATACATCTCATATATATTACATATATACTACTCATATACATATAGGTGACGCTGCTCAATCTCGTGGCCCATATACTAAAGGACAGCCTTGTTCTCATATCCAGGAGTATTTAAACAAGTAATTCTTTGTCTCTGGGTAAGCTTTAGTTTTGCTGTGGTTTGTTGGCTTTTAGGCCACCAAATAACACCTCCGTATTCTATTATCGGTCTAATAATAGCACTGTATATCCACATCACTACCCTGAATTTCATATCCGGGTTCTCCCGATAGTCATGCGACACTACTCATAGGAGATATACATATGCCTTCTGTGGACACAAAGAGACATGTGGATGGACGAAGGGATAAAGGTTCGTTACAAACTTGTAAGATTCACTATCGACTAACCCCAACATATTCAGCAATAGTCAATTCCGGACGTGCAGACTCTAACCCTCCGAAACCGCCTTATGCAACCCAGCCCCTCGAATGCGGCGCGCGGGCCAAGTGGGGTCACGCCTTTCCGAATAAAACTGAAAAATACAAAAATGCCCGACAATACGGCAAGACGTCGGGCATTAAGTGACGGTAATACGACACCCGAAATGACCGCCTCGGCGGCCGCATCGCGACCCGTGGGACGCGGGTCGGCCGGCCGGTGGGCGCTGCTTTACAATGCCGCCACGCGCGCGGCCCGTCTTCGTTGCCGTCTCCAGGGGGGCCAACATTTTTCGAAGCCAGAAATCAAATTTATTCTTGAACCGGAAAACGTTTCTCCTCCTTCACTAGATTTTATGGATCTGCCACTTTTTATTCGATAAAACAGATATTTTTCGGCATTCCGACTTTCCAGGAAAATGCTATTGGGAATATTGGGGGGTGCTTTTTAAGCCGTTTTGGCGGTGGGTGGTTATTAAATTATCGCTCCAGTCGTCAGTCATGTTACAGTGGGAAGTGTTCAAATTTACTCGCACATCCATAAAGAAGTAAAAATATAGTATCACTGATTTTTTTATTAAATTCATTGTCTCTAGTAACATGTCCAGGAACTACTGGACAAAAAATAACTTTCTTGCAATTGACCTATAAAAGGATTCTGGAAAACGGTAAAGTTCAGGTTTTCAAGATTCCTTGAAAACCTGAAGATGGAAAACACTTTTGGCCATTAGTATTCAGCAAACGTTGACAACTTGACACGTCCAATGTGTTAGCTCCACTTGTCGGCTTTGATAGCTTATTGCAAGAAGACTAGAACTAAGGAGACAGAACTGCGGCTTTTCGCTGTATAACGCGACGGGCTCGAATATGTCCGCCTCCAGAGGCGCTCTAAACAGTTGTGTACCACGGTAGCTACACTATACAAACAGATATCTATAAGTATACCGTGGTTCTGTACTAATATGTGTGCGTTAGAGGTTAGAGTCCGTGTGAATGTCCGTGGTGCGATTACATGTGGCAGACGCTCGATATTTTTCGTTAATTTGTTATTATTTTTGGAATTACAAATTTTCGTAATTATCATTATGAAAATGTACTCAAAGTATTTCATGTTACGTGCTTCATTGTTAACAATACAACAAAGGAAAATATTTCAATTCATGCATACATCAGTAATTTGAAGAAATGTCAGGTTATTCTGACGCTTTGGAACGCTTCTTATATCATACAATGCAACACAGCACTTACGAACCATATTTATTTAACATTCGAATTATATTTTTATTAAAGCCAAACGGCATGTAAGCATATTGTGATATTTGTGAAATGTCATTAGTGACAGCTGACAGTCATTAAGTTTTATAGTTTACATACTTAGTCTATTTTGTTTATACACTAGCTATTAGTAAAGAATTGTATGGAATGACATATTACATATTCTAGATGTCAAATGAATTATCTAGAACATTTAAAAACTATAAATAGTGTTGTTTTTGCTAGAATAGAGTTAGTTGTGATTCGAATTTTACACAGATAAGGTCGACAAGTTGTATAGTATTCACATGTGGTCCGCTGCTCATCACGTGACGTCGAGTACACTACTGTTTACAGCGCCTTCTGGAGGCGGACAGATTTGATCCCATGATACCGAACTAGTTCGGTCTCCTTAGTTCTAGTCTTCTTGGCTTATTGTTACCAATCGATTATCTATTATTACTAGAACTCGTAGGTTAATAATAGATTCCAGGATCGGTCTTAATACGACTGGAGTACTGCTATATGTGCCACATTAATAAAGTAGATCGTCAACTCCTGTATATATGTAAATAGTACAATCGTAGTTAAATCAAATAGCCAAGTTACGGCATGTGTCAAAATCGAATAAGTTTGTAAAATTGTCGGGATAGCATCCGTCGCACGTTATAGTGGAGCATTGGATAAAAAATTTTGTTGACTGACCTTTACAGACAGTGAAGTTTATTTTATCATGTGTGGCAGTGTACTGACGTGGCACATAAAAACAGATGTTTTGCAGCATGTTGCTACAGACAAAGATAAAGCTCACGTAAGTGGCGGTGCGAGTGCGAGACAATTTTACTTGAATTTAGTCAAAATGATGGCGTGTAATATTCAATTCGCCCAAATTCATCACCTCGAGTTCAGACAGTTTGTCCAGAACGCAAAAAATGTGTCTAGTGGAGTACAGCGAAGTTAGTCTGCCTGCAGAAACAGCTCTTAGATGATTACATATAGCACCACTGTGTGAGGATATAAAAAAATATTGTGTCGGGATTGCACGATAAACCTATATCACTTACTATGGAGCAAGGATAACTTTGAAGTAAATAAACGACATGTATTGCTGATAGTGTCGGATGTGACGGATGCTACATGAAGGCAGCTGGCCGGCACCTAGAAAGAACATATACTAATTTAATACATGTTATTGATAATTTATGAAAAGTTGAGGTATGGACATGTTGAGGTAAACGTCGGTTACCGCGTATATGCAAGTTCTGTGTCTTGTGACTATGGTTCCTTTGCTGATTAGTTGGGCTACAACAATCACCATTACGTGTACATTAAAGCCGCCCCTGGCAAAGTACGTATATATTACACCGATACACAAAAAAAAGTTGTCTGAAATATACATGAGATACATGGTCTCCGAAGGATTTTTTCCCATTGAACATGAATTACGGTGTCAGAATTGCTCCATCATCCCTCAAACATCAGCAAAATGCAGACGAATCTTCAGAAAAATGAAGACTTTGTGCTTACGAGCCGTACTTTACGGGTGATACATGGTTTCCGAAGTATTTTTTCCCGTTGAACGCGGATCCGGTATCAGAATTGTACCATCTATCTTCAGTTTTCAGCGAAGAGCTGAAGAACACCGCCACACACGGAAAAAACGTTGTCTGAAATGTACCGGGTAAGTATTATAAATGTTAACCCCCTTTTATTTTTGTTATTTCTGGCGGATTTGGTTCCTTTAAAAAGTGGTTTCAAGCGATTTTTAACGTAGTTTCCGAATCTGTTAACGGTTTTTGAAATTTTTGTAAAATATATGAGGTGTGACAAAAAGTATGCTTTTTTAAATGGAACACCCTGTATAATCACATATATCAATTTATGGTTCTGTTCTGAATACAAATATATTACAATTATAGCATATTTGGATAAGGAGTTTTTGAGTTATGATGAAATATGTAAAACAACAAATCTACATATTGTCATATACATAAGTTGCCTACGAAAACAAATTGTAATTTTGTACATATGTACGTAAAAGTGGTTAAAAAGTATTTCCAATGTCTAGAATTGTTTATTCGTAAAATATTTGTCAATTTGTTAATTATTTATTATGTATAACTAGCGGTTATCAGTTTATATTTAACATGTCAACATACGGGCGGAAAGTAATGTCAGTGAATTCCCTATACTGTACGCTCCAGTCCGCGCTTTACGTGCTGGGATTGTGGTGGGCGGATCTGGCAACAAGATTCAACAATCATCAGTTGGCTACCGGTCGTTGTATCGGTCACACTCGTTCTTTGAGAGTCGTTACAGTGACCCGGTGCAAGAAAAAATGCAACGTTCGCTTGAGCGCGATCAAGTTTTGTGTGAAACTGGAGAAGAGTGCTGCGGAAACCATTCCAATGTTGAAGAAGGCTTTCGGTGTCGATTGTCTTTCGGACAGGCAAATTTTCCGGTGGCACACGGCCTTCGCACGAATACGACAAGAACCGCGCTGACTCAACCTCCAGTTCCGACGACAATGTGAAACGTGTGCGTGACTTGTTGAACACTGACCGTCGTCTAAGTGTCCGTTTAATTTCCGAAACATTACACATTACGAAAACCATTGTTCACGAAATTGTGTCGGAGTCTTTAGGAATGAGGAAGGTGTGCGCGAAGCTCGTGCCAAAAGTGCTAACGGACGATCAAAAAGCGAGGCGCGTCGAAACCTGCCAAGAACTTTTGGACACCTGCGAAGACAAACCCGCTTTCCTTGATGACGTCATTACCGGGGACGAAAGTTGGGTCTTTGAATACGATCCGGAGACGAAGAGGCAAAGTGCGGAATGGCACACGTCGAACTCCCCTCTCTCCAAGAAGGCCAGGATGTCCAGGTCAAAGATCAAGACAATGCTGATTGTCTTTTTTGATTGCCGGGGATTAGTCCATCATGAGTTCGTTCCGCAGGGGACAACCGTTACCGGAAAGTTTTACGTCGAGGTGTTGAAGCGACTGAAACGCAGGGTGCATCGCGTCCGCCCAGAGATCTCAAAATCCTGGAAGCTTCACCATGACAATGCGCCTTCGCACACCTGCTTCCTCGTGGCCGATTACCTCGTCAAGGCAGGGATCACCGTTGTTCCCCAGCCTCCCTACAGCCCCGATGTGACCCCCCCCAGACTTTTTTCTGTTTCCGCGCCTCAAAACCCCAATGAAAGGGCAGCATTTTGGGTCGGTGAAAAACATTCAGAAGGCTTGCACCGACGCTTTAAAGGCGATTCCGGAAAACGACTACCGTGCGGCTTTTGATGCGTGGAAGACCCGCTGGAACCAATGTGTGGATGCAGGAGGAATGTATTTTGAAAGTTTCTAAAGATTTGTACACATAGAACCAATAAAAACCATTTTTCTAAGCTCACTGACATTACTTTCCTGACAAACCCTGTATAATACAAAAGCAGACACAGAAGGATACAAATAAAACAGAAATATCAAACTTACAAACATTAGAAAATAATTATTACATTGTATCTTCAACATAACATTATTGTCTATGCATTTGAAACATCGCTGTAAAAAAATTAATCGGACGCTTTCAAATACCGCTGCATTTTCGTTAATAATATTTACTTCCTGTCGTATGAGCTGTTCTAACTGCACAGTGTCCCCCCGATACTTCTTCGCTATAAATATTGTTCTTGAGAGTACCCCAAAGGAAAATATCTAGTGGATTTAAATCGGGGCTTTTTGCTGGCCAATGGATGGGACCTTTTTTTTCCAATCCACAGGTTATATTTTTGGTTTAAGTAGTTCGTCACAGGCCTAACGTTATGTGGAGGAGCTCCGTCTTGCTGCCAGATTGTTTAAAATTCTTGCTTGTTTAAAACAACTGGCAAGTTATCCAAATATTCTTCAACTGGTTCTTGTAGTAAGTTAAGATAAACTTCACCTGTTAGAGTATTTAAAAAAAAATGGACCAATTATTTTGTTTCGGTGTATCCCGCGCCATACATTAACAGTTTTATGTCCTTGTTTTTTTAGTTTTTTCACCATATGAGGATTTTCTGTGGCCCAATAATGATTATTGTGCCTGTTAAATAAACCAGCAGTAGAAAAGGACGACTCATCAGTCCAAAACACATTATTTAAAATATCATGGTTTTCATTATATCTTTCGATGATTCTCTGTCGATGATCATTTTCAGTTAAATGTTGAACAGGAAGGATGTGAAAAGGTTTATATTTATTCTTTTTTAAAAGTTGCATAACGCTGCTCTGGCTCAAATTTAAATCTTTAGATAGAGAATAAGTAGACCGACTTGGATCTTCTATGACCGATAATAAAATATTCTTCTGTATTTCCTCATTAATAACATTCCTCGGTTTCCTTCTAGATGCATTATTTAATGAATTTGTATTACAAAATGTATTGTAAACTTTCTTGAACCTCACTTCACTTTAGCAGGCACAGTCTGATCAGGATACCGCCTGCCAAATCCCCTTTGTGAAGCAGTCATATTCTAGCACACAATATTAAATTAAAGAACCCCAACAGAAAACAACTGACTAATGTTAACCAGTTTGACGTTTATAAAAAAAAAAAAAAATTTTTCCATAGGCTACTTCGTAAAATAGGGTAATACGGTTTAGATTTGTCCTTATCCAAAATGTAGAAAAATCCCTATCCAAATGTGCTATAATTATATATAGTTGTATTCAGAAAAGAGTCATTAATTGAAATATGTACGAATATACAGGGTGTTCCATTTAAAAAATCATATTTTTGTCACACCTCGTATATTTTTCAAAAATTTCAAAAACCGTTAACAGATTCGGAAACTACGTTGAAAATAGTTCGAACCTACTTTTTGAAAGAACCAAATCGGCCAGAAATAACAAAAATAAAGGGGGGTTAACATTTATGATACTTACCCTGTACATGCGACATATGATTTTCGAAGTATTGTTGACAAAATGCTGAAGAATCTTCAGAAAAATGAAAAATTTTCCCTAATGAGCTGTACTTTATGTGTGATATATAGTTTTCGAAGTATTTTTGTCCACTGAACACGGATCCGGTATCAGAATTGCACCATCTATCTTCGGTCGGTCTTCAACAAAGTCTTCAACATTCGGTCGGTCTTCAAAATGCTGCTTCTTTGTCCTAATGACGGTGAGGCAATTAAATAAGTATTTCATTGATTACGGATACACGGATACTTACGCCGGAATAAATGAGGCACCCCTGTAATGTAGAGGGGTTTCATATGGAAAATAAATAAATCATAGCATTTTCGTAGCACATGATTTCAGACAGAATATATTTTTATCCAACATTTATTTCTATGTCAAACAATTTTCGAGATAATGCTTGTCTAGGTAGTAGTGGGACACCCAGTATATTATAATATCCTAATAATGTTTGAGATATACAAACCACCCCAGTCTCGTGTCGATCCCGAATCCGGCAAATCGTTCAGAAAAACCAATTGCGTTTCAATAACGGCGCAGCGCCTATACAAATAATGGGGTAATTAGGCGGCACCCCGACCGTGTAAATTCTATAAATGACGATTGTTCGGGCGCGCGAATGCACGGTTTCATTTGTCTGTCTAACAGGCGAATAACGAGTGCGGTGACACCCGCCGGTGCCGCTCGAGACAAGGGTGCTTATCCGATTTTGATGATATATCCAATAATGAACCCTTGATGGTTACAGTTGCAATCACAGTGTACAATGGTACTTCGCTACGCGTTTTATTTTGGATTCGCGAACAATGAGAGAATTACGGAATAATGGGAGTTATGTGTTATTAGTTACTGCAAATATGGGGAGCTATGAAACACATAATCAACCGTAGAAATCATACCAAGTACTCTTATGCAGTCATATAGGAGTAAATAGAGACGTGCAGTTTATCCATTTCGTTACATATAGTAACGGGTGAGTGACAGGCGTCCACGAGACGCGACGTGCGATTCGGTTTGGTTATGTATGTAAAACCGGCGAGTATGATGTGTACAACGCCATTTTTTTCTGTGGTCGATATACAGTAAGCAACGAAAGTTATCATACACCCACTTTTTGAAGTTGATTAAATTCTGACCATTTTTGTATTACAGCATTGATTTTTTTTGCTTCTGACAGGATTATAGCTTGTGATATTCTGCGTCTAATAAGCCGAAGTTGAAGGCGGTATGTCGATTGTGTGAAAAGATATCGGTAAAAAAAGTAAAATTTCAATGTTTTCAAAGAAACGTCAATAACTTCGAAAATAGTAAATCCCTTTCGAAGTTGTTGGACTCGTATTAAAGGGAAATATTCAGTGTATCTATTTGACTAACTGTCATTTTGAAAAAAAAATTCCTAGACATGAATAAAATCTAAAGGAACCAAAAATATCACGAAAATTCAAAATTCTACCATCCTTAGTATCGTTTCCGTAAAAATCACTGTTCCTGAAATTTTAATAAAACACAGAGAGATCTAGAGGGATATTAATCCTAAATTTTTGTTGGAGTAATGTGTAGCATACAGGGCTTTTTTGAATTTTCGTGATATTTTTGGTTCAACTTTAGATTTTATTCATATCTAGGAAATTTTTTTCAAAACGATTCAGTTAGTCAAATAGATACACTGAAGATTTCTCTTTAATACGAGTCCAACAACTTCGAAAGGGATTTACTATTTTCGAAGTTATTTACGTTTCTTTGAAAACATTGAAATTTTACTTTTTTAGCGATATCTTTTCATACAATCGACATACCGCCTTCAACTTCGGCTTATTAGACGCAGAATATCACAAGCTATAATCCTGTCAGAAGCAAAAAAAATCAGGGCTGTAATACAAAAATTATCAGAATTTAAGCAAACTTCAAAAAAGTGGGTGTATGATAACTTTCGTTGCTTACTGTAAATTAGGCGCCGCACAATGGTTCAAAATCCCAAAATCTTGGACAAAATTCATTTAGTACTAAAGATATAAACATTTTTTCATAAAAATTGCTAAATGGGGGTTTTCGGGGTCGCTGATAACGAATTTGACATTCATTTAAAAAAAACAAAATGGCGGATTCAATATGGCGCCCAAATTTTGGAAAAAGTTGATGAATTTGAGTGAAAATTGGTATACGGGGGGTTTTCGAGGTCGCTGATAACGAATTCGACATTTATTTAAAAAAAAATGGCGGATCCAATATGGTGACTTAATTGGAACCAAATTAATTTCTACGGGTAATGATTAATTAAAAAATTAAATTACATTAAAAAACATTTTATGGAAACAAGTTTTGTAATTTTATTTTAGTTACAGTCATTATAATTGCTACTGTCACCGCTGCTTTCTGAATAAGAACTGTCGCTCTCATCTACAGTTGGTTCCACAAGCAATTCGATGGCTTGTGGTGCCAACACTTGCAACTTCGCTACATTCTGAAAAAAAATATTATAGTAAATTAATGTTTGTATATGGGGCATTTCACGCCAACTAAGTGAGGTCAAAAAAAATATGTTTGAAACATATCACAATCGATAGTACTTGCTAAAAAACTAACTTCCCTAAAATTTTAGATTTTTTGAGCCACAAGGAGGGGGATAGTGAAGGTGAGAAAATATAAATTTTCGTTTCGACTCTAAAATCACAATCGATAGTACTTGCTAAAAAACTAACTTCCCTAAAATTTTAGATTTTTTGAGCCACAAGGAGAGGGATGGTGAGGGTGAGAAAATACAAATTTTCGTTTCGACTCTAGAATTTCAATCTTTTCTCAATAAAAAAAATGAAGAGAATTAAAAGAAGGTTGCAATGGTTTTCGATGTGTTTTTTTTTTCCGTAGAATACGATAAAAATATTTTCAAAATTATTGGGAGTAGTTTTCACCCCTTATTTTGAGGATTGAAAGTTTAAAATCGAAATTTCGAAAAGTATGACACGATTTTTTTTTAATTTTTTTTAATTTCTTTCTTTTTTTGTACTTTCGATTAATTTTTAATTCATAATGGGCGTCGACCAGGAACTTGCCCAAAAAAACGGCCCAAAGGTGAAAAAAAACGTGGTTTTAGCGTATTTTCTCATCCTGTGAGATAGTAAATGGCAAGTGAATAATATATTCTAAGGTTTTTGGGGTCGCTGATTACGAATCTAACGTAGAAAATTTCCCGTAGAATACGATGGTATTTTTTAAATTTCAAAATTTAGCCATTTTTTAAAAGTGGGCTACCATACTGGATCCACCATTTTGTTTTTTGAAAATCTGACGTTAGAATCGTAATCAGCGACCCCAAATACCTTGGAATATATTATTCACTTGCCATTTACTATCTCACTATTTTTTTCACCTTTTGGGCCGTTTTTTGGGCAAGGTCCTAGTCGACGCCCATTATGAATCAAAAATTAATCGAAAGTATAAAAAAACAGAAAGAAATTAAAAAATAAATTGAAAAAAAATCGTGTCATACCTTTTCGAAATTTCGATTTTAAAATTTAAATCCTCAAAATAAGGGTGAAAACTACCCCCAATAATTTTGAAAATAATTTTATCGTATTCTACGCAAAAAAAAACACATCGAAAACCATTGCAATCTTCTTTTTAATTTTCTTCATTTTTTTATTGAGGAAGATTGAAATTTTAGAGTCGAAACGAAAATTTGTATTTTCTCACCCTCACCATCCCTCTCCTTGTGGCTCAAAAAAATCTAAAATTTTAGGGAAGTTAGTTTTTTTAGCAAGTACTATCGATTGTGATATGTTTCAAACAGACATTTTTTTTTTGACCTCACTTAGTTGGCGTGAAATGCCCCATATATTAATAAATTTTTTTATACATTTCATTTTTACAGATTGTGAATACAGTAAAACCTCGTTAAGAAGTTCCCGCTTAAGATTTTTTTCCTTCGGTCCCTTGAAATACTTCTTAACGAGATTTTATTGTATTTTGAAAAACGGTTTATTATTTAATATTGCTGAATTTTTACAAACAGCTGCGCAGTAGTGGTACACCCAGGAACACTGAAAATATAACATCAAAATTATGATGTTATTGAATCTTAAGTTAATCTCCCGAATGTTGAGTAAACTCTAATTTTTAATTTTGTTTAAAAACAAAATTTAACTCCTAGTTAAATTTTGATGTAACCTTATCAGTGCTCCTGGGAACAAAAGACAAACTTGTATGGGTATTCAGACGACCGTCTGCTGCAACTAAAAAGGGCCGTTCCGCGGTGACGGGTGTTACATTTGTACGCATTCTAACTGTTATACATTCCTAAATTAGAACAAAATTGTCTGCGTTTTAGAGTATAATTCACTTCATTTCAATGAAAATTTTTAATTAAAAAAAAAACGGATTAGGAATTACTCAGGCGTTTAAATGCAATAATAGGTTTAAGACCTGTGACGGGTCTTACGTGTACTTTTGCAAAATATGCTACCTTGTTGGCTAAACATCGAGTTCAGCTAAATAGAATTTTTGCAACAAAACGAAAAGCTAAGTAGGAGATCAATGATCTTCATTTGAAATTGTATTTGTGGTATTTGTTTACATTTTTTTGCAAGGGAGTACAAGTTTGTGACGGGTGTTACGAGTGCAAATAAAACAAAAGCTTAGTACATTTTAAGGCTTTATTTATAATATAACTATAAAAATTAGAAGATTTTAGAATTTTCTGTTCTGTAATTTTTTTAGTTTTTCCCCCGGTTACAATTTTGTCAATAAAATTAGTTGTACTTACCTGATTAATTCAAATTTCTTCACGACAAATTATAACAATTGACGGTAGCCAGAGTAAACGAAAATGGCGGTCTGTCAATATGATGT
Source organism: Aromia moschata (assembly GCA_029963805.1). NCBI lineage: Eukaryota > Metazoa > Arthropoda > Insecta > Coleoptera > Cerambycidae > Aromia > Aromia moschata. The sequence goes on along the minus strand of JAPWTK010000491.1, from coordinate 137,710 downwards.
CAAACGTTATGCCCTTTAAGTATTTCTCTACTACACACTACCTAATTGAAACCATCTGAGTTTGAAGAAAATATTACGAAGATCGAAAATATTGATAATTTCTTTTAATTATGAAATTGAGAATATAATACCTTTAATTTTCTTTTTTAAAATATATTCCAAATTATTTTTTTCTCTTTATCGATAATGGGCCTAAACCCTAATAATCCATTTCGTCCCATTTTCCTGATACCCGGTGAAAGGTAACATTCATTATTTTGGCCAAATTTACTAATATTAAATCAAATTGCAAAAAAAAATATATAAAGAAAGAAAGAAAAAAAGAATCCAAAAAAAGTAAACATTAATACGATAATGGTAAACTAACCCCAAAAGGACATTTTTGTTTGTTGTTTGTTTTCTCAAACAGTTTAATTCAACGTTTAACCTTTAGCATTGTAAAAGTGAAATGATAAAGTTTAAGAAAACATCAAATATGTCCTTCCGGGGTCAGTTTACCATTATTTCAATTAATACTTACATTTTTTTCGTGTAACATTACAATGAAATAACATAAATTGTTTAATGAATAATAAACAACTATTGGATACTTTTTATTTGTATGAAACATTACATACATATGTATATGTGAAAAACCGTGTTTAAAATATAAATATTCATTATTTATTTGCATATTGAGTTTATTAGTCGAAAAAGCGTGAAATATACGTTGCGCATTTTACGCGTTTTCGCTGGTACTCAGTGCTTCTGCGCACTTAAATCTGCATTAAAAAAATGTGGTACCTCGGGGTACCTCACCAAAAATTTTGATATGATTTTAACAAGAGTTTAATAAATGTATTAAGATAAAAAAAGTGGAAGAGTGGAATCTCTTGGAATTTTCAACTTAGTACTTCACATATCTACAAATTTTCTATTAACTTCGACAAAATAGAATAAAAAAAAAAAAAAAAAAACCCCAACAATAAACCAAGGGGGGGGCCCCTCGGGGGCCGGTGGGGGGCCGGGGGGGGGAGGGAGGGGGTGTTATTATTATTTGCCATGGCGCATGCATATAACCTTGTTAATAAGCAATTGAAAAAATTGTTTTCTGTAAATTTAGTATTTTACTTTCAGGAGACGAATCCATATTTTTATGTTTATATCACGTAACACAAAAAAATTTGGCACGGTCGCACGCAAAATGTAAAATTTATCGTGACGCGAGATTGGAATGTTACACACTCGGCGGTCACTTTCACAATGCTCTCACGAAGAATGTAGACCCACCTGGTCCATACTATTGATCCCAAAAGGTCCCAGGGACATCCCTAGACATAACTCCAAAGAAAAGAGTTCCAAAAAAAATATTGATTTTTTGGATTTTTTGTCCAGCCTTTTGTTATTTTGAACCACTGTGGTGCGCCGTCGCGTACTATTGTAGATAAATAGGGACGTGGAGCACCATTTGTATCTTTACCCTTTCGCTACTAAAGGGTGATATGTCCTAACCGAGATAAATCCTAAAAACTACGGATTATCTAATTTGGAAAATCATTAACTTATTCACGCAATTTGTGTAACATATTGACATAACTAAAAATTTTGACTTATAAAGATCACTTTTTAGATGAATTTAGTGAGAAAATATATCCGGGAAATATAAGTCCCACTAGTATTATTTGATGGGATATAGGGTGAGTCAAACTTAACGCGACAAACGAAAGGTACGGATAGGGCATGTTATTCTAAGCAAAAAGTTTAATAAACAGTGTCCGAAATGCTTCCTAAGAGCGCTACGGAGTTCAAAATGCGCCCAAATTGATTTCTTGCCTTTTTATTTCAAAAACTGCTCGAAATGTCCACCGTCATTTTCATGCAAAGTTGACATCTGCGAATGACTGATTGCGCGGCTGCACGTGGTATTTCTTGGGCAGCTTGAAGATCCTCGCTCGGAGACTAGCTTCGTCGTACGGGCTCAGCATAAACTTTGCTCTTCATTCTGCCCCAAATATAAAAATCCATGATCCGCGGAAAGGATGGGGACAGTCTCGACGCGACCAATCCATCTTCCTGAAAAATGGTTGTGAAGCCATTGCACTAGTAGAGTGTAATGGGCTGGGCAACCGTCTAACTGGAACCACCTGTTTGCTCTATCAATTAGAGGCATGTCATCTAATATGTAAATTCTTCCAGGAAAAAAGCGGACCATTTAGTCTTGGAGGCAAGAAATAGTTTTTCGTCGATAAACCCATCCAAACGTTGCACAAAATTCATTTTGTTCTTTTACAGCATGCGGGTTTCATGGGAAATATGCCATTATGTTGGTTAAAGAACCACTACGGTAAAAGTTGCCTCGTCGTCCAAATCACCTTCCGATAGAAAAGCATCTTGTTATTTGTTCCAAGAACCACTCTGAAAATTCTCTTCTTCGAGGTAGGTCTTCAGAGCAAATTCTGAACTTTCTGCAAATGATAGGGGTGGCGACCATCTCTAGTTCGGTTCACAATGCTCTGGGAATAGCCTATTGCAAAGAACATCTCCTCGTGCTACTTGAAGGTATTTGATCGAAGTGAGGAATTTTGTTCTTCGATTATTATGAAGGGGTGCAAAAAACTCTGCTCGCGATTTCGAAGAAGTTGTCCCAGTTTCTCTTAATCGTTGAAATGTTCTAGTAAATACCTCGGCACTCTTCTCATTGGAATTACTCATTCACAAGCGCTTACCATGTACGTAAACAAACACAATATCCGCATATTCACTTGTAGTGTAGGTATTTGGCATGTTTCCGCAATTTACTCATAAACTAGCTTAAAATTAGTGACAAATTGAATTCAATCGACACGTCAAACAAGGCTGTCAAACAAACACTTTCAATTGTTATCAAGGCCTGCTTCTCTTTTTAATTAATAAGGATGAATTAATCAGTCATTCGCAGATGTCAACTTTGCATTGAAAATGATGGTGGACATTGTTTGTAAATTTTGTTTGTTTTGTTATTAAACCAATTATTTTAAGCAATTTTGAAAAAAAAGCAAGAAAACCAATTTGGGCCGATCTTTAAACGTCCGTAGTTCTTAGGAAGCATTTCCGCACATGTTTATTAGAACTTTTGCTTAGAATAACATTATCCGTACTTTCGTTTGTCGCGTTAAGTTTGACTCACCCTGTATATGTATGTCACATTAGTAAAATGATAATTAGTCAGAATTGCCGACAGAGTCTTGTTCGGAATGTGGGTATTCGGATCCACTATCTTGGTAAGGGGCTAATCATCTATCAACATTAGAAAAATTGTCAATTATTTGCTCTAAGTCTCTTTGTTGTAAAGGTCGTTGTCTGAAAAGAATGCTCTAGTTAATGCTACTGGAACACAATTAACCGGCCTAAAAATACTGATGGGACTTGTAGCTCCAAAATTCGTATGCCTGACAGCTGCCAGTGTTGGGCATTCGCATAATATGTGGAAGGGGGTTTCTTCCTTCCCTCCACACCTCCTACAATCGTGATCATTTTTCACCCCAATTGTGGTGAGATGTCGCATGAGTGAGCAGTGTCCTATGAACAGTCCCACTATCCATCTTCGCTAGTTTATACCAAGTGTTATAAGATCTATTATCTTATTCCAGGTGGTTCGTCACGATCCCATTGTCTATCCCAAGGATTTTCGCCCAGTGAGAAATATGTTTTTCTCTTAATAGGTCTTTTATGGCTCTCCTGGCTGGTAGACCAGATCGCAGGTGGGCTCCGGCCCTATAAGTGGAGTCTCAGCCCTTTTCTTTGCAAGAAAGTCAGCTCTTTCGTTCCCTTTGTGGCCTTGGTGTCCTCTGATTCACTCGAGAGTGAATACTGTTGTGTTCCGCTAGTTGTATCAGCGAATCCATGTAGTCTTTAACTACTTTGGAATGTATTTCTACTGCTTCCAGGGCTTTAAGTGTTGCTTGGCTATCAGTGAAATTCTGATGATTATCTCCTTCCACACAAGCGGATATTGAAGTTATTTCTGCCTGAAATACGGTTGCTGAGTTCCCCAAATTTATGCTGATTTCGCACCCTGGGTCCCTGTTTATTGCACCCGCTCCAGTGCTTTATTCCGTTTTGGATCCGTCTGTGTACCAGATGGTTCCATTCTGCTGAACTGGCATGTGTCTCTTCCGGCGTGTTCCTCTCCCTCATTCGGTGTAATCACCGATGAGGTTTGAGCAAGACTGTCACACGGCCAATTCTGTCCGACCGCATGTTTGACACGATTAGAGGGTGCGTGCAACAATTACTTTTGATGGGAGCGTACGCCCAGTTGGCCCAGCGCTTGGAAGGAAGATCACAAAGCGGAAACAAATCGGCGTTCATTCAACACCAGACAGGTGCTATTTCCGCTTTGGCCTACCTTCCAGACTCAGGTAAGCTCAGACAGGCGTTCACGTGCCGAGCATCTCTTTTACGGATTTGGTGACTGTCGACTTCCACAAGTGCAAGGGAAGGTTACGCCTAACGAATGACCCGACACTTGTTTTAAGAAATGTCACTCACAGAAAAAAAATTCGGGGGGGGGGGATGTCGACGACAGACGAATCGGGGTGGAGGAAAAGGTGGAACAACCCCTCATTGCATCAAAAGGGAATGTGTTGTGGGCGGAATTTCACCTTTGGTGCTCAGTAGGTGAACCTAGTCCAGTCACCTTCCGGTATCTTCAAGTGCTGTCAGGATATGAATTCGAAACCAAATCACACCCCATGCAGCCTCCAACAGGGGCGGCACAAATGGGGGTAGGCGGAGGAGTTGATGTAAGGATGGTTTGGATTTGTGCTTGAGTTGTCAGAGAGTCAAAGCATGTTCTGGTACCCCAGACCGATTGATTTGGTAACATTTGGATGATGAGAATCGCTCAACAGAGGTCAGAGCAAGCAAAACGAGCGTAACTACAGATGAGTGGCGCATATAGGATATGGTTCATGTTCGCCAGAGTCCTTTTCAGTTCCTGTAATTCTAGATTTTAGTAGATGTAGACTTTAAAAAACCACTCTTCTCGGCTTATTACGTACATCAACCCAAATGCACGTATTAAACTTTGGTGTATTAAATTAGATATGTTCACTTGGGCAATTTTCGGAACGGCGGAAGACACTTTCAAGATTAACATGCCCACATTTACGCTCTGCCGTACAGCCGCTACGCCGGATAACTACTCGTTAAAAGTACGTTTCCATAAATAAGATTAAATTTAAAAATGCATTAGGAGCGACAACAAGTAGATTTAGACATCGCGGAATGTTCAAAAGACACATTACTAGCTAAAAGCTGACGTCAAATGAGGGGGATTATTTATTTTAATATGATTTTACGTAGTAAGAGGCAGGCACTTTGCTTGTTTTATGAAATCACTTAGGAAAATGTGTGATTAAAACGAATTTGATCTCGCGGAAAAGCCCCCCTAAAGTAAATTTATGCTGAAAGTATATTACCTGCCTTCAGACCGGCGTACCTACTTTAAAAGTTAACTGGTCAGATTAGCGAACGTTTTATTATTTAACTTCGTTAAACCCTTGCTCTGTGTAAGAACATCCTACGTTTAAGGGCATTTTATGTACATTGTGTGTAACTTTGTTTATTACTCATTAAGTTTATCTTTGGATTATACACGGACCCACTTTCTCTGTATACCTACTAACAATAAATATTATACAGAATACTACGTTTTATTTAAAAAAATGTATATACAGGGCGTTCGTTATTTCGTGCAGTGATGTGCCCAGAAATTTTGCCTGGGAGGTTGACTATTCATGCTCATTGTATAATGAGACGTAAATACAACAAAAGCTACTACTTCTTTTACTTTTAGCAAAAGACCTTGCCCAAAGCGGGGGAGATTTTAACTTGGACCCCACTCACCCCATTCCCGTCCTGGGACACGCCACTATTTTAGTGGTATTTCTGTTTATGTTATTGTAGTTACAATACTCTTCGTTAAGTAACGAGCAATCCAAAAAAAAAAAACGTCATCAAAGTTGGCCGAGCAAAAAAGACGTATTTCTATTCTATTTTTTATAACCTTATCTAGTTATCAAAGTTGTCACATTATGCGAGAACCATTATTTGTTTTACATTTGTGACAGCCACTTGTCAAAAGTTCGACATAACCATAGAGCTTCGAAGTAACCACTATTTCCATTTCTCTCGTTCATAGCCAGATTTTATGACGTTTTTTTTTTTGGATGTCTATATAATTAACTTGAGGGAATTACTGTTTCGAATCAGTATATTAGATAATAACTATAATGATTATAAACACTTTGGCTCAAAAAAAGACTTACCACATATGTTTGTTTTAAAAAAATTAAATCATGCTAAAGAAATGGACATTTTCCATCAAGGTATCATCGTAGTTGTAGAGGAAGAGTGAAGAGTGTGTATGAAAAGAACGTAGGACACACAACCAGTCCTTATGATAAGTGTTTGTGCCATCTGACTAAAGTTTTATAAGGCGCATTATGGTGTGTGGTAACGTAACTGAGGAGTAGGTCACTCTCACTCCTCACAAAAGATAATTTAACAGCAAAAAAGTGCGCAATTTGTTCTACAGTACGTTGTTATTCCATACAATGAGATGTTCTGCCATTTCTAATAATTTATAATTAGAGCCCGGCCACCGATCGGCTAGACAGAACCGTTTACAGTGGAATAGATACGCTACGCGCTATATTTTTACGCAGTGCTATTAGTAATACGTGTCCACTGTTATTATTAATAACATGTTGGTTTAAGAGGGTTCAGCACACGTACTATAATATTTACTATGTATTGTTTTTTAAATCTGTCGTTTCATCAATACACAACCATAGCCGCATATTTTTTAATACACATTTTATTTTATTTATACAATCTTCCCATGCAGTTGGTATATATTTACGTAATGTTCTGCCGCTTAGTAACGACATCTGGGGGACAGTATTTATTCCAGAAATCCTGAAAATGTTTTGTTCCAGTATCTGCGATGGAACATTACACATAATCAACATGAGCAATTACTCGAACATAAACTGTGTTTTTCGAGGCACGCAAGTCTTTTTCTGTATACGTTGCGCACTACTAACGTGCTTTTTGCAGTATTTATCCCAACACATTAGGTCTCTTTCGCACACTTTCGACATTATCACAACACTATTATAGTATTTATAAATCCAGAAAATCCCTTATCTTAATGTATCTGCTTTGTCGGCCTGAGGTCGTTTTTTACCCTTCGGCACGTCGGACATAATATTTAAACGTACTATTTCTTTAGTATAGCGGAAAAATATAGCGCGTAGCGTATCTACTCCACTGTAGACGGTTGTCCGGGCTCTATTTATTTTATAATGCATGAACAACCTCAGAATCTATAACTCTTCATCAAATAACTGACTGATGGCACAACTTCAGCAAAAAACCGAGAGGAAAGTAAATATAATTGTAACTCTGGCAATACTTTGCATCGTAAGTAAAAACTCAATATAAGTTACGTTGATAGTTCTTTACGCCAGATGAATGAAATAGACGATTAAGACGCTCGATCATTGTGTGGGGAAAGTTTCCTTGAAACGAAACTTTTTCTTATTTTGGCTATCATGTACCGTTTTGAAACTACACCAAGAGATCTTATTATTTCATCAATGGTCCCCAACTATTGTAAATAAACTTTAAACTTAATTACAATACAAATTGTAATTTCCAATTTTTCCACATGATTTGTTTTTACCGCAAAGTATTTTTTAGTGCTCAGAAAAAAAAATAACAACACAAATCAGTTAAAAAATCAAGTACTTATACAAAACCCCTACTCTTTAAATGGAATACCCTGTATATTTTTCATTAGTTGAACAGAATATGTTGTTCTGATTTCAACAATATAATAATAAGTTTACAATTTATTTGAAATAATATAAAAATATTCCTGATATGGTAGTTTGTCTTGGAAATAAGAAAATGGAAAAAAATATATTGAAGAAAATGATAAGAAAGTCGAACACTATTTATAATAAATATCAATTTATTTTAAATAGTATTCCAATTGCACAAATCAAATCAAATATATTGAGAATAAAGGAACATATTTTTTATAGTGAGGCTATCCTTTAATATTAATTATATATATATATATAGTATACTATCACGAAAACATAAAGTATGTTATATTATTGGAATCAGAACAACATATACAGTGAGGTCTGTATTATTCAGCTAATGAAAGAGATACAGGGTGTTCCAGTTAAAAAAATATATGTTTTGTATATATCTTTGAAAATTAATAGTCATCTGTTTTTTTTTCTGGCCCATAAAAAACTTTGTAATTAACCCTATTACTTGTAATTTTTGGTTCAATTTGATAACTTGAAAAATAAATGAGTTATGATGCAATAAAATGTTATCACGTTACAATTACCACACTGTCGGACATAATTTCATCTTGTTATATGAGTGTAGAAGTAAAACCATATAAAGTCAACAAAAATAGGATTTGTGTGTGTTCATAGTAACATCGATACCTTTTTTTTTTGAAAAAAAAAATAGATATTCATATGATATTTTAGAAATCGTACGCAGTCAGTTAGAGTGGTCCATTGTAACGTCCTGAGTCGGGTATCCCCTTTTTCGTTCATGAAAAGACTAGGCGGTGTCAGGTTACCGCCCCATACGGTCACAAGCAATCATAATAGCGAGGCACCCCTCGAACCGCCCCAAGGCGACCTAACGTATATCACCCTCATGTCCGTTCCTATATAGCGTGATACTGCTATTTCGCGTAAATTTATTCATAAACGAATTAGCCCTTTCGAAACTTTACCGAAATCTATTAGTAAAGAATTAAATGACGAATATTTGTACGCATAGTTATTACCAGTTGTTACAGTTCTAAAGCCTGGAACCGAACAACATTCGAGGAAAGTAACTCACTCACAGTATAGTTCACTTATTATTAACTTATTGATATGTTCTCTACAATATGTGTTCGCATATTACATTGACAACATCCAAGTGCAGGTTAACGATGACCAATAAATACAATCTAGGAAAAAAAAACAAGCAAAAAGTTTTCAGTTTTGAGGTGTAGATCTCCAAAGTTAACCTAAATAAACGTATTTAATAATAATTCCATGTCGGCTTCAAGCATCTTAATGTATTATAGCTCGTTTATTTAGTAAGCTCTTGTATTATTTCACAAAATCTCGGATAAATTAATAAACTGAGCATTGCGCGATTACTCTTTTCCATGGTCAGATATCTGTTTTGGCTCGTAGAACTTTTACAGATTCACCTTTTTCAACGTAGGTGATATCATTAGAAATGTGAGTAAATGTTTACTCGCGGCTTCACATACAGTGTGAAACAGCTAAATGGAATAAATTCAGTAGCTCCATTATTACGCATTTTTTTTAGAAAATCCTGAGAGACGTCAATTTCTAATTCTAAAATGACATCTTGCGACGTAAAAATGTCATCCCTAAATTTGTGTCCCCTTCAGGTGATAGCTACAACCCCAACATTATCAAATTGGAAGTAGGGGCTTGTGATACTTCATTTGAAATGACTTTTCATTCCCTATTGTAGAAATTAACAAGAAAAAAGATAAGTTTCTCCTGCGTAGGAAATTCGTTACATTAAAATAAAACTTATAAGTAACACTATTTGTCAATTTTAGGTTCTGAAATGTTAATAATAACAAAAAATAAATTCGACATGAATTGACAACAACGACAAAAACGAGCAAGCAGCCAAAAAACAAACCTGAAATTAAAGAAGTTGGCCAATTGGGGAAAATATCATTGGTCATTTCATCATTGACGGCAATTTGAACGGAGAAACTTATTTAGCACTGCTCCAAAATAATGTTGTACCGACGATGGCAAACTTGTATCCAACTGAAGGAAACCCACAACTTCCAGGTAATGCAATACGGTTCCAGCAGGATGGTGCACCAGCACATTACGAAGTCAATGTCCGGCAATATCTCCACACAATCTTTCCAAATCGCTGGATAGGGAGACATGGTTCTGTAGAATGGCCTGCATGATCACCTGATCTCACGCCGTTAGACTTCTTCCTATGGGTATATGTAAAATGTATGGTTTATAAAACCAAACCCGACGATTTAACTGACTTAAGAAGAATAACAACACTTGCAATTAGGTCGATTACCCCGCATATGTTAACTAACGTTAGAAGACATTTCTATTTACGTCTAGGATGCTGCCAAGATGCTGGAGTTGATTTGGTTTTTATTTATTTGGTTTATGTAACGAACTTCCTACGCCGGAGAAACTTTTTTTCTTGTTAATTTCTGCAATTAAATTTAAAACCATAACAGTTTTGAATAGAGAATTAAAAGACCTTTCAAATGAAGTATCACAAGTCCCTACTTCCAATTTGAAAATGTAGGGGTTGTAGCTGTCACCTGAAGGGGGTTGAATTTAGGGCTGACATGTTTCCGTCTCAAGATGTCATTTTAGAAATAGAAATTGACGTGTCTCAGAATTTTCCCCATGACCCATGGAGGCTGATGACGAACAAATAAAGGCACTGATCGAAGGAGACCCACATTTCGACCACTCGTGAAATTGCGGAGACACTAAACCTTCATCATTCCACCGTTCACGATCATCTATGGAAGCTGGGATTCATCAGCAAGCTCGATATATGGGTTCCTCATGAACTCAAAGAAATTCATTTCTCCAATCGCATCAATATCGCCGATACTCACCTCAAGCGCAACAACATCGATCCGTTTTTGAAGCGCCTGATAACAGGAGATGAAAAATGAATTGTTTGGTGGATTTCGTTGCTTGTAGAACGACTTGAACGGTAGATCGTTCGATTCTGATAAGACGATCAAAGATCATCTCACCCAGTTCTTCGCTGGAAAAGAGCGGTCCTCCTACGAACGCGGAATCATGCAGCTCCAAGAAATATGGTAAAAGATCATCGATCAAAATGTGCAACACATCATTGATTGAATTTTATTGTATTATTAATAAATGAGCCTTTAATAATTCAATTAAAGAATAAAAAAAATTAATAAACAATATTGTAAGATAGCGCAAAAAAGATATACACTCGAACCCCTCTTAAGTCGCCAAATCCGTGCATCATTACCTCGCTTAAGTCGCGAAATTTTGCCTCTCTTAAGTCGCGATCATAACCTCAACTTTTTTGTGTTTTAACTGCAAAAAGAAATATTTAGAGATATACCACAGCACTTGTTATAACGAAAAATGAGCCAACTGAACGAAAAATCAATGTAAGTATACCCAGTCGTGCGTGACAAAGTTCAATTTTCCACTTGAATGAATATTTTAAAGATTAAATATTTTTAAAAGACACCTAACCTATTTTAAATCAATAAATGTATTGCACAATCATTTTTTTCAATAAAAATTGTACATATTCATGCGAGAATCCAATTTCCAAACGTAGTTCTAAAACTTATACAGGCGGCGACTTAACCGGGACGGTTTCGCGACTTAATAGGAGGAAACGTGGTGAAATAACAGAGGATGTGAATTAAGCGAAGGTGAAATAAGAGGGGTTCGAGTGTATAGGATTTTGTTAAATTTGTACTTTTACAGTTTACATATTTATATTTTTTTCTTGTATTTTTAGGTTAAGTTGAAAAGTGCTCTTTGAGCGATACTTCGCCTTTTTGCTCTACTCTAAAAGTAGTATTATTTTTGTAAGAATGAGAAAATAAAGTCGTATTAATATTATTATTATTATAAATGTTAGATCTTGCGAACTATTCGATATTTGTTTAGAAAACGACTTATTCAACAAATTTTTAGTAGATACGATAATGAGCTACTTCAGAACATTTTCAAATTTCAATAAGCAACATTATTTTGTCCTATGACAAAAGGAATAACTTTAAGCCCTTCCTGAACGCTACCCGAACCGTCACCGATCTGTCACATTAGACAATGACAAAAATCTGTGTTTGCGCAATGTAAGTAATTATTAGAGCCGACAAACTAGGAAACCTATAACAGGGCCGTATTAAGGAAACAGATCAACGAAACTGAGAATTAAAACTTTTTTGCCTTAGCTTAATAACATACTCAATTATCCCCGTTATCAGTCCCGTTCTCCATTCTCACAGCTACTTTTAGAATGTGCGTGTACTTACTCACACAAAAAATATATGATTAGGAGGATGATTGGAGGAATTCATCCTGTAATCATTTAACTGATTACACTCAAAGTGTAGTCAGATTAGTTTTGTTGTGATGTAGGTATATTATATTTTTTTAAGAGGGCGTTTCAAAGCGTCCTAGAATTATTATTCGCACAAAAGAGATTGATGGGAATATTGAGAAACAGACAAAAAATGAACGTCACCAAGGGCGATTTTCGGCCCACTTTAAAATTCAAATTCATCGGAAATAAATGGAATTACTTTTTTTATAACCAAGAAATAATATTCAGTTGATTTCAGTTCAAACGGAGCGTTTCCGAACACTGTTAGATCGCAAATGGATTCCAAACGTGGAAATGGACGTACGCAGTATAAGAGTGGTAGAAACCAGTATCCAAAAGCAGTATTCGCTTTTATACTAAAGAAACCATAAATCCAAGATCTTCAACTCAATAACGTTGCAGGTTCAGGTTTTATAGATAAGCAGATTGTGAATGTAGGGTACTTATTTGTAACTTTATACAAATGATTTTGATTTTGAATACTAATGATTTTCATATTTTGTTTTTGAATCATGCCTCTTGCAAGTGTTTCTTGACTTTGTGGGTAAGACATGGGAGTTCATTATATTAAGTACCACAAAAAGTGACAGTCAAAAGGATTCACTGTAAATAAACGATACAAAGTAACATAAGCCTTATATGTTTACACTGTTCTACCTGTCTTGCGTTTTTTATTTATTTTTTTTTTGAAAATTTTACTTTTAGAAGTTTATCTCCTAAATTTCGGTCGCAAGCCTGCAGCCTTTTTGGAATTAAAGGTCTGGAGTTTACGTTTTTTTTTTTTTATTCAAGAACCAATACTGCTGTGCGAACTATTATTATTTAAAGCTACATTATTTTCACTTTTACATTTTGTATGCTCATTTATACGTTTTTGAATACATGTGCGAGTCAATAGAGTTCGGTTTGGTCTGGAATCAAGTGAATATTATTCCGTAAGTTATAAAAACGCGATTCCATATATTCATAAGTGTCTTAGGGATCCTCGTCTTTTTTTAAATAAAATTTTAAATCTCGACGTTTTAGAATACTTCAGTCTATTTGGTTTATAAAAAATTCACCTATAATAAGCTTTCTTCCCACTATTAACGCTGCTTCCAACTACTAACGATAACTACTAACGAATAAGTACCACTTCCCACTACTAAAAAATAAGTCAAATTACATTTCCTAAACTCTCCTTTTCCGTAAACGTCCTGTGCTCATCCTATTATCGCTATGTTCATAGGTGGGTGCGCACTTCGGTCGCGTTCAAAATAAATAAACAAAATAAATGAGCCCAAATAAAACGATACGTTTAGTGGAAATGACATATTTATGTTGGCGGCGTGTACCCGGCGCCTTCGCCAAGATAGAGGCGGGCTTCGTCCGCGTATTATAAACACTTATTAAGGCTTACGTGATGTTGTCGTGTCGCCCTCCATTTTCTCGATGTATTTATTACCGACAGAGCTTACGCCTGTCACGTACAGAACGTCATGGTGGTATTCGTCGTAAAAACCGCGTCGCTATCGCAGTATTTGTTGGATTTCCTTCGAGAGTTGAGTGTTCTTTTTTTCGTTAAAACCAAGAAATAAACATTCACGAAGAAATAGTCAACGCTCAGTTTAATCAATAATCATCATTAGTATCTAATATTATAATCTAGAAATAAAATTGTGATTGTAATGCGATTTTAGAGCAATCAAACTTACTGGGTGGGAAAATCGAATGTATACTACGATGTCTACTCAATTACTGGGTAGAAAAATCGAATATATCAAGAAGTATTTCAGCCATCAAAATGATGCACTTAGATTCTAAATCAGCGTTGAAAACTACGTCATCGTCGTCACACCACAGAAATTGATATTCTCCCTCTAGAAATCATTACGATTGTATCAGAGGGAGAGTACACATGAAAAAGACATAGAACACACAACCAAACCCTGTGACATAAAATCCATATTTCATTCGTGTCCTAATGCCGTAAGTTTTATCCTTATTTATTAACCAGAACAGTAGAGTGTTAAGTATAGGCCAATCTTTTTTCATCCTACTACCTACATTTAACAATTTCAATACTTTTGAATTCATCTGTCTAGTGTCTATTACATTTCTTATTAGTTTTAAGCCATTAACGTCCTCCTATGATTATTGCCAAAAGCATGTTGGGTGTAGCAAGAGTTTTCTATTTTACTATATCTTAGAGAGTTTTTACACATAGATTATATATAGATTCAAAGAACATGCAGCTCATTTAAAATATAGTAGAATAGAAAATTTTGCAGCTCTTCACATTGTTGTTATATTGTTGTTATTGTGCAGCTCTTCATGCTTTTGACAATATTTATAGGATGCATGGATATTTGTGACTAAAAACTAATAAAACATGTAACAGACAGACTGATGCATTCGAAAGATAGTAACTGTTAAAATAAACAGTTAAATAAATAAGGAGAAAAGTTACGGTTTACTGAACCACAACTTTCACGAGTCAGTGAATCGCAAAAAGAACTTTACTGTAAATATGACAGATATGTTAAGTTTAGTGTTCTTCATGAAATGTTTACTCTACCGATGATATTTTATGTTACTTAAAAAGCAAAACCTATTTGAATTCACATTTTTCCACTTAAAACCGAAACATTTTTTTACACTCAACGCGCATGGTTTCGCCAACCATGGCATCATCAGGAGATGAAAAATAGTTTTTAAACTCCCGATGAGGGATGGTGAAACGCGTATTGAGCGCCAAAGAAGCGTTTTGGTGTTTAAGTACAAATTGTTCAAGTGTGAATGAATTATAATGAGAACGTTAAGATTACCGCTCTTTTCACATTTTTTGTGTCATTTTGTTCAGTTGTGGTTTGAAATTATAGACAAAAATGGTATACGAGACTATGATCAAAATCAGATAGTTTTTCGAGTTATGGATAGTTGAATATCGTCATCGTATAACACCGGTTCGAATGTTGTTTTTGTTTGCAGCTCCATTACAAGAGACGTACAAAATTCGACGTAACAAAGGTTTTTATTTTTTATTTTCAAACGACATTAACCTGAAAAACGCTGAGAATCGACTTTTAGTTTGTCATAACTAAAGACTCATCGTCAATAACAGGACTGCATCAGTATCAATAAGGTATTCAGGGGAATAAGTAATAAGTAGGTAAATAATTCAGGGAATAAGGTATTGGATGTGAAATAGTCTATACAAACCATGTAATTAATAATTTAAAATAAGCAATTTCAATGACGGCTTGCACAACACAGCAAATTATAGACTGTCCGCGTCTGATATACGAGAGGCCCCGAAAGGTGTTGTGCGCTTGCAATAACATATCATTCATAATATCATATCGTAATAAAACTAGTTTAGAATCACGCTCCGTCGAGAATACCCGCGCTGTGGCATTTCGTCTACTGTAGGTATATATCAGTGTCATTGTGATTTAGAGTGCTTGGACAACATAAGGGCAGATTGAACATGCCAAAAGACCGCAAAAATAGACAAGATCTATTTCAAACATGGATTGACAGTAATGGCTGTCCTGAAATTTATGGGAATTTATGTATTAGAGGAAATTACCTATTTTGTACTCCATGCTTTGTCGAGTTCTAATAACCCGCGTTTTTTCTATGAACTTAAACGGCATTTATAGCTGATTTTCTCGAAACCTATATGGACCGGAAAATCCCACATCCTACTACGTTGCGAAACACATATGTTAGGCAGGTTTACAGTGATGTAGTGCAAAGAATACCTGAATATATAGCGGACAATTTTATTTACTTCAATATAGATTAATCTAATGATGCATGTGAACGTGCTGTTGCCAATTTTTTAATTAGCACATTACAAGGTGATAGTGTTAGTGACAATCATTTATTGGCCTCAAAGATAGTAGATAAAACCAATCATGAAACAATTGTATAGTTTGTTAATGAGTGTTTTGGTTATGTATGCCCAAATCAAGATAATTCCGATAAAGTGTTAGTAATGTAGTAGTAATAAAGACCAGAGTATTCGCGAAGATATACGATATATTAATATCAACTACAGTATCTTAATGAATGCTACACAAAAGTTGGAAACACATGGATTATCATTATGTGACCAGTTTCAAATCCTGCATGATGTTCAAAACAAGTTTAATGCTACCACCACAAATTCTGCTAGCACTGCAATAAAAGACAAATTGGGTCGAGTCTTTCAAAAGAATCCTGGATACCATATTTTAGAAAATATATGCAACTGTCTAGATGGCACTTCTCAAGAGTTACCTTCCAACATTGTGCAATACAGGTCATGCATCAACAACTTTGCATACTATTCGGTGTCATCAGTAGACGTTGAACGCTCATTTTCATTACATAAATTAATATTAAATGATAGGTGTCGAAATTTTACAGTAGCTAAGTGTTAGTGATTATATATGAACACCGCAATTCTGAGGATGACTCTTAACCGACATGAAAATGTAATGAGTAAGTTGTTTAACAAAACAGCTTACAACATAAGACATTATTTAATACTGACGTGCTGAAATTACTTATTTAACGACTTCAATTCTGTGCACGCTGTAGAATTCACGTTAGTGAACGAAATCCGAACCTGTTCATCTCCGCCACTTGGAGTCTTTAGTCATAACTCAAACAGATTATTTCACCTGCTAGTTATGAAATATGTTTACATCATATTTCACTTGAAATAATTTTGCTTAGAAAATATAGAAAATACAAATTGTAAATTAATGCACTTGTTTTAGTTCTAAAAGATGGGGCGGAGTGCAGCGCTTTATGCATAGCAGATTACATAAAGGGCACTTCATTTCGCATCGAGGGCGCAAGCGGTCGGGAGAGGAGTTTAAAAAAACACGTGATGCCAGTGGCGCGACAGCGCACCACTTCATAATTCGTATTGTTCGTATTTAATTGGAACACGCTTCGTTTCCTTTGTCTTATTTTTTTTTAACGAAATATCACTCCCCAGGAAACAAAACGATAAAGCGTCGCACGGCTCCTAATTGTGTTTTACTTTATCTTTTGTTTTCCACCTAATCTCGTTTAGTGTCACTAAGGGTCTGCAAACTCGATTATATATTTTCTGACATGGTACGATAATAAACGATGGCTTTTATTCCTGTAAACAATGGACGCGCTTCATTTTTTGTCTGTGTTAAAGAGACGTTCCAACATATCGAGGTGCTAGACAAGAAAATATATAATTTATGAATCAGGACAATACGAGGTGTGGCTATTAAATAACTGAACTGATGCTACTACTAGCGCACTGCGAGCGTGTCGCGACAAGTTTGAACAGACCTGTGTCTGGTGATACTCTCCCACCTTGAGCTCGCTGGACAAGCCAGTAGGTCGCTCAGTTTGACTGTAACAGTCGTTTGAATTAGTCTACGCACGCGTCGAAAAAATGTTAAGTGTTCAGATAGAGCAACGGGTTAATCTCAAGTTTCTTGTTAAACTGGGAAAACTTTTACAGAAGCTTATGCAATGTTAAAAGAAGTTTACGGGAATTAATGTTTATCCCGCAGAGAAGTTTTTGAATGGTTTAAACGGTTTAAAGAGTGATGTGAAACGACCGAAGACGATCCGTGCCCCGGACGACCCTCAACGTCAAAAAAGGACGAAAACATGGTAGATTAAGAAAAACTTGGTAGATTAATCCGTGAAGATCGT
Organism: Aromia moschata; assembly: GCA_029963805.1. Lineage (NCBI taxonomy): Eukaryota > Metazoa > Arthropoda > Insecta > Coleoptera > Cerambycidae > Aromia > Aromia moschata. Next base: position 119,830 of record JAPWTK010000491.1, on the reverse strand, counting down.
CGTCTAAGCATCCGAGGGCTTGCTGAAATAACAGGAATTGACAAAGAATGTGTTCGCCAGATTTTTCATGAATTGTTCAACATGCGAAAAGTTTGTCCAAAAGTAGTGCCAAAACTCCTCACTCCTGAACAAAAGGAATCAAGAATGAACATTTGCGCCAACATTCTAAACAACATTGACACTGATCCAGGCGTGTTAGACACGGTGATTATTTGTGATGAAAGTGTGGACGCGGTTAAAGTAAAAGCGACGGAGGTTCTGAACCAGTTGACAGAAGCCTACCAGCTGACTGAACCAGCATTGATGGAGCGGTGTAGAGATCGTCAAGGGGAGTACATTGAAGCCGTAAAAGTTGCTACTGTAATTGGTAACGAATAAAAAGTAATATGACAAATGACAACAGTTCATTTATGTAATATCCACACCTCGTATATCCTCTTTTGGGGGAAAATGAGAACTGAAATTCAAAGAATTGAATGACAAATAAATCTATTTATAACAATAGCAGTTGACACCAACAATGTATTTTATTTGGGAACAAAAAAAAAGTGATAAGTGATTAGAATTATAGAAAGAAATTACTACAGAACCTAAAAAAAGGTAATACAACAATCGCCAATATGAAAAACATTTGAATAATGTAAATAAATTTTAGGCAGGATGGCACTCTTATCGGATTGCGTCTTACGAAACATCTTGATTAACAAAAAATAGTTTTCATTATACCTCTCCGAAAACACGATGTATTTTTTTAGTGTACGGAAAATTGAATTTGCCAGTCACAATAAAATATGCTATCAAAGTTCCTTATTAATGGAAAACAATGATTGTTCAGAAAACAAGATGTAAACAAATAGATTTTTTATTCAAAATAAACTGCTCATCAAAATTAGCGTAACACTTTTCATACGTTGAACGCCTCAAAAACTAACTCTGTATTAAAATTTGAGTTCGTAGGATTCTAAAGGTAATTCAGAGACTTTCATGATGAACTGAGAAGTACGATGTCTTTCTCCGATATCCTTCCTGAGTGGTTGGTGGCTGTCCCATCGTTTAAACACTTTTTGCAGCCCCCTTGAGCCACCCTCTGCAGTTTCGCTGGTTTTTGCTTTTTCACCGACTCAAAATGGAGGTAATAATAAAAAGAGGGAGATGGGACGCAAACGAGGATTTGAAGGAAACGGACGACTCAGAGTGGGCTGGAAAAAGTTCTTCAGGTTTTTCGCGTCACCCCACGCGTAAAGAGATCTACTTACATTCCTCTAACCACGGCAAAGTTTCAGGGAGTTACTTAGAATTTCACTTTTGGCGCTCGACCGGGCGGTTCGTAGTGAGACCAGGCAACTTCCAGAGCTTTGAAGTGATGTTGGGATATGCATTCGAGACCAAACAACACTCCGGGGTTGGTTTTGGGGTATGAACGGAAAAAATAGAACAAAAAGAAGTTTATGGTAAATTTTCAGGAATATCAGTACCACAAAGTCATCATCAGGAAACTATGTGTTTGGGGAAGACAAAGAAAATTTATAATAAGTACCTATAATACCTTCGACCTCACCAATTACAAATCTACTAAACGAAGTGCTTACTAAGGGATTTACAATAACAAAAATTGTAACATAAATATTTCATTTAGTAAAGAATAAAGATATAGGTTTTTATTCGTTCACGTTTAGAAACTACTAAACTTGTTTCTTGTACTTTGTTTTCAAAGACATATGATAAAAAATATCATCCATAAAAGGTTTTCCCGTGCTTGCATGACTCACAAATGTTTATGTTGTTTTTGCTTACAAATATAATCAATAACCCATAAATATCATCCATAAACGGTTTTCCCGTGCTTGCATCACTCATAAATATTTATGTTGTTTTTACTCACAAATATAATCAATAACTGACCTCCTCATTTCTCATCATCTGCCGTTAGAAGCCAATGGCAGTAGATATACACGTCTACTGATGTTGTACAACTTTGTAAACTAGTGCAATGAGTCAACAGGAGAAACATGTACAAGGAAAGTACCAGACGAAAGATATATTCCTAAATTTAAAATCTCCATCATCCAAAAACGGTTTTCCCGTGCTTGTAATACTCACAAATGTGTATGTTTCTTTATCCACAAATATAACCAATAACTTACCTCCTCGTTCCTCATCATCCGCCGGCAAAAACCAACATCAGTAGACATACACGTCCCAACAAATATCAAAAGTTTTTCTGATGAAAGACAAAAGTTAAACTTTGTAAACTAATAAAATGAGTCAACAGTAGAAACATGTACAAGGAAAGTACCAGAGGGAAAGAATTTTCCAAAGTTTAAAAATCTTCATCTTCCAAAAACGGTTTTCCCGTGCTTTCATGACTCACAAATGTTGATGTTGTTCTTACTCACAAATATAATCAATAACTCACCTCCTCGTTCCTCATCATCCGCCGCCAAAAGCCACCATCAGTAGACATGCACGTCTCAAAAAGTATAAAAAGTTTTTCTGGTGAAAGACAAAAAGTTAAACTTTATAAACTAGTGCAATGAGTCAACAGTAGAAACATATACAAGGCAAGTACCAGACGGAAGAAATATTCCTAAATTTAGAATCTCCACCTTCTTCTTCTTCTTCTTCTCCAAAAAATATTTAGCCATGTTTAGCTAACACATTTCCTTGAAAATTATTTGCGCACGGTGTCCTTCGACCTTCCCACAACGTAGATGCAGAAATAAAATTAAATCGCACCACAGCCTCCTAAAGAATCACGTCCTCCAAAGCGTCGAGCGTATGACTGAATTATTCCGCCAGAGACGTCCGCGGGCTACAATTTGCCTCCCTGCACGGCGGCGGTGCGGAGCACCTGGTCGCCCTCACCGCGCCGTGTATTAGATTGCGACAGCAATTAGTCTCCTATTTGAGCCTGCTAATGAGTCTCTCTGGACACAATTATGCCCATCACGCAGCTCCTCCGGCCGAAGGGGAGGGGAGAGGAGAGCGCACTTGCTTTGTGCCAAGAGAAACAGAGGCCGAGATGCTGCCGCCTTTCCTTCGCTGCGTTCCCTCTCGACAATGTACATTACACAATTCGTTTTCTTATTGTTCCCTGAACTGTCGACGGTCGAGTGGGCCTGGGAGTGTTTCAAGTGTGTTTTGTTAGCGAAACTGGATGTCTCTTGCGCTCGCGATGCATCAAGTGGGCTGGAGACGGGACGGAATGCAATGTAGAGTTGCTGCATGCCGGGACCGTGGAACGAGTTGTTGTAAATAATGAGTTTGTGGGGTAGTTACGTCCGAAAAATTGGGGGCACTAATTTTGGGCATATTTCACCTAATTGGGCATAACTTAATTAGCTAGAGGGCACATGCCTGCGAGGGTCTTGAAACAAAAATCAGAATGTTCATTCCTTAAGCAATTCATCTAATAAGTAATCAATCAATGCTGAACTTGAATCTCACCGTCAGAATTACTCTATTACGTTATTATTCCGAAATATCATAACTAGAGTTCCCAACGTGTGCTGTAACGCAGGGCCGGACTCGTCATCCGTCATGTTATGGACGGAAGATCACATATGATATATCAAAACGACAGGAGTAAAAATGTGTTAATAATAAAAAAAAAAAAACTGGACGTTTTCCACGAAACACCGAACTACTACACTTTTCTCGACGCGCGTTTCGCCAACCAAGTTGGCATCTTCAGGAGAAGATTAAAACTGTTTTAATCAGTTTTAATCTTCCTCAACAACCAGTTTTAATCTTCTCCTGAAGATGCCAACTTGGTTGGCGAAACGCGCGTCGAGAAAAGTGTAGTAGTTCGGTGTTTCGTGGAAAACGTCCAGTTTTTTGTTTCTACGCCGAAGGTTCCAGTACCCACTCCAGGATATGTATATACCTATTGTTTTTGTATATTATTCAGAAACACCGACTATCCTCATTGCTTGAGCGTACGTTGCCATGTCCAGTAGTCATTCTGCATTTATTATCGTTAAACGTGAGCGATTTGGCCTGTATATATGGTTGTTGAGGTAAAATGATCGTTCCACATCTACTGAAGTTAAAAGTGCAACTTCAAAATAGTTCACATGGACAGAGGACGACACAACACGCACATTATATACACGAATTTCGCACAGTTGTTTGTATTACTAACAGTTGTTTGTTGTCACTAACATCAGTACATTCTTATTTTTTACATTTAAGAAGGACAATGCACGTGTTACTACTATTTCTGTACCCTTTTAGCTGCTGTTTGCAAGACCCGTTTATTAGCTATCAATGTTGGGGGCATTAACGATCTTATTAGTGCAAAATCTGTTGTTTCGTCCATTGTAAGCCATATACATTTATTACATATGTCTTTGATATTTCCTATGACAGATTGATAGGTCTTTTGTAAATATATTTTACACAATGTATGGCTACTAGGCAATGGAAAATCGGATACATATTTGTCGACCACATTCCACGCAAGGCTACATGCTCAAAACATTATGCACAAATCAAACCAAAATTCGTCTTTTCTAACCGGACCAAGTATATTTTTCTGATGGATATTCGAATCTAAATGTCTTTTACACTTTCGGCACTCACGAGATATGTTTCGACGATTGCAAGGAATACATAACATATGTGATCCGTCTATTGTAAAATCCTTGTAATTCCTTATAATCCTTGTCATTTTTTTTAAGTCTATTCACAAATGATAACGACTGTGCCATTATTGCAGAAATCCACACAAAATCAGGTAATATGTAGATACAGTACACAACGGAATTAGTCACTCGCGACAAAAAATTGTTTTCAATGCGGTGCCGGAGGTCGACCCGTTTTGTATTACGAAGTCCCGGGTTCCCGCGAAGACTTCGTTCAGGATAACATTCTACGCACGGACATTGGCGTGGGTATACAGGGGCAAGAAATATGCGCTAAAAAATACGGTTTAGAGTTTACAGTAGAAGAATTATACTTTCATTATCATTGAGTTGCATAGTGCCGGCTCTGCGTGACTGCATAATTTCCCGGGCCTTAGTTATGTTAGGTTATTTTATATTCATGGTTGTTTAGGGCAATTAATTTTATTTATTTTCCATGGATGCCCGAGGTTATGTTATTATATTTATTTGCTTCAATAAATTCCATTTCTTGTCTCTCGACTCTTGATGTTGCATAAGTTTATTTGGCTTTAAGCTCGTTTGGAATTTAGATCAGTTACATTAGATTAACGTTAAATATGTTAGGTTTGCTTAGGTCAAGTTATATATTTTTAAGTTAGTTTTATTTTTTTTTCTTAAATTTCTGCCGTCTCTAATTATTGTCGCCTTGGACATATTTTTATTGTACCCATATAGTAAAATCGCCACTGATAGTAGAGTCTGTTTTATTAGTCCGGTTTAGGAATTTTTCTAATATAATTTCTCCCATCAAAATATCATTAAGCTACGTTGAGTTAGATATAGTTATTTTAGATTTAATGTTATTCTTGTGAGAATCTTGCGTTAGCTTATGTTACATTTCGTAACCAAAGGAATTTGTTTGTTATCTAAATGGAAAACTAGAAAATGGACACTTAAGCTTAAATTAAAGTCGAATTGAAGAAATGGCTATTTTTAGCTGAACTATAATTATTATCTAATTTTTTTATTTTATTTATTATAATTATTATCTAATTTGGCTGAATTATTTTGGCTGAATCTAAATTTTGATTCATTTTTTTATTTTCCAATTTAGACTTTGAACTAGTGATCAGCATTCTCGGTAATCGGTTTTGATTTATTCTCTTTAATAACATTTGAGTAATATTTGAAATTAAATTCAAAAAATTGAAATTTTTGGCCGAATGACTCAAAATGGACTTTATCATGATAAAAAACTGAAGTCAGAAATTCTTTCTAACGATTCTTTTTTATCTACTTGTATGTTATAATTTCGGAGCCATTTTTAACCAAAAAAATGCAATTTACAAGAAACCCAGCTCTGATGGGATAAAACGGATTCCAAAAGCGGATTTAACATGGGTTTTCCCGCCCACTTTTCTCGTTCATTCAAGCTCCTTCCAGACCAATTCTTGTCCTAGTCAATTTTTGATTTGTTTTTGTTGAATAGTGTAGTTAAAGGTATATATCCATTATGCCAGACTTTTATCGGACCCTGTATATAATCAGTTACTCCCGTTAAGGGCCTAGCTATTAACAACATTATATTAGGTTATATGCTTTACAGGTATGGTTTCAAAACAGAAGAGCGAAATGGAGAAAAGCTGAAAGACTGAAAGAAGAACAAAGGAAAAGGGATGGCCAGGATGTTGTCAAAAGAGATGGAGAAACGAAGGAGGAAAAGGTAAGAAACAATTTTATTATACTAAAGTAAAAGTATACTTTTAACGGCATAACAAGAGTAATAGGTCTGGATAGCTACAAACTTGTACCTATATCACGGTCATAAAATTTAAATTGAAACCTTAAATTCTGAATCCGTAAGACGAAGACAAACCCGTAAAACATAAACTTAGAAACTGACAAAATTCTAAATTTTTAAGCCTAAGATTCACCACCTGGGACTGATATCCACAAACTCTAAACCCTTAAGCCACTGTAGGTTGAATCCAAAAATATATACATAAATAAAAAAAAAAACAGTGCTCGTAGAATATAAATTAAAATATTTAATTCTGAATTAGTAAAGACGAAGTCCCAAACAAACTTACAAAATCTAAATTTTTAAACTCCGACCTTACATGACCCTTGAACTCACCAACCCTAAAGTATTAAGCCAGTTGTATCAACAACTAAATAAACATAATGCTTAAACCTAGAAGTCCCTTTAAACCCTTTTCCTGTGACAGATTTAGATTTCATTAGTTCAGGATTTCAGATTACGATGTATCATTTGAGTTTAAGATTTACGGGTATAGATGTTGTGAGTTTAAAAGGCTCATGACAGGACGTGTGCAAGAATTTAAGGTTTATTTATTAACAGGCGTTGTTTTGGGTTTTATATTCTTACTTATTCCAGCACATGGTTCCAAGGTCTTAAAGTGAAAAGGATTGTGGATTTATATTTAATATGTATGGTCAAGATGTAAGTGTTTTTAAGTGAGATTTTAGATATGGACTTTCTAAAGTAAAAGTAAAATTGTACGCCTTAAGTATGCTGAACACAGTACCTCCCTCTTAAGGGGTACACCACCCTAGAGGCCGAAAAATCAAGCAAGTTTTGGGATTTTTTTTTCAAAGAAACTAAACAAGATATCGAAATTCGGTAAAAAAACATTTATTCTACAAGTATTGAAGTGTGTTTGTAATTTGTTTTAGAGCTGCCAGAAACAAAATGGCGGCTTATCAGTAGTTTTCCCAAGGTATCTTTTTTTTATGGCTCCATGGCCGGACCGATAACTCCTGCAAATTTAAAGATAGAGCGATGAGTCAGGAAAATTTCGATTTAGTATGTTATCAGGCTCAAAAGTACGTAGGATTTTTTTTTAAATTGATTTTTAAATTTTTATATGGCGTGTCTGAAAAGAAAAGTTCGAAAAAACGAACAAAAATCTCTCGAAAATTGTTAATAACAATTGACCTATGCAATTTAATAAAAAATCCTACAGTTAAAATTTCAAGCCAATCGAATAAAAATTGTTCAAGATATTGGTCCGGCCGACTTGAAATTTCATGTTTCGAGAAAAAACGCGTTTAAAGTTTTAATCTGCAATGCCTGCACCATAAAATTGACCTTTGAGATTGGCCTCCTTCTCCTGCTTTTCTTTTCTTAGCGATTGTGAGTCGATCCTGGCCTTTTTTGCTTCATCAGACAAGGACAGACGCTCCAATTCTCGATACTAACAACGGTACCTAGATTGCGCATAGAGCAGCGAAAGTGATCGCGCTAGATTCCAAATTCTAGCCCTTACAGGTTTCTCCCATACATAAAACTTTTCCACGTAATTTTTACGATGTTAAGGGACATTTGAAGCAAAAAATTTCGATTTTTCGAAAATGCACCAATGAAGTATAGGTACACCACCCTAGCACTTAATGAAGGTGTTTTATATCACCAATAGATTCAGCAGAAAAAAAATTCCCCAAAACGCAAATTTTAGTAAACTCTCAACCAGCTACTGAAATAATTAAGTGAATAAGATCTTTTAGGCGTCGCCTTCAGGAGCTCTAGCTCCTTTATGAAGCATTTACGTACACATATCCATAAGGACCATTTTTATTATTTTGACCTAAGGAATCACCCCCAGAACTCTTTAAACGTTTTTCCGGATACCCGGTATAACCACCGTTTTAGATAGTTACTAACAACCGTTCTCCGCAGGGAATTAGTGATATTATCACTTCAATTTGTAATTGAATTTTACACTTTTATAATTTGTAAACATCAAGGGAAGCCATCGGTATGTTCTCTATTGCAGGTAGACGATGGGCAACCGACTAGCTCTCCGGAAGTCAACCATGACGAAGAGATCGCTAGGGAGAGGGAATGCTCGAGCAGGAGCAGCGCTGGACGCGAGACTCCCGAGCAGATCCGTGGCGTCCCCGACGCAGACCCCTCCAACCCCTCGTCGCCGCACAGCCCGACGCCCTCCGCTTCTTCCGAGCCGCCGAGGTCCATGCAACCGCCGCCCTTCTCTCACATGTTCCCCTTCGGTGACGGGTAAGTGCGTCCAAGATTTCCTACTCCGACTTTTTTTAAATTAAAGAATATCCCGTAATTATTTAGGCTCGGTTTTACAAATGGTAACCTAGGTTCATGTTCCATAACCGAGTTCAAATAAACCTAGGTTCAGTTAAACCAGCGTTGAACGGCTGCTGCCGTTTTACATCATATGAACAAGGTGTTAGATGCAGTTGAGCTTCAAACATGTGCATGTTGGCAATAGCTCAACGTCAAGTTTTCGTAATTTAACCCGTTGTTGCATACATTTTTTTATATCAAACTTGTTACTCGGGGAGGGGGGGGTTGGGGTCTCTGATCACGAATCTGAAGTCAGAATTTGAATATTTTCAAATCCAAGATGGCGGATCACAAGGGCGTAGCCAGGGGGGGCGATGGGGGCGATCGCCCTCCCCCCCCAAAGGGTCAAGTAAAAACCAAAATACTCGGGGGAATGCGGTTGCCGTTGCCTGTAGTGACCTTTTTTTTTGGCTTTTTTGTTTAATCTGCAGCGATCGCCCCCCCCCCCCAAAGGGTCAAGTAAAAACCGAAATACTCGGGGGAATGCGGTTGCCGTTTACTGTAGTGACCTTTTTTTTTTGGCTTTTTTTGTTTTATCTGCAGCGATCGCCCCCCCCCCCCCCCCCCCCCCCAAAGATAACTACTGGCTACGCCCTTGGCGGATCAAAGATTGACCAAATATGGCGGACATAAAATTCCTAGTCGATCCTGTAGGTCTCTGAAATTGGTGTCAAAATCTTGCCAATTTAAATTTCGACATGGGGTTGCTTTTTGGGATGGTTAACCGTTTAAGTTACAGCGTAGCAACTTTAGTGCATTAAAACCAACTCTATAGGCTACCGAAAATTAAAAACCTTTCAAATCTCTAAATCGAATAGAATGCAAATGGCGCTAATCTAAAAAGTCTTACGCTAATTTTGACGAGCAGTTTATTTGCGGAATTTACGTAAAACTTTTTTTGGGGTCGCTGATCATGAATATGAAATAAGAATTTTAAATTCTCGGATCTAAAATGGCGTTCCCTTTACAGCACACATATATACTTATCATACCCAACTTGTTACTGTGGATTTTTTAAGGTCGCATAAGTTTTGTGCGTGTTTTTACTCCAATTTTTTTGTTTTTTTTTGTTTTCCTGTTTGTAATTTTTTATTTTTTATTTCTATTTCAGTTTTTTTGTTATTTTTTAATCTTTCTTTTGAAATTTTTTATAGGTCTTTATTTTTTTTCTTCCTTTTTATTTAATATTATAATTCTTGATATTTTTTTATTGTCAAAAATGTAGGCCTCAGAAGCGGCCGCCATATTTTATGCGTCATCTTGGATTTGAAAATTTTCAAATTCTAACTTCAGATTCGTGATTACCGATCCCAAAAACCCCCGAGTAACAAATTTGATGATGTGAAACACTAATAATGACTTTCTTATTTATACTTTTTATCTGTAATAATATAGAAAAGTCGGCAAATAATTAAGTCCAGTTGTGCATTCGCATATACTCTTTAATATCCTAGAAACTTATAAAAATATAGCCGTGGAAAGCCAGCTATTACAGCCAAAAATACTTAAAAATCTGTCTTGAACTAGGTGGCCGATATATTGACGAGTATGTCGTAAATTTTGTTGAGATTTTTAAATATTAAATAATTTGTATAAATTAAATATCGTATACACTGTATACAGTGTAGACCATTAAGAATATTTTGCTATCAAAATGTATGGCAAAATTTTTGAACAAGGTAACGTATTTGATATCTGCGATCCAAGGTCTACTGTAATATTTAGAATTATGTTTCTATTACGGTTTGTAAATTACCAATTAAATCCCATACAAAAAGTGGACATCCTGCGTAAACGGTGTAAGTAATAATTATTAGAATTATTAATCTTTTCTTCGTACCGACTTATTATGTAAAACATCCCACTAGTTCTCACACTAATTTGATGTGAGTTCTAGACTAGTGTGACTAGAGTTCTCACACTAGTTCTCACACTAGTTTAAAGGATTGATGATGTGTATTTTTTTTTTTAATTTTTCTACCAAAATAGTTGGATAACAAAAAATTACAGAGGACACAACCCTGTGGCCCATTAAACTATACCCATAATAACGGTAATAATTGTTATACCCCTAACAAAACCGCCACAATATACAGTGAAACGATTACCCATGGAAAATTCAGTAAATTCAAAATTATAAGCATTTCACAGAAACTCTAAAACAGGCAGTGGCGGTGCGTGATATTTCAGTTAGCCATATCTTGAAAACGACGCATGGGACCCACTTCACTTTTTAGGTGATGACTATACACCTCTTACAGAAAGGATTTATAGTGAAAAAATCGTCAGCAAAGTTTGCAAAAAAATTTTTTAAAAACACTGGAGCACTCCCTGGGTTCTCAGTAACGCTCTGTGGGATATTTGCAGTATATTTTTTTTCATAATCTAGAAACAAATATAAGGAGACGTTTTTCGATTTGTTGCAAAATATTTTTTTTTCAAAAAAGTTATGGCCATTTTAATTTTAATTTTATAGGAACATTTTGTTTCCCAAAATTAAAATGGCCATAACTTTTTGAAGCAAAAATATTTTGTAACAAATCGAAAAACGTCTCCTTATATTTGTTTCTAGATTATGAAAAAAAATATACTGCAAATATTCCACAGAGCGTTACTGAGAACCCAGGGAGTGCTCCAGTGTTTTTGAAAATGTTTTCGCAAACTTTTGCTGACGGTTTTTTCACTATAAATCCTTTCTTGTAAGAGGTGTATAGTCATCACCTAAAAAGTGAAGTGGGTCCCATGCGTCGTTTTCGAGATATGGCTAACTGAAATATCACGCACCGCCACTGAAAACAGGTATGGTAATAGTTTTAGTAGCGCTTAATTTGATTGACTTCACATGTCTGTGACTTCATCAGTTTTTGATTTAAGACATCGTACGCACTTTTTTGTGAAATATGTTTTATGGGTCATTTTTGGAAAGTAGATTTAAAGGACGCCTCAAGAAACCTGCATTTAATATATTTATCTTTAACAGTTCCTGAGATACTATCATATTTTGGAAAAACGAGGATAACATGAACACAAATTGTATAAACTGTACAAATTGTAATATGAACTAAATTATTAATTTACAAATTATAATTATAATAAATTATATAAATTATGTCAAATAATAAATTAAATTATATTAATTATCCTAATAACTGTCCAAATTGTTATCAATCAATATAATTGTTTAAAAAATCAAGTATTTTTCTTCTCATTTCTTTTGTAAAGCGTTATTTTAAATCGCCTAAATTATTAGGATCCGTTTAAAAACTTCATTTTTGTAATAACCACCAAAAGAAATCCATCGTTAAATCTGTCGATCTAGTTTTGGAATTACCTAATTAATTTATTCTATAAGTACTCTCCACACCGTACAATAAAAATGTTCTGCTCATACATATGTATATTTAGTGTGCTAATTGATACTCTAAAAAATGTAAAGCGTTGCTAATTTTTTCATGATTTTATTTTGTTAATGAAAAAAGTATATTGTATCCGTTATCGAAAACACATAATCGAACACATTTTTTTTCTCAAGTGTTTTACGAATACATTATTGCGTATATATAATCATAATTAAGATAACTGTAGAAATTTACGTATTAGTATTAATTTAACTACATAAGTTACATAATAATTAAATTATTAAATAAGTAGTCACCCGCTCGAGTGAACACAATAATTTAAGAAATAAATTACTACATGTAGCACAAAAAGAATTTGCTGCTGCGTGTTGCTGCCAAATTAAGTTTTATTACAATGTTAATATAATTACAGCCACTGGCAGCCAAGGCATGTTAAGTCTTTAATTATTCTATGACGTCATCGAATGATAATTATAGACGAATTAATTTGTCCCACATCTAATGATAATACCACACACCATATTAAGATTGCCATGCTCATTTTCGCTTATTTCGCATATTCGCTTTTTAGGATGATAATACAAATCTTAAAAATTATAATATTCTCTATGGGTTAGGTCCGTATATTATTGCATCTTCGAGATATTTAATTCTATTTTAATTTTACTCGACTCGTCATTACGTTTTATTGAACTAACTGCCTAATTTAGCTCTTCATACAAATGGTACATTATGGATGAACATTATTTCATCCATAATTTCATCGATAATATTTTCAAATTAATTGGTTTTTAAACGGTTTGGTCAAAAAGAAAAAAAAACAGATTTTATTGTTTAAACAACAAGTTTAAATACATCACTTACACTGATAAAAATTGTCTGATGTAAATTTTTACTACAGATGATATAAACATTTTTTCTATGACATGAGTTGCATTTTTTTTACACATGGAGTTTCCAGAATCAGCAATCGTTTAGTTCAAATTAATTTTTCCACATTTTTATGGTAAAGTGTCTTTTGTTGATGAGATAAGGGATTCTGCATTTGTCCTCTTCAATATCCTTGAAGCTATCAAATGTTCTCTTCCATGGTTTTTCCCTCATCCAGTTTCCCAACCACTTTGTTAGCTATATGATATCCTTTAACATCCGTACTTTCGTCAATACTAAGCCGTATACGTTTATCGTGAAGTTCCGGCACGATATTTTTTGTATGTCTTCACACAGTGGTGTTATTGCACAATCGTCTAAGAGTTGTTTCTGCGGACAGACTAACTTCGCTATACTTTCCTCGCAGGGTTCTGCACAAATTGTCTGAACTCGGGGGATCTAATTTTTAAATCCAAGTTAAATTGTCTCTGTCTGTCTCGTGCACTCACACCACCACTTACACGAGCTTTATGTTTGTCTTTTTACGTGACACTTCAGTACAATGTCACACACAGTCAAACGAAGTACATTGATATTACAGGTCAGTTTCGGAAAATTGTTTATGCAGTGCTCCACCATAACATGCGATGGACGCTGTCCCGACAATTTTACAAACGTATTCGACGTTTTATGAACACGAATGCATCGAGCAGTTCTGTTTAACTAACACTAACAATATTCTCACTTTATGTTCACGTCCGCGTCTCGACCTTTGGCACGTATCGTAACTTGGTTACGGTACAAAACGGCAGATGGGTTATATTCCGGAATATAATGGCGTTATATGATTGAACTACTATTATACTATGTACATACATATATACGGGAGTTGACGATGTAGTTTATTAATGTGACACACATAACAGTGTTTCAGTCGCGTTAAGACCGGTCCTAGAATCTATTATTAACCTACGGGCTCTTAATCATAATTAAGATAATCCTATATCATAATTAAGGTTCCGAACGTGTCCTGTAACATAAGGCCGGACTCGTAATCCGTAGCATTTCCGGAAACGAAAACTTTCCCGGACCTTAATGCGATTAAGGAGTATACGATTTGTAATAACGAGTGACGTTATCTAGATCTCTGTGAATTTATACGAGTAGATAAATTGTTTTAAGTCTATTGTTCAGATATACAAAAATAAATCTTATATCATAATATAAGATATTATGATATAAGAATCTTATATCATAATATAAGATTTATTTTTGTATATCTGAACAATAGCCTTAAAACAATTTATCTACTCGTATAAATTCAGAGATCTAGATAACATCACTCGTTATTACAAATAGTATACTCCTTACCTAGCAAAACGAGAAAAGCAAAATATAAGAAGAAGAAATGAAGACGTATAGATATTTTAAATCTTCTTATAATAGGAAAAAAAAGTAATGCCCCAGAATGCCTCAGAAAACGGAGAAAAACGGTACACCCGCTAAGGGACGGGATGATTTTCAAATGTTTATGATTGTATTACGGGCGCATAATAAGGTATTAAGGTAATTTAGCCGCGCGGTGGAAAATGAAGTTATAAAGATGGGAACTCCTCAAAGGGAGACCTCATTGTCTGTAGCTGCAATAATTCGAAATTCCGCTAATCAGATTTTATATTGTATTATGCTGGCTTTAATGAATTATAATGCAGCTGAATTACGGTACGGAGAACGCGAAGAGGGGGAGATTTTTCGGAAGGGAAAATTCTAATAGAAAATTTTATTAACTGCTATAAAGTTGATCCATATTTTTATGCCCAATGTAAGAAACAAAAGCACAATATAATACCTAAATATTTTTGGCAGTCTTTGTAAATTCTATGACTACAACAAGAAGTTTCTTTCTCGATCAGACCACGGACATCTGTTTCGTTATAGTGGAAAACGAAATCCATGAATATATAAACTCCAAATGAAATTAGGCATGCAAGTCGCCACCTACAAGAGATGTAACCCATCACTCACTGTTATGGATCTCTAGAAACACTGATCCCTAGAACGCGTCCCATAAGATAAGCATTCCATCACAACGGAATTGAAATGATCCAAATCGCGACATTACCAATTATACTTTTTTAAATTGTATTATTATTGGTATAGCTTAAACAAGTTAATTTTTTTATATGTAAGGGTAGGCATGACTAGTATCATGCTGAAAATTTAAAATAGTTTATTAAAATATGATTTCAACTTCCTAACACGAATCCAGTGACACTAGTAATTTGGTTCCTATGATCGAAGAATTTCTAGGAAAACTTTTTATTCCATAGTAAGGTTTCATGTGCGATCAGAACAGACGTGCTGAAGTCTGATCCGACACTAAGATCGCTGTAGCACCTATGGATACCGCCACTGCTCCAGGACTAATAAGGTCTTTCTCTAGAACCGAAGAATCCCTAGGAAAACTATTCCAAAGTCAGTTTCCATCTGTGATCACTGATCAGCATTATACTGTGAGAATATTAAGATGACAGATTCCCATATATTTCATATTTGCATATTGCATGAATGATATACAACCTGTAGAAGTCTAATACAGTACTAAGATTACAGGCAGCCCAACATTTTCCCCTAGGAACTGCAGATTTCTAGTGATCTTGTTACCGTCAGTCGTTATCACTCTTTAATGGTCAATCTCATAGGTACTGCAAAATTGAAAAATAGTGTGATCTACAGTTTCTGGGGGGGAGGGGAGGATATATGGATGCCACAACCATTTTAGTTTTGGATAAAACTTCTGCAGGTAGCAACACATGGGACATACATCTTAGCATCTTCTCAGCATTGAACTAACCACGCATGAAAGCTCACTGTGGCATAACAGGTTTTTCTAGAGATTTTTCGGTCCTAGGGATTAACCCATTGGTGCCAAATCACTGGGGTCACTGGATTTGTGGTACTCAAATTATATTTTAATCATTTATTTTAGAAGATTTTCAGCAATACTAATCATGATTTAAAAGTTACAGCCAAAATTGAGTCTTTTGTAGTGGATTTTTGTTCGTAGGGGAAAACCTGAGGTTGATTGAGATAATTTTGATACTGGATTCGCACTCAACATGTAAGGATATTATAATGGAGTTTTTCAGACACTAGATTTTTTGTGTCCCTGTGTATTTAATAATGTAAGACGGAAATTATTTTAGTAACATACATCTTCGAGGTGATACTATATGATTAGTGTCTCTCTGATAAAACTAAGCTATACTCTCATCAGTCGTTAATAACAATTTAATTGAAAATATACTTTCAATTGACGCGGATAACAGTAAATATAAAATTATACAATGGATTACGAACGAAGGCAATATTTACCAAACAACTGTTTTAATTATCGTCATTTGAGGTCCCGAAATAACATTACATTATCTAGAACAAGGAGACTAATTATTCAATAATTAATTTAAACACTTGTTAATTGGAGAACATCACGCACTTAAAATCAACCAATCCATCAAGCTCAACGTTAAAATCTTCAATCTAACCGAGCATGATGTCATATACAGCGTGTTAATTAGTTTGTCGGGCACTTATGTCATAACGTTTAATTAGAAGACTCCCTTGTAATGGCACAAACTTTGTCGTCATGATGTCCCATATATGATAATCCGTTAAATGAACTGAAAAATAGAAATTACGTCTCTTTTCTTTAAAAAGTCAAGATTGGTGGATCAAATTTTGGACCACCATAGGAAATCGATAACTGCAAACAGGAAAATTGCTTTTAGTAACCATAAAACTTTTTAGTAATGAGGTTTACAAAAAGGTTTCTAAAATATGTGAAAATATGTGAAAATTATGGCTATCAAAAGCATAGTTTTACTCGTTCTTAAATTGTGATTTTGTAGAACATTATTATTATTTTTGTTTTGCTTTCCCTACACTTTTTCTATTAATAAATTAAGCCACCAAATCGACACAAAATGAAAAGTTACTAGATTACTTGGCAGTATAGTAAAAATTGTCGTTATTATTCTACAAAAAAATAAAATCCTCTTTTATATGCTATTTCATTGTAATCCTATTAAATTTTTTATCAGTTCTCGCGGCTGTCATGCATTTTAAAAAAAGTGAATCGGTAGAGTTTTTAAAAGTTCATGAAAAATTCCGATAATACCGTGAATCCCATAATAAAATTATTAGATTCGCCTGTGCATGCCATTATTTTCAATTTGGGAGAGCAAAAAAGTATTTGCATAAAACGTAAAAAGCGATCCTAATTATTAACAATTTTAAATGCTGATGAGCTGGCTTGAATTAACTTATGCTATCCATTGTAACACGAGTTTCATAAGGTATATTCTAACCACCCTCATAGACGACACGCTAGGGTAGGTAATTTGGAACCATTATTTATCGGGACACAAATGGGTAAAATTGAGATTGAAAAATGTATATAGTGCAACAAATCTTAAAACAATCCAATTAATGTCGCTTTTCTGTAATTTCGCTTTTTTGTACTAAGTCTGTAATGTCTTATTATTTATTAAATTAGTTGTGGATCTACATTCCTATTCAAATTAGTCACTTATTGGTTCTAAATATTTTATTGCTTCTAGCAGAGTCATGTCGTGAGTTTTATAAACAAGGGGAAGCACCAGGCATTAAAAATCAGTATTATATAAATTGAAAACGAATTCGCCTATCCCTTTTTGCGAATTCGTCGATGATATACGAGGTGTGGCTATTAATTAACCGAACTGAATCTGCTACCAGCGTGCTGTGAGCTTGTCGTGACAAGTTTGAGAATAATTGTGTCTGGTGATACTTTTCCCACCCTGAGCTCGCTGGACAAGCCAGTGGGTCGTTCAGTTTAACTGTAGCAGTCGTTTAAATTAGTCTACGCACCAGTGACACGTCGAAAAAATGTTGAGTGTGCAGATGGAGCAACAGGTTAATCTCAAGTTTCTTGTTAAATTGGGAAAACTTTTACAGAAGCTTATGCAATTAAATTAAGTATACGGGAATTAATGTTTATCCCGCACACAAGTTTTTGAATCGTCTAAACGGTTTAAAAAGGCACGTGAAACGACCGAAGACGAACTGCGCCCCGGACGGCCCTCAATGTCAAAAACGGACGAAAACATTGAAAAAATTGGTAAATTAATCCGCGAAGAGCGTCGTATAAGCTTCCGAGGGCTTGCTGAAATAACAGGAATCGACAAAGAATGTGTTCGCCAGATTTTGCTTGAATTATTAAAGTATATTAATAAGAACTTATAACCACCTCGTTATTCTTTCTTTCGCAAGTGACTAAATAATTTTCTTAATCAGATACGTTGACCAAATTTTCGGTTAAAGTCTAAAGCTTATTTCTCTTTGTCAGATCCTGTGATCAAAATATCTTAATCCAGGCAATATGTAGATTTTACCTTGCAAAAGGTAAGTTGATATTTGGCATAGTTCTAAGTTTGATGTAGTAATTAATATTCTGAATTTTCGACCTTGAAGCGCTGCCACCCGCGCCTCCATATTAGAAAAATGGAGTTTTGTTTGAAACTTTTTTTACTCGGATAAACAGTTTCCGAGATGCAATGGGGTTAAATGGAGTAGTTTTGCTATTTTTCAAAATATTCCATTTTTCTCTTGAAATTTCCACCACGGCAGAGTGAAAGGTGTGTTTCTAATGTGATTTTTCCAATAGGCCGCATCCAGAATACGCACGGTCTGAAATTCTCATACTTACTATTTTTAAGCTGGATAGGCTGGCTGTTCGGGATCGATATTTTGTTCTGAATTTACTTCTTCTTCCTTGGTCTCGTCTTTCTTACATTCTGGATCATTTAGACATTGGAAGCACATATTATAATAGTAGAACACTTTAATTTCAGTTTCATTTATGTTCTATCAACATTTTGGGAGACCCATGACAAAAAGTATATTTAACTTAGCGGCATTACTCGCTATACTAACTATACTACACAAGTTCAATGATACGATAGATCGACAATAATTGCACAATGGCAATGAAAAACGAGTAAAATCGGCCAACCTCTAATAACAACTATAAATAAAACAGTTCCTGAAGCACTATTAAAATTCATATAGTGCAAATGTACGAAAGAATGTCCTTGAGCATGTAGATGTCGGAAATTGGGATTAAAGAGTTCTATTATATATGCTTTTTGTAACGGAGAGATGTCTAAAATTAAAGAAACTGTTTTAGACTGATAGTGACGATGAGAAAACTCATATCACTAATCAATTTTTCACTACCGAAATGAGCGATAATGCCACGGAAAATGAGGCCGAAGAATAAGAGAAAGATTCTGAACAAAATCCCGATTCTGAACAACCATCCCGTGCAAAAGATTAAAAACAGTAGTAAGCATATGAACTTCAGACTATGCGTATTGTGGATTAGGCCTACTGAGGAAACCGATTTAAAAAAATAACGCACTTTTCACTTTTCTACCATGATGGCGATAAACAAAAAACTATAATAATTAACTGAAATTCCAAGGGAAAACAGATAATTTTGAAGAATTGCAAAAATACTCCACTTTACCCCATTGTAACTTGGAAACTATTTATCTCAGTAAAAAATGTTTCATATAAAGTAGAGAATTTAGAAATTAACCTATATAACTACTCTTCACATAGGTCGAAAACCAAATATTCGCGGAAAAGTAATTTTTGCTCCATTTTTCCAATATGGCGGCGCGAGCGACAGATCCTCAAGGTCGAAAACTCAGGACGTTAATTACTACATCAAACATAAGAATTATTCCGAAGATCAACTTTCCTTGACCTATTGCAAGGTAATACCCCTTTTTATTGGCTATCTCAAGTTTCGACTAATTTATACTTGTTTCTTGTGTAGGGAAAAATATTAAACAGTCATAAAAGCTATTTTTTAAGAACTGACAAAATAATTGCTTCAAGTGAATAATATGAATGCAGCACATACATATAAACTCATCAAATTGAGAAAAAAATGAAAATATCTTTATACACATAATTATTTGTACCTATCCTAAACATTTTGAAGAACGTTTAGTTTAAGTTTTCCTACTTGTAGATTTGCCAAACTCGCCAAAAAAAAAGAAAAAGAGGCAAGAGCCGTTATTTTGTTCGTATTGTTCGATACACTCAGCTAAATTACCGACATCAACAGATAAATCATTTTACATGTATTTGGTTTTATTTTAAAATGTAATAAAACATGCAATATCAGGGGCCCACCTATTCCGCGTTAGTAACGCAATTTTCTCAAAAATAAACGTCTTTGCACTGTATGAAATGCAAAAAACCTTCCGGTAAAATAACGCGACGCCGCCCATGACAGTTCAATTTGAAATATAATTTCTAACTTGGCAAATATTAGCATTTCATATTTACCCCATTAGTGCACATGGTCCGGGCAATGGCCCAAGTGCTTTTTCGAAATGAATATTTCATATTTTTCCCCCGACTTTTTTGGCCGGCTCTACCTCCGGGCTATGTGACGAATTTAAATCGTATAAGCACACCAGCCATACTAAATAATTCCGAAATAAATTCGCTAGACGCATACTTTGAGGCTTTGGCTAAAAATTAATTTCGAATATGTTTGGAAAATTTTATTTACTCAAAAACGTATAATATACTTTGATTATGTGATCCCGCCCGGGGTGGGATTACTCTCGGCTCGTTCCCTCATTTTAAATTATTTATTCGTCTTTTTTCATGGACTTTTCCGTTATATGTGACGGATACCTACGGTGACATGCCGGATCATATTCGTATAAGGTAATGTAGTCACATTCGATAAATGTTTACCTCGTTTTTATGAATTTCCACCTAAAATTTAAAATGATGAAGTATGGAGTTTAAAAATAGTCCAAAAACCTTTTAAAAAAATAGATAATAAAGACTGCAGGTTTTATGAGAGATCAAGTATTGCTTCTATTTTATGGCCAAATAAATAAATAATGTTTTTAAATATCCATAAGACATTATTAAAATAAAAAATTAGTAGTTCCTTATTTAGTAGCTAAAAACTTAGCCGCAGCGACGGCTCAGTGGGTAAAGCGCCAGGTAGGAGATGGCGCTGGCCGTATAACTACGAGGATAGTCCCAGAAGTACCCAACCTGATGAATAGATGGCGGTTGTTGTTTGAAAATACACTGGAGTCTCCAAAATTTGGCCCTCCAAAATTCGTTTACCTCCACAATTTGGCGAAAAATCCCTCCGCAATTCGGCGTTTTTCTATCCCCACTATTACCACGAGCTCTTTGCTCCTGTGCGGCGCGCTATTTGAAATCCTTGCAACATTAGTTTATTGAATAGGAAGCAGAATTATATTTAAAAACGCGATATTCCTTTATATTATGGGATCCTTTATGTGTATTTATAGAACCCTTACAATTTTTGGCTCCATTACTAAAAATTTACTAAAAATTTGGTCCGCGCACTCCTACGTACATTTTTCACGCCGGCAAAACAACAAATAAGTACAGCCTCACTTGACAGTAAGCACCAATGCCGTGACTTTTCAGTGGCTGTGGTGGGGTACCCCTCTTGAAGCCAAATTCTGGAGACATTCTGTTTCCGAGCTACGCCGAATTTTGGAGACTCCAGTGTAATGACTGTGGTAGAAAGTATCAACATTATAAACGTTAAGTTTGAAGTTTGGTGACGTTACGTTGTTTAGTATTTGTTTGGCAGCCATTAATAGTGAACACTTTCAGTGAGTTTGTAAGCACGAAAAAAATTGGTCATCGTTTTGTGATTCAATAATTTCATTTAAAAGGCCTCAGTCCAACCAATGTCTGTGTGGAACTAGACTCTACTCTGGGGGTCTCTGCTCCTTCGTTTACAACAGTAAAATATTGGGTGGTAGAGTTTAAACGAGGCCGTATGGGCTACCAAGGCGGACATTGCAATGGACGACCAAATGAGGTGACAACGCCAGAAATGGTGAAGAAAATCCACAAAATGGTGTTGGAATACCGTCGACTGAAAGTGCGCGCGTTATCAGATATGGTAGGTATTTCAAAAGTGTTGTACATCGCATATTGCTTGATCATTTGGACATGAGAAAGCTATGCGCAATATGGGTTCCGAGATTACTCACATTGGAACAAAAACAGCATCGTCAGGATGTTTCAATCGAGTGTTTGGCAAAGTTTCACAATAATAAAGACGAATTTTTGCGTCGATTTATAATCATGGATGACAATGGGTCCATCACTTTGCACCTGAAGAACGAACAGTCAAAACAATGGACTAAAAGGGGAGAATCGGCTCCAAAGAAGGCGAAGAGAGTTCCATCTGCAGGCAAGGTCATGGCGTCAGTTTTTAGGGATGTGCGCGGGATAATTTTCATTGATTCTCTTCAGAATGCAAAAAATGCACCAGTTCACACATCCGTTATCGCGATGGCGAAAATGGTTAAAGTTCGAATTGCGTCCTCACACACCCTATTCACCATATTTAGCCCCTTCGGATTATCTTATGTTTCCAAACTTAAAAAAAATGGCTCGGTGGTAAAAGATTTGCAAACAATGAAGAGGTGGAGTCTGCAGCTGATGGCTATTTTGAGGAGCTCGACGATTCTCACTATAAACAGGGTATCGAAGCGAAGCGATGTTCAATAGAACTTCGCTGGGAAAAGTGTATCGAACTAAAATGAGACTATGTAGAGAAATAAAGATATTTTTTCCCATGTTTTTTGTGTTTTCTTTCTTAGGTCGGGTACTTCTGGGACTACCCTCGTAGGTACTATAACTACTATAATTTCATTTTAGTAACATAATTTGTTATAGGTACATGACTTGGTAACTTCGTTATTATTAAAGACACTAGACCAGTTAAGCTAGCAAACGAGTATATTTTTAATGCTAATTAAGACGAGATAATTGAAACTATTTTGTGTTGAGTTGTCACATTTTTGAGATTAACGACAAAATAACATTTTTTTTTAAAGGAACATATTAAAAATTTCAGGACAAGTCTTGCAACTCTTGTATTTATCTTTTTTTTCTATGTCAAGAAATAAACTCAAAAAATAAATATTCAAAATGGTGGCAGATTATAAAGAAAAACCATGTACTTAGGTACATCCAACTATTAATTTTTCAGTAAACGTGATGTGATGATGCTTCACTGGCACTAATTGTGTTGTTAAAAATCGTCAATAAATTCGACTTATATTTCAAACTTTTCGCTCACTTTTCTTATTCTCAATCATTCATCAACCATGACCGTCACATTACAAGCTTCCAAATACATATGTATTACAGAATAAGCGAAATCACGAGGACACAATAATATTATGTAGTTCATTGATCCTTTGTGCAACAGTTCATATTCACAAAGTTACAGCTATAATGCAATAATTAATAAATATAATTTAATTGCTACCGAGGAACGTGCTATAAAACCGTGATGCGGGCACAAAAATTAAAAAAACTCGTAAAGTTTAGATAATGCATAAATTAATTACATACAACTTTAGGAGGGTGTTAATTAATATAAACGGTCATTTAATTAGTGAGGTAGTAAAATATTAACGATTTCGAGCAATTTAAAATGGTATAACGTACGAGTATAATAGAGGCGGTAATAATAGGGTGAACATATTAGCGCAATATCCTGCGTTAATAACATTTTTTAAATCACCCAATGAATTGTGAGAAGTTATATGGCCACATGGCATGTATACACAGTGTCCTACAGGATGGGGGAGGGAGTGTGATTCCCATCACAGTAGGCCTATATCGATATCGTAAAAATAATGAATATTTATATTCTGACAATTAGAAGAGTAAACTGGATACGTTCTATTTAACTAAAATATGTTTGAGATTTGGAATTTCCCTTCACACATGGGACACCCTGTATATTATTACATTTGAGTGGGTTCTACAGGAAATTAAAAGATATTTTACAATTTTCTATGAAAAAAAAAAAAACAGTGCCCAAGGAATCACTACTTCCACATTAATTTTTCATGTGGAACTTTATGACTCATCTATAGTCACATAAAGAGACTTACCATATGATATGACTCATCATACTCTAGGTTATATGACCTTTGTGACCAATATGACCTTTACGGCCAACATTATTTTTATGACCAACTTTTTCTCTTATGGGACGAAGAATCATCTCTTTATAGAAGCCAGCAAATTGCCTGAACACATTTTTTAAATCACCCAATGAATTGTGTAAAGTTATATGGCCACATGGCATGTATACACAGTGTCCTACAGGATGGGGGAGGGAGTGTGATTCTCATCACAGTAGGCCTATTTCGATGTCGTAAAAATAATGAATATTTAGATTCTAACAATTAGAAGAGTAAACTAGATACCTTCTATTTAACTAAAATATGTTTGAGATTTGGAATTTCCCTTCACACATGGGACACCCTGTATATTACTACATTTGAGTAGGTTCTCCGGGAAATTCTAAAGATATTTTACAATTTTCTATGAAAAAAAGAACTGGACGTTTTCCACGAAACACCGAACTACTACACTTTTCTCGACGCGCATTTCGCCAACCAAGTTGGCATCTTCTTTTAGAAGTTTTAATCTTCTTTTAGAAGTTTTAATCTTCTCCTGAAGATGCCAACTTAGTTGGCGAAACGCGCGTCAAGTGTAGTAGTTCGGTGTTTCGTGGAAAAACGTCCAGTTTTTTGTTTCTACGCCGAAGGTTCCAATACTCACTCCAGAATTTTCTAAAAAAAAAAAAAAAAAACGCTGCCCAAGGAATCACTAATTTATCTACCACATTAATTTTTCATGTGGAACTTTATGACTCATCTATAGTCAAATAAAAAGACTTCATACTCTAGGTTATATGGCCTTTATGACCAATATGACCTTTACGAAAAACATTATTTTTATGACCAACTTTTTCTCTTCTGGGACGAAGAATCCTCTCTTTATAGACATCAGCAAATTGCTTAACACAACTGCAATCGCCGATATTAAAATCACTCCTCAAATCCCTTCACAAAAGACAGGTCACCTTGTTCATTGCTGCAGTTCTAAGGGGAAGGGAAAAATTCAAAAAGCTAATAAGAACATTAATCTTGAGCAACATTATGCATTCCATCTCTTTGTAAGCATATAACAAACAAATTTCTCCGGTTGAAATGTTTGCCTTTTATTAACTGACGTATTGTAAAAATTGATGTAAGATCCAAAAAAGCCTTTACCATTCTTATCCATTGCCAGAACATTCTTCATCAACCCTAGTTTAATATGCACTGGAGATTTGTTGAGACATTTGTTGGATCAGTTAAAAGCACGTTCTTCACATCGTATTCGCGTTGCTGCACAATTTCTGTCCTTTTTGGTCAATCTTTTATCAAACAGTGTTTGTCAGTAGTTCTACTATCAAAAAACATAGAAAACAAGTACTTAGTGAATCGAACGTGCAATGCAAGTGACATGGTTCCTACTTTCAGATCAGCACATACTTTCCAGTAAAAATATTTGTATTTTGTATCATTCAGTTTGGAATGCATATTTTCAATGTTTCTTTTAACACAACAGGATAAGTGGTATTGACGGATATTGATTGCCATTATGGAGTAAAACTTCGGACTTGTTCTGTAACCATAAATTAGGAGAATATCTGTCCAAATAGCACAGATATAGGACAGATATATCTGTCCAATAGGACAGAGTATATCTGTTATTTCCAGGAGGGTTAAGAGGATCTATTTCAGGAAGGTTGAGGACCTTCCACAGATAAGACACTTGAAAAAAAGATGTGTAAACTGGATGTAGGTCGAAAATTTTATCGACGTGTACTTCAAAAAATATCTCGTGAATCATTTGGTGTTCAGCTCCTACTTTTTAAACTGCTAGTCAAATTAGTGTAGCACTTTTTAGATTAGCGCCATTTGCGTTCTATTCGAGTTATATACTTGCGGTTTTTAATTCTCGGTAGCCCATAGGGTTGGTTTGAATGTCCCGAAGGCGTTACGATGTGACTTAAACGGTCCACACCCCAAAAAGCAACCCCATGTAGAAATTCGAATTCGCAACATTTTGACGACAATTTCAGAGACACAGAATGGACTAAGAAGGATTCTGTTTAGTAAAAACTACATCCCGGCACACATTAGGACCTCCTCGACAAGTTCTGTGCATTTGGACGCTGTCCCATTTCTACAACCCATTTCCAGATATAGGATATCTGGAAATGGGTCGCTGTCCCATTTCTTCAAATCATTTCCAGACCACCCCCCCCCCACACCCTTTTGCATTTACGCAAGGTTTTGCGTGGTTCAACCTCTGTTGGGCGAATCCATTGCTCTTAATTGCTGCCTAATAAATCGGTGTGGAGTGCCCCAACTCGCTTTTACCCTTTGACAACCCAAACACCCCTCCAAGCCACATATACTCCGACCCACCACCAACCTCATCTAGTTCCGCCCCTGTAAAAGGCTACGTGGAATGTCTATTTGTCTCGAATTCATGTCTTGAAGTTTACGCGACCCACAGTGAACGGCCCATTGAGCGCCAAATGTGATACTCCATCTCCAAATCGCCCCCCTGAAAATTTGTCGCGCTGAGGGCTGGTAAGCAGGTCTTGATGCGTGAGGTGACTCTGAAAACCTTCCTGAGGATGCTTGAACCCTTTTCGTGAACAATCGCGAAATTCGCGAGAGTTCACTGTGTTCACTGTAAGTCCTATTTCAGGAATTTTCATCCACTCATGGATTTATTGGAGGTGGTCAAAAAAAGAGGATGATGGGACGAAAAAGAGGATTTGAAGGAGGCGGACGACTCAGGAAAGCTTTGTGAGGCACCCCACGCATCAAGACCTGCTTACAACCCCTCAGGACGGTAAATTTTCAGGGGGTGGGTTGGAGTTGGAATATCACTTTTGGCGCTCCATCGCACATGCGCAGTGTGTTCCGCCAACTTCGAGATCCTTCAATTAATGACATGACATGAATTCGAGACAAAACGACATCCCAAACCAGAGGGGGGTGAGTGGAGGGTCGGTGTGGCCTGTGGAGTGTGGTCGGTGTGGGTGTGGCCTGGATGGGTGCTTCAGTTGTCAAATGGTAAAATTGAGTTGTGGCATCCCACACCAGTTTATTAGACAACATTAGGATCAATGAATTCGCCCAACAGAGGTCAAACCACGCAAAACTCTGCGTAAATGCAAAGGGGTGGTATAGGGGGTTTGGAAATGGGTTGAAGAGACGGGACAGCGACCAAATACACACAAAACTTTTAAGGAGGTCATTTTGTGTGCCGGGATGGAGTCTTTACCCGACAGCGTCCTTCTTAGTCGATCCTGTAGGTCTTTGAAATTGGCGTCAAAATCTTGCGAATTCCAACATGGGGTTGCTTTTTGGGGTGTGGACAACGGGCCATTTAAGTCACAGAGTGGTGACTTCGAGGTATTAAAACCAACTCTATAGTGTACCGAAAATTAAAAACTGTAAGTCTCTAACTCGAATGGAACGGAAATGGCGATAATCTAAAATGTGTTACGCTAATTTTGACGGGCAGTTTATTAATGTTAGACAAACTGTTACGTCAGTCCTTTGGGTACAAAAATCGTGCTGTGAAGTGTAACCACTCCCTAAAATATGATATGGGCCCAATGCTTTCCTACAAAAGTAACAGTATTCCACTAGCTGCTACTGAGTAAATTAAATATTCTAAAACTAGTAAATAATAACAACTGCAAACTACTAAAATTTCGTTGAAATATTCAAATTTATACCCTGAGCCCCGCAGCTATCTAAAATATCTCAATAAATTGTAAATTTATCGTGGAAAACCCCACTTCGCCGGCTACAAAGCTAACTTGTATCCGGGAAACTTTATTGGGGAAAATTTGATTTAATTTTTATAACAGCGCCAAAGAGGAATGAGTGCCGTAATTTCTTTTGAAGCTGGCAATATAATTTCTGTATAGCAAGTATCTCCGGGATTAAATTTTAAGCGCTACGCGAAAAAGTTTCACTAGCACACCTGAATAAGAAAGCAGCAGAAAATTTCACATAAAGAGGAAACGGAAAACGTCCATGGTCTTATTTCTTGCCTCTGCTGATATAATTTACAGTCTCATTTTTATAGGACGGGATGGAAAGGGCAATGCCCACCAACAGCAAGTAGTTGTTTTTGGAATGTTAGTTTTTATTACATTGAAAACAAATAAATTACTAAATTAATATAACAAATAGATAATATTTTACTATACGTATTAATTTGTTTTCAGTACAATATAAAATATGTTCCAAAAAAACTTCTGACTGTTGGTACCATCTGACAGAAATGTCTGATTTTGTTGATTTTTTTTTATCTATCAAAGTCAATGTAGACAATTTAGCAAACAAACGAAATTTTATGCAAGAAACAAAAAGTTTAAATTGATTTTTAAAACAAGTGCACGTTATTTTTATAAAATGCTTTAGTCTTAAACCTTGACATAAAACCTGTAAAAAATTTGAAGATAAAAAAAATATAATTCAAAATGAATATACTCGCCCCAAATGGGACTCTTGTGATTGCATTATAGATATTATATTTACAGTGGCCAATTTGTTATTAGAAGCTTGGTCATTGCGTCAAGTTTGACCTTTTTGGATAATATTTTTTAAGGTATTTTAAAAGAATTGACTTGAATGCATTTTTGGATGAAGGAAAATTCGACATAAAATCATGTTTAGTATCTGGGGTTTCTGTTTGATAGGAGAGTTTCTGGATACTATACAAACGAAAAATCACTTATTAAAATTATTAAAGAAGAAAATGTATACCGTGTGTGTGAAGCCGACATCGGCCAGTTATAAAAAAGGACAAACAGAAGTGAGACGACAGATAAGAAGCAACCGCACACGCATCGAAGGTAGTGAGGGAATAAGACCGGCCCTCTCACCACCTGTGCTTGAGAACGAGAAGTGTAGCATTTGTCCTTCTGCACAACTGGCCGATGTCGGCTTTACACAAACTGTATACTCATGTACATAGGTGTCGTATGAGTTGATATTTTTTCATATATCACATACGTATTAGTAGAGTCGAGAAATTCGCGGACCCTAACAGAACCCTATTAAGAGGAAGTAGGTAGCAGTGATGGTTGATGTCATTAAAGATTTTCGTCAGGAAATATGAAACCCACAACATATTTTAGGGAGTGAGTATTAAACCTAAATAAAATGCTACAATAGCAAAAAGAAAATCAAAGGAAGCTTCCCAAAAAATGTCTGTCTCACCAATCTTGGTACCAAAATCTTGGTAACAGCTCGCAAAATAGTGGCGAATTATTGTTTCTTAATCACCAATTAAATACAGGCTTTTAGTACTGGACGCGTATTAATAGGAGCTGTCTCTCGAAATATTAACGCTGACCGACATACAAAATCGAGCGACCTCGACATGGTCACATGCTCATGGAGATGACCTAGCTGTTGTTATATTATAATTAAGCAGTCTATGTTTATGTTTGGGTTATATGGTTTATTGAGTATTAAGTTACAGAGAATGGTTGTAAATAAAAACTCCGTTTAGTGAAAATTTGCCTGCGTATTTTATCAACTGATGTTGAATGTAAAATAAACATTTGGTATTTACTGATCATTGTAATAGGATGAGCAGATTTCTTATTTTATTAATTTTCACTAACATATATACAGGGTGATTCATTAAGAATAAGTAATCTCTAAAGTGGAAGATTTAGTTTTCTAGATACATCAAATGAAAGATTTTGGTATCACACCCTGCATAAATATAATGGACTATGAAATGTATAAAGTGCGTAATAAAAATAGTTTTAGGCTGATGCAACCTACATTTGAGAAATTATGGAGGAAATAATGTTGCCAGTAAAGAAACGAAAATGCAATGTTTTAAAAAATGAAAAGGAAGCTATTCCTCTTATGTTAAGACATATTTGTAAACAATTTTGAAATCATCTGGCTCGCGTTCGAATTCAAGGTTGCTGAGTGGATGGATTCTTAGAATCCAAGCCTAATTATTATTATTATTATTAATACTCTGCTGAATTTTGACAAGGTCGATTACAGTTTTGTTAAAGTAGTTGGATTATTGTTTACAATGGTTAAAATTACAATTAATTGTCTTTTTAGCGAGATACACACATACACTTATATATTACAGACAGCTTTTCAACAACTAGAGGCATCGTTCGGGTCCACTTCTGTAGTTCCTAACAATTTAAATTAAACATTGACTTGTTTTCGGATTTCGCATGAATTTGTGGCTGAAAATTAATTTATGCGTTACGTTATCAGGTCAACAAGGCATTGAATATCTGACTTCTTGAGAGCTAGACTAGCAGATACCAGCCAGTCTAGCTAGGCGGCTTCTCTTACAAATGCCCCATTGAACGAAGTTGAGGATTGACCGTGCCGTCTATTGCGAACCGTCGTCATCTTTGCCTCGGGACCTTTTGGTATCTACAGTTCACCAAAATTTTTATTTGTATAAACTGCCGATTAGGACTATCAGGCAGCAACACTTGTGAAATCTCACTCCTGGTGGATAATGTTGCTTAAAAGCCGATCTCACACCTACAAGATAGTCTTTGTCTGTATATGTACATATGTTATCCACACGCCGGTATTCTGCTATCCATCGGTGTGGATTTCTGCCTGTTTGCGTAACTGGGTAATAGTCTCTTAAAACATATCTTAGAGCATACCTGCGACAAATAGTTTTCAAGAATACGACGGGCCAAATTCATCGCAACTGCATCTACATACATTTTCCATACACTGCAGGTAGTCCACGGCAGCAAGGTCATTGTAAAGGCACATCAATTTACTAATCGAAAACATTTTTGTTAGGATCTGCACAGCAAAGATATCGCAAACCTGACTGAATATCACATGCAAGATAACCCGTTTAAAACGACAAGACCTTCAAGGTCAAACCGCCAAAAATCGTAACAACAAAATTGTGTTTTATTTTTATTAAATCTACTTTAAAAGTTCCTACCAGTTGTGTCGGGTATTTAATAAGCCGCTATCAAGATTTTCTGGTGAGCAAGCCGTTTTTCGAATTTTCTGTTGCAAGTATAATTTGAAGCTTTCCTGCTATTACAGCATATATTGCAGCAGCCATCCAAAAAAAAGTCATCAAATTTGGCTGTGAACGAGAGATATGGAAATAGTGGTTATGTCGAAGCTCAAAGCGAAACTTGTCAAAATTTTGACAAGTGGCTGTCACAATTGTAAAACAAATAATAGCTGCCACTTAATGTAATAGCCTTCACAATTAAATAAGGTTGTTACAAATTTAAGGTAGAAATACGTCTTTTTGGCCAATTTTGATGACGTGTTTTTTTGTATGGCTCGTTATTTGGAATATGTAATAATCACTCCCCACAATAATATGTGGATCACCAAAATAATATTTAAGTTTTCTTACAAATATGAAATAAAAAAGTATGAAAAGTAAAATATGCCAATTTTTAAAGCATTAAAGCATCTTTAAAGCATCTTAAAAAATTCTTTAAAGCATCTTAAACTTTGAATTGATTATGTATGTTTGTATGTATGTATTTGAAGAAAGTAAATAACACGCTATTGTGTTGTATTATGTCTATTCACAGGTAAAATAAAGTTTGTGTATTACATACATTCTAAGATCTTGTTTTTCTCCCTTCGCTTATTAGGTTCATCCGCTTATAAGACTCACTTTTTGCTGGTCCCAAAGTGAGTCTAATAAGCGGCGTCCACTGTATATATTATTCATTTTCGAAATATGTAAATTCCTATAATTTTTAAAGAACGGCTTATAGCAAAATACATTGGATAAGACAAACAATTTCTGACTATGTAAAAAAAGAGGACAAAGCAGTATTTATTTTGCTGCAGTATTGCAACGTGTAATTCTTGGACCAATTTTAAGTCGAAAAGTTTATATAAATGTATGTTCTAAAATGTCTAGTTTTCGACATACAGGGTGCTAATTTTGTTCGGGTCTAAATACCAATGTGAACAAAAAAATCTGTGAATGACACGAAACACTATATTTTCTTACAGCTTAAAATCCATGATTCGTCATGCAACCCTTAAGAAGTCATCCACATGTTTTTTTTTCAAATAACACCCTTTGTAACTACAAACCTAAATTTACTCCAATACAAATCATTAGGAGTACAGTGATCAAGTAACATACTTGAGATTTAAATGTCACTTATTAACGACAAGACCGAATCGAAAGAAATTTTGCATAAGCAAAGTAAAGCTGAAAAGCAAGTTTCTAGTTAATAAATAGCGATGACAAAAGCTTTCTTTTTTAAAATTCATTCGTAATTTTTAAAATTGACAAAAAATTGTCAAAAGTTTTCTTATATGACAACGTCAGCGAGTGACACCTCATTTTAAAGATGTTTCAAACTGAGAATAACCGTATTTTCTATTTTGACATCACGTTTGTTTTATAAAAAAATGGTCTAAATCATGATTTAACGAAGTCACATATATAATATTTAATTTAATTGAAAATATAACAATACAACTAAATATTTTAAAATAAATGCTCAAAATGTTCACCCCTACTTGCTGGCAGTATAACATCCTATTAAAAACTCTTCTCTCATCGGTTGAGGTGTTAGGGAGTTGACGGTTAGTGTTAGTTTGGGAGATGTAGCAGGCTACTCTACTGGACCCCGGCATCCTATTAATCTATTTAATTAATAATTATTATGATATCTTACTGCGGTATAGTAGTGTGGAGAAACACCGTATATATAGAGATATCCAAAAAAAAAAAAACGTCATCAAAGTTGGCCAAGAAAAAAAGACGTATTTCTATTCTTATTCGAATTTATAACCTTATTTACTTGTCAAAACTGTCACATCATACGACAGCTATTGTTTATTTTACAAATTGTGACAGTCACTTGTCAAAAGTTTGACATAACCGAGAAGCTTAGACGTGACCGCTATTTCCATCTCTCTCGTTCATAGCCAGAGTTGATGACGTTTTTTTTTGGATGTCTCTATATTAGCACGTTTTTAGTTTATGTTCGCATCCTTTCAAATAACGGAGATATTGATAGGAGCAATGGTGTTAACGTCATGGTATGACATCCGGTATGCATCTTTTAAAACGTATTCTTTTCTATGGTGACTTGCTGCTTATAAACTGCCCAACATATGGTTAGAAAAAAATATTATTCAATGTCGATTTTAAAACCAGTCCATGACAGTATGTTTACTTTTATTTTTGGCATTCCTGGAACGAAGCGGATACTAATTGGCGTTGATGTATTTAAAAGAGTATAATTTCAATTGATTTAAATGAATTTAGTGACGATGATAGTCTAACGGTCTATTTTAGTACATGGCATTCGTTACAATTAAAGAATCCTCGGTGCGCAGGAGAGAGAGAGGGGCGATCGCAAATATAATTTGCGATGCTGCGCTTTCAATGGGTCAAGTGTCAATTTGCAATGTTTTAACGTCGTTGTTCAATTACGAAATATCTGGTACACTGTCAGCCGCGACGCTGAGCCGCTTTGATACCAACAAAAATATAAATTTACTACACTTAAAACGTTATAGAAATATTTTTTTGTTTTAATAGTAGTGTTGACAAGATGCAATTATAAATTTGCCTAATGAAATTCTTCATATCATTGAATTCATTCGCCTCGTGCGCAAATTTACACTAAATCATATTAGTTTTAACTGTTACCGATGCAGTAAGTCTGTAAATTTGTGGCGATTTTATTTGTGGCTGTAAATTTGTGGCGATGTTATTACAAGAGTCGAGGAACCGCGGACTTCTAACTAACAGGATCGGCTTCAGTTCATTGACGTGAAATGTAATACATTGCAAAAAAATTAAGTCGGTAATATGTATCAGTCCGGGAATATTTGTCTTGTGAAATCTATTGATGATTAGAGTTTTTTTCCAACTCTTTAGTATTCATTAAAAACGTTTTGTACGAAAACTTTATAAATTACTATTTACAGTTACATGTATCTCCCAAAATACCAAGTATGTTATTTGGTTAAAAATCAGCTCATCAAATTATATTGGAAAATGTAAAAATGAATACGGAATTCTATTAATAATAATAATAACGTTATCACCTTTTCCATAACGATGTATTAATGCTAATCATCACATTTAATATTTTATATAAATATCTTTATACTATACTTCATAGATATTTACATGGTACCACACTTTTGTCCATCACTGTACACGAAGTGTGTAAATTAAGTAATGAGAGTATTTTTTTATTTTATTCAAAATAACTTCCTTGGGAAGCCACACAGCGCTGGAGACGGTTCTTCCATTCCTCATTTACTATCAATCAGCAACAAGGAATCATTAGCAACATCCAGTTGTTCTTGATGTTTGGTCTCACAGGCATGACCCTTTTTCGAAGTTTTTCAAGAACCTCTCTGTAAAAGTGTTGATTTACTGTTTGGCCTAGAGGCACAAACTCTTTGTGGACAATTCACTGGTTATCAAAAAAGCAGACCAGTCAAGGTACTGAACATTACATGTCAACCCACCGCCCATCCAAGTCCCGTCTCAGCAGTGTTGTTAGATCGGGCGCTACTTTGACAGTCTCATTACTTAATTTACACACTTCGTATATACTTACCTAAACAAGTTGAATACTGTTTTGAATGAATTTTTTTCACACCATTTTAAGATTAGCAATATTAGAGACATCTATCAGAAAATAATGTATCTGTTACCTAGACATTAAATGCGGTAGCGGAAAGAATTGACAAAAATAATAATAACAAGAAATACATCGCAATCGTAGAGAACATACGTGCGCACTTAGAACAGAACAAATGACCGTGGCAAAGTAACAATCCAGGATACTCCTCTGATGTGATTTGTAGACATAAGCCAAAGCCTCCTCCTCGGGGACGCTGTAAAGTAAATTGAAGTCTAAACATTTTAACTGGGGTCGGATTTACCGAACACACTGGAAGAAACATGTCGGTAAACATTATTAGAGACGTCAAACAACGGCAGCTTCCATATCGGAAAATGTAATATAAGAAATGTGACATTTTGATTTATTTATATCTTCGAGATCGCGAGCAAATGGATCTCAATACTTTGCGAAACGAGTATTATCCCAGAAACAGATGTCAACTTTGGTCTTATTCGTTTTCCGCTACTTCGGGGATTTTAAATTCGCCATCGTTCTTTTGGATCCATACATACATATATCTATGTTGTATGTATTCCCTTGGAGGGTAGATCGTAAGACGATTAAGAATGAACTCATAAAAATAATGGCCATTTTAAGATTTTAGGGTATTACAAAGAAAAACAGATTTAAACGGGGGAATACGTTAAAAAATTTCTAGGCAGACTTGCTTCCAATTTATACCACGTAAAACCAAAACCTTCATTCAGAGTTATACCTAATGGAGCTCAAAAGTAGAACAAATCCCAATTTAATTATAATTTCATAAGTAGGTATCAGTGTGACTTTTTAATTATCTTATCTTTATATCTATAGTCACATCTTATGTCACATCACAGCATCGATCAACACCCTAACAAATAATTCGATTAATTTAATTTCCCATGTAAGTTTCGTACTATACAGGATATGTATGGTTGGCGGTAGTGTACCAACAATTTGTTGCATAAGAGGGATGACCATTTAGGTTTGGTTAAGCCTGCGTAAAACGAAAAATAACAATTAAAAAACTTGCAAAGTAAACCTCAGTGACGAGTCATCTCCGCGCTGATGAATTTAACAGGTGTGTTAAAGCCTTGCAGTTTTATAGGATTACTAATATCCTTTCGACAGATTTTTAAATTATTTTCTACATTAATCGAGGTAAAAGGCCCTTTAGAAGAAAATTATGTACAGGTACTATCGACAGAGTCGTCGGTATTTTTCAGTTCATTCATAACACTGCTGTTCTCAGATTATTCATAATTACCTACATGTATTGTATAGTACAAACTTTTGAGTAATACGCCGAGTAAAATGAAGTTGGCAGGTTTCCTAGCGTTGTACACTATTCCGAAATTCATGAAAAGTTGAATTGTATACTAAGTAAAAATACATACTTAAATAAAAATATATAAATAAAAATGAACTGCCGAGAGAGAGAGAGACAACGTTGTTTATCACAGCGACGTAGATACATATATATTGCTTTCTGCATGTTTTATAAGCTTTAACACATGACATCCATGTATGTACATAAATATTTTTTGCTAACAGTACAGGATATCACGCCCTTATGCTCTTTTAAATTTTGATTATCACGAACCATTTTGTGTAATTTCTCAGCAAACAGTACTGTATTTTCTGGTGTATCAACACATAGAGTTTGTATTTGAATTTGGAGCATTTATCTTATTTAAAATACATGAAAGCCTTTCTTTCACAAGTACTCCATAAGTACTCTGATGTCAAAACACCGACTACTACTGAATGGGTTATCTATTCTTCGGCAGGGTGCATCAGAGGCGTGGATATTAACGACCAACCTTAAAAAAAATGGACGTACTTGTTGCCGTTGGATAGTCATATCCTCCAAGTCAGGTGGCTAGACAGAGTACGTATATAAAGTGAAAATGTAATAGCACAAACAACTAAAACAAAGTCCTACTCGTAGGTCGGTCACAAAATTATCCTACTTTACTCCTATAATTTGTACCTCTACATAGTATAGTATAACGGCACCTAATCATTCTGGTACTATTGACTAGAATACTCTGACTGAAAATTTAAGTGATTCAGACAATCAACTGTTCGCTTTTCTGGAGGACGCCTAATAAAATTATGATAATTAAAAAAGAAGTTACGATGAAATTATGGTTAAAATTTTAATTCGACAAAGCTATTTTTGAAGAAAAAGTTTTAACAAGTAGTGGAGTACCATGCTTAACAGAACTCTTGAACTCTGTACGAATCGACAATTTGATTGAATCAAAACAACTTGATTCCATGAAATGTTTTCGTCTTAAATTAAGCAGTCCAATACTTACTCCACACAGCCTGTTAATTGGTCAAAGTTCCTAGAGGTTGACCAATCATTGAATAACTTTCTAATGGTGCTGTTGTTACACACATGTTTTACTTGTAAAAAATGGAAAGATCTCGACGACCGTTGAAAATTCTCTATAAATAATATGTTTGTTATTAATTCAAATATAAAAGTGCAGTTGGGTGGAACACCCGTATTATGCTTAACACGAATAAATTATCTGTTTTTGTACTTTTTAAAAACTACATCACTTATTGCATGTTACTTTAAATGGAACTACAATTGATATTTTTAAACTAACAAGGTGAAATTAAAAAAAGAGTAATTTTGTTAAATCAAAAAACAGCTTAAATGTTATGGTACATGTTCCATGTGTCTACCATACACATCTATACTCTTCTGAAATCTAAATACCAAAATAATAAATGAATTACTCAATTTCCAGAGTAATCCCTTGAAAAATGCTGACAATGTTTTGACGCAACTTTTCAGGTGTTTGCGGAATGAGATTATAACATATATATCCTTAATATACCTCATACAAGAAAATCTGGCACTGTTCATTCGTATGAGTGAGCTACTGCCACTCAATCGGCCTGCACTTCCTATCCACCTCTTCCCAAGCCCATTCTCAAAGCTTACTGTTACGAAATTCCTTACAAGAAACGAATAATTAGATGGAGCACCATGTTACTGAAAAATTACCGTATAGTTGTTTTAATTTTGCTCCAACTGAGGGTAGAAATAAATCTGCAACATATATTCGTATAAACTTTGAAAGTAATTTTTCCCCCATTGAAAAAGAAAGGACCATACATTTTTTTGTTTGGATATCGCACTTCACACGTTTAATTTTGGAAAGTCTTTTAGCAATAATGTAATGACGATTCCAGAGACTTCTTAATTTAAATTAATGAAGTAGGTAAATTTTTCTTTAATTTTTTTCTATTAATTTCAATTACTAGCTCATTTTGAAAGTAAAGTGTAACAAACCAAACATTCTTGGAAAGCGGAAGAATGCATCTTTTGTTTGGTGTAAACATATACCGAGTGTTGTGTTCAAAGTAATGGCGATTTTTTGCATTTAAATTTATTATATTTCTCAAACTTCCTACATTAAAGCAAGTAACAAGTTTTTAACATAGTACGAAAAAAACTTATTGTAAAAGTAACTCAATTGGCGTAATCCGCATCCTTCTAAGTTTTCTCCGTGAAAAGATATCTACGATTAAAATGGGGCACAATTTTCTGGGACATCCAAAACACGATGTTTACAAAAGCAAATTACTAACCGTTTTTGAAAATAAAGTGTAACAAACTACACATTTTTGGAAAGCGGAAGACTTCAGCTTTTGTATGGGTACAGGGTGTTGTGTACAGGGTGTTGCATTAAAAATAGTGACGTATCTTAACGTTGAAATTTACCATATTTTAAAAAATGCCCTGTAGGTCAAGTAATACAGTTTTAACATAACACAAAAAAAAAACTATTTGAAACAATAAATCCGAGCTATTGATACAATACAACTATTTGATCCAATCAATAAAACTTTTGTAAAGCGGAAGATTACATCTTTTGTTTGGTGTAAATAAATATAGGGTATTGCATTTAAAATAGTAGCGAATTTTAACGTTGAAGTTGACCATATTTCAAAAATACCCTGTATGACAAGTAACAAGTATTTATCATAGTAGGAAAAAAACTTTTTGAAGTAGTAAATCGACTGGCGAAAACCTAAGTTCTAAGTTCGTTCTGTCAAAATATATTTACGATCAAAATTGGTCAGAATTCTCTTGGACAACCGGTACTGTACTATAATGTTTTTACAGTGTACATACCGTCACGATAACGCACATAATGTGTCTCACTTGAGCATTTATATTTATTGATTAAATTATGCCAATAAAGTTGTTGTTGATAGAGGCAATCATTTAATATTATGGGGAGCCAGTATAATATTTTCGTACGTATTGTTTACACTAGTTTTGATTTGCATGCTTTTTGAAATCATTAAATTTCTAGGCCTTCTTAGAGGTAGAGCATCTTTAATAAATTTATAAGGTGTGTACGCTATAGCTACAATAGGTGCAATTGTCAAAAATACTTCTAGTGCATGTCAAATATTTCAATGTTTGACATTTCATAAATTCGCATTAAATCTCCACATGTTGATGGTAACAGTTCCTGGGTTAATTATTTACGACAACTTGAAGCTGCAGCGAAGGCAAATGCCTGGTCGTTTGCAAATAAGGCTACAGGCCAGGTTGGCCAAGGTTTACATTGGCGCTATGTGGTGACGCCACATACATACATATTGCAGACTCTTTACCTTGAAGAACAGGAGGTCAGTCGCATCTCGAACATGTCAACCACTCGCAGGAACCGCTGTCAGAAAAATCACTGCAGGAATTTGAAGCGGATAAAGCGCGGTTAGTTCGTTTGCCTATTCGTCTACGCCAGAGAACGTTATGGAACGACTAGCCGTGCAGGCATTTTTAGATGGCCTGCATGATACTGACAATGAGACCCGTCAAGCTCTGATTCTCGTTCGTCCCAGCAAGTCTGTGGATGTTTTGGCGCGAGCTTTAGAATTCGAAGCCGCTACACAAAGTTCCAGAGGCTAAGCTAAGGTCCGCCGGATGGAGTAAGATGTTGAATAATGAACCTCTAAGAAAAAAAACCTAAAGAGCACTATGTACTGTGCAAAATTATAGGACCACCCATGCCGAAATCGATTTTTTGGACCTACAGCGTTTATTTTAAGTTTTAGCTCAACGCTGATATTTTTATCGTAAAGAGCATCAAATCTCACTTCAGAAAACATGTACGGCATGTTGCAGACGCACTTGCAATAAAAAACGTTTAAAAACACGACTTTTTTGCAATTTGCATAAAATTAAACACATTTATTTTTCTACCAAACTTGTCAAATTTTATTTGTTTGTGCCAACCACGGTTTATAACGTAAAAAACCACGAGGAAACCAAAAAAAAAATAGTACGGCTCGATAACTCAATCCCTTTTCAAGCCACAGCCCAAAAACAGCTTTTTTTTCTCCTCTTGACTCTGCCTCCGTCAATCCATTTGGGTGTCTTAACGTGAACGCGTTGGGTTTGCTTGGATCTTGAATGTACCTGTAAATGCGGTTGTGTGTAAAAATTCTGTTTTAGGTATATCAATAGCAGTTTGTTGTCAAACTTACCCTTTTTAGTACTTGGTAGGCCCGCCCTTGGCCTTGATGAGCGCCTTTACCCGTTCTGGCATTGAATTAACAAGACTCTCAAAAAGCTTCTTATCCTTTCGTAGTCGCATCCATTCTTCTGCAAGTCTTCGTTTGAGCTCTTTCAAAGTGGGAATGTTGCATTTTCTAATTCTTCTTTCGAGAAGGTCCCATAATTCCTCAATGGGGTTCATGTCGGGTGATCGCGCAGGCCATCTTTCCACCGGAATGCGACGCTTTTTGTACCATGCCATAGCCTTCTTTAACACATGACACGGGGCGTTGTCTTGTTGATATTTCCAATCCTTCCGTCGTCCAAGGAGCTTCTTCTTAGACGGCAGCATGTAGTTTTCCATATGATCTAGGTACTTGTCAGTGTTCATTGTCCCCTCAACAAACGCTAACTCTCCTGGACCTTTGGCGGTCATGCAGCCCCAGACCATGACTGATCCTCCTCCTTTCTGCACCCGGGGAACGACGCATTCTGGTTTATACTTCTCGTCTGACATTCTATAAACACGAGTTGGACGATTACTATATAGTTGGTAGGAAGATTCATCGGAGAACAATACAGTCGCCCATTTTTACGCAGTCCATGAACGGTGCTCTTATGCCCATTTGTAGCGCGCCTCTCGGTTTTGCTTGGTAAGCAAAGGTTTGGACGCCGGGACCTTAGATGATAGTCCAGCCTCGTTCAATCTTCTTGAAATTGTACTTCGAGACACAGTTGCATCGAGTTTAGCACGTAGTTCATTCGCTGTAGCCCGCCGATTCTGTTTACACAGCGCTACAATTCGTCGATCGGTTCGTGCATTAGTTGAACGGGGACGTCCAGCTCCCGGTGCGTGGCTCACGTCACCGGAGACAATATACTTCTCAATAGTTCGATGCACACAGGATTTACTCACTTTTAAACTATCTGCAATACCCCTTTCACTCAGTTTGGCTTTGTAAAGTCCAATTATCTGCCACTTCACTGCGTCTGACACCGCAGCCTTGCCCATCTTGCAAACGCTGTCAACTCGATCAGACTCAAGATTTGTAAATAAACCACTTTCACCGTTCTAAACAAAACAATCCCTTAA
Source organism: Aromia moschata (assembly GCA_029963805.1). Classification (NCBI taxonomy): domain Eukaryota; kingdom Metazoa; phylum Arthropoda; class Insecta; order Coleoptera; family Cerambycidae; genus Aromia; species Aromia moschata. The sequence goes on along the minus strand of JAPWTK010000491.1, from coordinate 78,575 downwards.
GTGACAAAAAATCCGCTAGAATTCAACACCCGTCTAATAGTGTTTTTGTCGATGGAATAATTGATGGAAAAGAACGAACGCATCTATTAGATATAGGTGCGACGGAATCATTAGACCAGACATTGTGGGAACAACGACAAAAATTTCGCCGTCTAATTGGCGACTACGTCTGCAACCGAAGACCCTGCTACCATTCGCGATGAGACCAATATCACCATTGTTATTGTAACTGTGTCATTTGAACATCGAGCACTGATAGCTGAAATCGAAGACGAACTTATTCTTGGAATGTTCCGAGGGATTGCACATCTTCAAGAAGGCGTTTGGGCAGGAATTACGCAGAGAAACACCAGAGGTTGGACGAGTGCTTCAAACCACGGTGGCCCAACAAGAGAAAAAGTGGTCCGTCTTCTATTTGGTAACCAAGCAGCTATCACACCATGAACCAACTTACCAGAATATCTGAGGGAGGTGCTCTTGTCCCAGAATAAAAGTAGCTTAGCAATCCCGAAGATAGCTAGCGGACTGGAGGGTGATGAGATGTATGCTAAAAGTTTTCTTCCGGTTTACCGGAAGCGAAATGAGAAGACTGTGGACTGTTTCTTCTACTGGACGCCTCGATGGAAGAACGGGCCACGTTGCAGGCATCGTCACGGACCAGAGGACGACGATATAATTCTAGACGAAATTTAAGGAGGGGGCAGTGTAGCGATCGTCAACAAGCGATTCACCGCGAAGTATCATCGAGTGACAAAATTCTTCAGGAGCCGCATATGAATGTTCGAAGACCTGGTCGCCGAAATATACATATAACAGTTATAATTTCGTTATAAATTGTTGTATATAAATTAGTATTTGCGTTAGTTATTAGTTTATTTCGTTATTGTGCCTCGTTAAATAAATTGTGTTTTTCACATTAAAAGGAACCCGAGTTGGACAAACGTTACATTATTATCATGCACCACATTTATAGATACCCCTCATGCATTATCTGATATACATTTTGAGTTTTTAATTTTCTTAAAGGACACTGAAATATGGTAATTACAGTTATGTGGTTATATATATAGTAGGCTGGATATTTGTTATTTTTATACCTGTACAAGTCATTCATTTTAACTTTTCACTCCTATTTATTATTGCCTATTATCTGTCTTTTACCTTTTGATAACCTGAGTATCTTTTATTGTTTATTTATACGAACGATAATATTTAATAAAGTTTAACACGTTAAAGTATTATAAAATATATGTTATTTAGATTTTACCTATTTTTTAAGATTACCAAGTACATACGATATTATTCATATACATTAGGGTGTCCGTTATTTCTCAAGTTAGTTTTTTTTTTACAAACGCCCCTTAAATTTTTAGTTTATGACCTAAAAAAAAAAATATCAGACCCAAATAAGCCCTTAATATTCATATTAACCCGTGCCTAAATCGTGATACATTTCCCATTTAAATAACATGGGATTTTTGCATTTTTTGCATTTATTTTTTTTTTCTCTGAAATGAATACAGCTGCACCAAAAAGCAATGCATATTTTTATAGGAAATCGAACGCTCTACAAAAAAGGTCTCTTATGTTTTTTCGATAAATTCTAAAGGCCTTTCAAAAGTTATTCAAGAATAAAGTTGTGTTCATTGTCAAATTCTTCGTTTTTTTTTCTGATTTCTGCTATAATTCTTATCATCATTCAACGTGCACAGTTATGTTTTAAGAAAAGTGTTAAAAAAGTATGATATAAAATAACGTATATTATATCTTATTAATAATATTATAAAGAGGTTTATTGTACTTATTCTATTTTTACAATTTTTTGGTTAAACATTCTTTTGTCACATTAGGATATTTAGCTCTATATTCACTTACAACTTGAATTAAATATTTTTTTCTGATCTTGTGTTGTTAAATTATTTATACAATCTTGAGTTAATTTAACTGCTCTTTCGGCGTCATCGTTTATCACCGGCAGATTATTAACGGTAGTCAGACCATTCAAATAATCATCATTGCTCGTTCACGTGTCAGCATTTGTTTCTAAAAAACTTTTACTTATGTACGTCAAATCTATCAAATTTTCAACGAATTCGAATTGATGAAAAAATCATAATCCTTTTTTTCTAAATTTTTAATTTCACCACCTATTATTAATATTATTGATATTATTGCGTTTAAACGAATCGAAATCCGAATCTTCAGTCAATTTTAATGCTTTCACCATTTTATTTTTAATGTTCGCTGATACGTTTGGATAGAAAAACGAGAAGAGCCGCTGTTTCAGTATTAAATATACGAATTAGATAAAAAAATAGCTATTTGAGAACTAAAATTTATATAAAAGTACGTAAATATGAGGCTAATCACTGTTACTCCATAATTGTATTGCAAACAAAATGCAATAGTTATAAGAAAAATAAGAAACGATGAATTTGACAATGAACACAACTTTATTCTTGAATAACTTTTGAAAGGCAGAATTTATCAAAAAAAACATACGAAACCTTTTTTGTAGAGCGTTCAATTTCCTACAAAAAATATGCTTTGATGCAAAAAAATTAAATGCAAAAAATGCAAAAAATCCCATGTTATTTAAATGGGAAATGTATTATGATTTAGGCACGGGTTAATATGAATATTAAGGGCTTATTTGGGTCTGATATATTTTTTTAGGTCATAAACTAAAAACTTAAGGGGCGTTTGTAAAAAAAACTAACTTGGGAAATAACGGACACCCCAATATACATACACACATACGTATCCATTTCTAAATGTTAATTTATGTTAGAATTAAAAGTATTTTTGATTAATTGAAAGTATGTTAGTTACTTGGAAATAGCTACGATACTTTTTTAATAGTATTTTCTTTTTAAAAATAGGCATTTTTCCCAGCTCCAATGTTTGGTAGCTTTTTGTTTTGGGTAAAAAGTAATTCATAAATTAGATGGTCCATGTCCATGACATAAATCTATGTCTCAAAATCCATTGAAGTCGGCTAGAACTATTCAGAATTCCATATTGTCCGCTCCCCAGAGATAAGCGAACACACTCGACGAAGGCTTCCGCCCCGCGATCGGTGGTCAAAGCGAGGAACCCTCGGCAGGGTGCCCTAATTGAATTCCATATAGTTTGCATTAATTGCTACATGGTGTATCATAATCGCTGATACACACCCTATTTCCATTTGTAAATTATATCACCGGGAATTAGTTGGGCCGCGATTTCGATGCTAATGCAGGCTTTTCAATTTGCTATTTCAATTTGCCGTAATTATTTCTATAATTAACGTACACCGAGCTACACACACAGACACACGCGCGCGCGACCGAAATAAATTTAGCCGCTAGTTCCATTAACATATCGCATTTATTTGTGTATTGAAAGCATCAGTCTGTGTACTGGACAAGCGCAAAGGTTTCATATGGTTTGTGTGTAACATTGGGTTTATACAGGGTGTCCGCAAATTACGCCGACAACGTTTAATTGCAACTAACGGTGACAAATAAATACCCCCCAACCCCAAAATATTTTTGAAACAATGTTGTTTTATAAGCTTATTTTTCTTGGAAGGCCTTTGCGTAGTAAAGATAACTAAAACAATATTAACACAACTGCTAGAAAAATACGTATTTTGTGTGGTAGCGGTAAGAGGGAGGAGGCTATGAATCAACTCCAATTTTTTTTAATTCACCAATAAATTCAGCACAAATTCTTTGCTAATTTAACAGATATCGTATAACAATACAATTAGCAATAGTGCCAAGTTACAACCTCGTTATTTCTCACGCTTTCTGGGGTTGATTCAACTACCTTGTACTGGGGTACTCTTCATCACAGCGTAAAACAGTCTAACCATCCAGATAGTATGCAGTTAGTCAAAACGGAAAGAAAATTTAGTGTAATTCTACTAAATAATTGACAGAAATGTTAGATACTTGTTTTACCATAATTATGAAATTCCACCCGATAAAATTATTATTAAACACTTTTTAGTATTATTCTTTCTCATTTTTTTAACATAAATATTAAAACAATAGATCCATAATTGCACTTGAAAAGTTATCAGCCTCAATATATACATGAAGTAGTAAAGTACATATTGAAATGGTGAAAAGTAAAAGTATTTGTGATTTTTTTCAGGTATTCCATCTTTTACATATTATACAGGGTGTCCTAAAAATCAAAGTCAAGTCGAAATGAGTTTACATACTTTGATCTGTAAAATGAACGCCAAAAATAAATTCAGACCAAAGAGTCCTAGTTTTCAAGATATAGTTACTTTTGGAAATTTGGTGAAAAATCGTTTCCCTAAGTCAATATTCTTGTGTCACAACTTCAAATGAAGGTCGGTTATTGATATGTTGTTTGTTATATTTAGCTAAACTAAAATAAAACTAATACATTTTACAGTCCTTTAATAAAAAAATAGAAATTCATTTTTAAAGTTTTTGTTATTGTCATGGTCCCACTTTGACTATTTGTCCGTTCTAAAAAACATACTATATGGAATCTGTAACTGTCCTCAAAAGTTGGCGCATCTAATACAGATTTCAAAATGGCAATAAAAGTAGTATATTCAATTAAAAAAATATATTACAATTCAACACATACATACACTATTTAAAATATGTGTGTTGTAAGTCACCAATTCCGTAAAGACTGTTTCACTCATACCGAGTTATTATACAAAAAATTGTATAATTTATTTTTCAATAAATTGCCCAATTTTAGTAACTGTTTACACTTTGAAATATTTGTAACAATTTATTGGCCAATTGCAACACTGCCGACTCTCAAATGACCTGATGAATCTAAAACCTAAGAGTTATCATAGGTTTGTCCCTAAGATAAATTGGTTTATGAGGTTGGTACAATGAAATAAATGTAAAAATTACTAAATATCACTAAAATTGGCCAAGAAATTAGAGCAAGTTCTAAATTCTACAATTTATTGTGGACAATAAGTTTCTGTCTTACACGTATTCTGTCTTACACGTAGGTCAACTCGTACAATTTATTGTGAAAAAAAATGGTGTGTGTAAAACAGTCATAATTTTCCTTTGTGTGAAATTCGAAGTAAATTTAAAGTTTTTTCATTTTTTTTTTGTATGAATAATATATGAGGATATAAAAATAAAACAATTAGCTATTTCAGGTAAAAATGCTTGAATGCTCTGAAAATTACTAACTTTTTACAACAATGGCTAAGGCAGAGCATAGCAAAAGAGGGCAGGTTGCTGTGCTCGCACATATTAGACCAAGATAAAGCTTAAGGGACCATTATCATCCGACTGATCATATTCCTTGGCCAGTACGTTTCACTACTCCGCACAGTGGGGCAAATAGCGAATCAATAGGTAACAGAGCATCCCTAAAAAACAAAAAAATATGGTGATATAGTAAAAGAAATTCTAAGAAAGATAGCTTTTTATTCCTTTTGCTCGTAAACGGCGAAGTTAACCTAAAAAATTCGTAAACGTAAAAAAATGTTTTTTTCGCTAATAAAAAAAAACTTGAACTCTGATCGGAAAAAGTTGAATGAGAAAGTTGTAGGTATTAAAAAAACCTATTGATTCGTATTTTTGAATATATCGATTGCTATCGATTGCTAATCTTTACTAGATGCCTACATCGAAAAAACCGTATTTATACCATAACGTAACCTATATCTCTAGCGAATTAAGGTTTTGACACTTGTTACTTACTGTAAATATAGCCCTCGGCGAGCCAAAAAGTGCATTATTTTTAAATTTAAAAATATTAAAGATTTATCGAGTTATATCGATTTTTCAAAAAAAAAGTCTCGAAAATCGGCTCTTCTATCTCGACGAAGGGTCGTAGAGAAACAAATAAAGGCTCGTTTTTTCCTTAAGAGTTGTACTTTTGTGGTAAAAAAAAGTGGTAACAATTTTATTTATTTTAAGGATCCAAAAAATGACTTTGAAGAAAGTAAACATTTTTTTGTCGTGTTTTTTTCGTTAATATCTTTTTCGATTTTCATTTCTCGATAATGGCTTATTCTCGATAGTCTCGATAATCTCGATAATGTCGATACAGAAATGGATTGTCTGCATTTTTGCGCGAATTTTTTTTTTTAACGTTGCTCTACGACCTTCTGGAGCCGAGATATTTTTTTTTTTTTTAAATTCCACAGGACGCTATTTAAGTGCTATAGCATCCATTCTTACAGAAATTGAAGTTGAGGACTTATATTTTCAATAAAAAATTACTGTGGCAATACTGTGGTAATACTGTCAATTCGAGCACGGCGCGAGCTAACTGTAGCTGGCGGCGGAGTGGGGGTAACGGGTAACGCTATTCGGCCGCTCCGAAAACTGAATTCCCGCGTTTAAAAGCGCTTATACTTTCAAAAACTTTATTATCTCGAATTCTAGACCACGTACAAAAACCATTTTGTACTGAATCTGGGGTCGCTCGACGAGACAAATCGAAATATGACATTTACGACGGCCTCGAATGCATAATTACCTTTGAACAATTTTTTAACATTATCTCGACTCTTGTTACCACTAAAATAATTATTTAATAATTGTTTATGAAATAAAATAAAATACGTTTTATGGCAAAAACTGTGGCTGTAAAAAAATATTTTAAAATGCACGAGTGTTTGTTTCCATTGTGATGCATCACAATGTGAAAATTTTGAAACTACGAAGATCCAATTAGATGATAACTGTTTTGACGCTCTTGAATCAGTCATTACTGAAACAAATTATGTACAAAATGAAGATAAGTATAAACAAAATGTAGGAAATGAAAGTATGGAAGAGGAAGGACAAAATGAAACACAATCGAGCGAATTGAAGAGACGGAGATTATATATATAAGAGTGATATATGTAGGATAAACTATAATTAAATACATATTTTTTTTAACAGTGTTATAATTACCATACAATGTTGTACTTTGTTTTATTTCATAAACAATTATTAAATAATTATTTGAGTGGTAAAAAGAGGCGAGAGAATGTTAGACTAAAAAAATTGTTCAAAGGTAATTATGCATTCGAGGCCGTCGTAAATGTTATATTTCAATTTGTCTCATCGAGCGACCCCAGGTTAAGTATAAAAGGTTTTTTGTACCTGGTCTAGAACTCGAGAAAATAAAGATTTTGAAAGTACTTGTGTAAGCGCTTTTGAACGCGCGAATTCAGTTTTCGGAGCAGCCGAATAGCGTTACCCCCACTCCGCTGCCAGCTACAGATAGCTCGCGCCGTGCTCGAATTGACGCACAATTAACAATGCAGAAGTGGCTAAAATGAGCCACAGTATTTTTTTTATTGAAAATATGTCTTCAAATTCAATTTCTGTAAGAATGGACGTTGTAACACTTAAATAGCATCCTGTGGAATTTTTTGAAAAAAAAAAAATTATCTCGGCTCCAGAAGGTCGTACAGCAACGTTTTTTTTTAATTCGTGAAAATGCAAACAATCCATTTCTGTAAAAGACATTATCGAGAAATGAAAATCGAAAAAGATATTAAAGAAAAACACGACCAAAAATTTTTTACTTTCTTCAAAGTCATTTTTGGACCTTAAAATACATAAAATCGTCATTACTGTTTTTTACCATAAAAGTACAACTCTCAAGGAAAAAAATGTGCCCTGATTCGTTTCTCTACGAATCTTAAGATTCGATAGACAAATAAGAAATATTTTTAAATTTAAAAAAAGGCACTTTTTTTGGTCGCCGAGGGCTATATTTACAGTAAGTAACAAGTGCCAAAACCTTAATTTGCAAGAGATATAGGTTACATTACGATATAAATACATTTTTTCGATATATCTCGAAAAGTAATATAGCAATCGATATATCAAAAAACGAATCGATAGGTTTTTTTAATACCTACAACTTTCTCATTTAACTTTTTTTTTTAATGAAATACTTACGAAATTCGCATGTATGCGCGTTAATTTTTACACAAATATTAAGAATGAGATGTATAGTTTACGTTTTTATCAAATATGAGTGCACCCAAATAGAGCTGAAAAAGTTCTTAATTTTTTTCTGGAACAGTTCACTGCAGAGAATAATTACGATAAACTAAGAGTAGCGGCGAAAATTTGTTTCACAATTTACTTTTCACATTGGATCCATTAATTTCCACAATCATGTGTACTTAAAAATGTTTCGGAAACAGAACAATATCGATTTTCGAAGATGATGACGTTGAAGAAGACATTCTTCATCAGATTTCTTGATTCAATAAATCCAATTCCCCTTCACAATCGGTTTTTTTCAATTTTTTTCATACATTTTCCTGCCCTTGTTCCCATGCATAATTCGAAATTTTTCGCAAATATTTAATATACGTATACGATCAATCCTAACATTTTCCCGTGATAAAAGCGCTGAGAAATACCCATTTAGTAAAAATCGTTTTTTCGTCCAAATATGATTAAAAATGATTATTTGGGCAATTTCAGACCGTCCATCCTAAAAACTTGGTTGCGCGTAGTTTTTTGGACGGGGAACCGAATGCGCCATGTTAGAAGACGATCCGTTTTGGGCTAAGGTCATTTTTGACCAATTTAAAAATTAAAAGTCCAGAAAAATGGTCTAAAATGAACCAATTCTTTGTTTAGATATTTTCATTGGAAAGAACGGGAAATTTCCGCAAGGAACCTGTATGGAAATCTCGATTCGTTGTACTTGACAAAAGTTATGAATTATCGAAATAATCAAGATTTTTAAAAATTCGCGTTTCATCCAATCTCGGGAACGGAGTGCCCAAATGGGCTAAATTTTTTTTTTAGATTCGGGCACACATAAACGAACATATTCCCGAAGTTTGAACGATATTTCTTTTTGGGCCATGTCCAGTTGGCATAGACTACACTATATATTTTTTTTACAAATAAAGATTACTACTACTTTTATTACCACTTTTAATCTACAGTACATGCGCAAACTCTTAAGGATAGTTCTGTTTAGATTCTATGTACATTTTTTATAAACGGTGAATTATCAAAGTTTGATGATGATGATAACAAAATTAAAAATTAATTTGGAAAAAAAATGTTTTGGAAGTACCGTTGGAAACTGTTGTAAGATGTTATAATTTACTTAAATTACATGTTATTCAAATCAACAATCGTCCTTCAGAAAATCAGATACATAGGTACATATATGGTAAAAATACGTCTAAACTAAATATTGTCGACCACGTTCCACGCAGTGCCACATTCGCAAAACATTATGCAAAAACAACTCCGCTTTTCTAACCACCAGGTATATTTTTTCGAAGGATATTCGAATCTAAATGTTTTACACTCTCGGCGTTCACGAAATATATATTGATGATTGCAAGGAATACATAAAATATGTGATCAGTCTATTGTAAAATCCTTATAATTTTCAATATTTTTAAGCCTATTAACAAAAAAACGACGGTGCCATTATTGCAGAAATCCACACAAAATCAGATAATATGTAAATATAGTACACGAATTCACGAGTTAGTCACTAGTGATAAAAAATTGTTTTCAATGCGACGGTCGACCCGTTTACACAACCGCGCCGGCAGGTCGCAATTGGAATAGTTCGCTGTCTTGGAGAAAGTGTATTACAGAGTCCTGGGTTCCCACGAAGCCCTCGTTCGGGATAACATTCTACGCACGGATAGTGGCGTGGATAACGAGGGGAAAGAAATATGCGCTTAAAAAAATACGGTTTATACTTTAATTATAATAGAATTGTATTGTGCCAGTTCTGCGTGACAACATACTTTTCCGAACTTTAATGATTACTGTATATCATTATAAAGCAACTACATCTCGATGGAATAAAGGCCCCGTCTAACATAGTCATTGTGTAGTTTCACAAAACAGTCACCAAAATAAGCAGATGCAATTATTCATATCACGTTGCGACACGAGCATGAGCGCTTGCGAAGTACATACCTAAGTTGTGTATTAATTATAAATTAATTTGATACCTTTTAGGTCTGGTACACGCCATCCAGCTATACGGTTACAGTCATAACGAAATAATTCCCGAACTGACTTCGTGACATTATTTAATATAATACATGACATTCGAGAAGATTCCGTATATATGAAATTATGGAGTCGGCAAAGCGGATGCATTTGCGTAAATGCCTCAGACAATTTAAGCTGAAGCTTAATTGGCTACATACATGTAGACTAACGCATTAATTGAATCGTGTGTGTCGATTACCTTATTTCGAGGATGTATTTTGGGTCTGCTGCTTCCCCCGGTCCCTGCGCACTTGACACCTGAAAATAAACGGAAGTTTAGAAAATTCAAATCACAGTAAAATCAACGAAAATATGATATAGTCAAAGAGAGATGCGTATAAGGCTTCTGAGAAAAGTCCCAGATGCAATTGTTTACTTTGATCATTTATACCACTACGATTTGTTCATTTGTACATTAAAACTGGAAATAAAATCACAATCAAGGAAGTGGCAGACTAAGAGTAAGTACAGAAGGAAACATAAATCCCTTTGGGAACATGGAAAATATCAGCAACGTATTATCAACAATAGAGAGGATTAATGGAACACACAACGTAGAGTAGGGTAATTATACATACATACATGCACACAAGTTAAATATTTGTTCCCTGGTTTTTGAAACGCAAGTACCAAGTAACTAATACGACGCTAATTAAACATGACTATAGAAATTAATATTAAAGGTAATTGTGAGAAAACTAAACTGCTCGTCAAAATTAGCGTAATACTTTTTAGATTATGGTTTTTAATTTTCTATAGCCTATAGGATTGATCTGAATGCATCGAAGGCGCTACGTTGTGACTTAAACGGTTCGCCATATCCACCCCAAAAAGCAACCCCATGTCGAAATTTGAATTCGAAGAAGGACGCTGTCGGGTAAAAACTCTATCCCGGCACACATTAAGCCCTCCTCAAAAAGATCTGTGTATTTGGTTGCTGTTCTTCAACCAATTTCCAGACCCCCTATTTGCATTTACGTACGGTTTTGCGTGGTTTGGCCTCTGTTAGGCGAATCCATTGATCTTAATGCTGCCTAACAACTCACTTAGACTTTTGAACAACCCAAGCACCCCTCCAAGGCACACCTACTACGACCCTTCATCCACCCCCTCTGGTTCTGCCCCTGTAGAGGGCTGTGTGGGGCATCCCACACAGCCTTCTACGTTCAAAGTGGGTTCAGTCAACTTTAAAGGGGGTGTGAAGCAAAAAAAACAATATGAATTGAAAATCTACAGAAAAAAAAATCTAAGAATAACAGTGAAAATCCCACTGTTCTATTGCAATTATTAACGGAGAATGACTACTGAGTACTTTGGAACTGGCTCCGTTGTCCCGAGTCATGATTACATGTAACGACGAATATTTCGGACTCGGTAGTATTCGTACTCGTACTTGTACCTGACTGTAACTTACCACACCGCGCGGATTTCGGATATTGAGTTTGGTATTGGTGTTTATTAAGGTGTCTAGTATACGATCGGATATTTTATATAATAGGTAATCTGTAATTATTCAACGTGATGAACACAGATACCTAATAATTATTGTGAAATAAGTATATCATAGAATTTAATTATTTATTTATCATTTTTAGTGCACTCTGCAGGAGAAAAATTAAATATTATGTTTTTAATTGACATACACATTTTATATTATCTTATATTTTAGAATGATACCTACTGTTAATAAAATCCAATTTTTTTTACTGAAAGGATTCCTCAGACGAACAAAGTTACAAGTAACTGTACTTCTAGTAAAGATAAAAAGTAATTTATAACGTCGTATACATAAGTAACTGTACTCAGTAACGAATACAAAGTAACGAGTACTCGTTATAAAAGTAACGATTACTCTGAGTACTAAAAAGTAACTGTATTTGACATCACTAACAAAGATGCCGTGTCTTAGCGCGTGACGTCAGCGGAGCTTGACTGGCTGCTAGAAATTGTTAAACCTAGACAAACACCAATATATATCTACATATCTACCACGCCGCCCTTTTATTGGCAGCTTTGGTATTATACTTACATATATATGTAAGACTTTAGCGAACTCTGCATCATACTGTTAGGGTTAATGTCGATTAAACTGAGATTATGGTAATTAAACGCCAGTGTTCGATTATACTAAACGTCTCCCAGTTATAATATTCAGGGATAATATTTTTTCGCCGCTATATATATACCTAAGTAAATAAATAATATAAGATATAATATGAATAAGAATATAAAATATACCTAAGTAAATACTCTCTGAATAATTATGTTTTTAGTGATTAGGGAGGATTAAATTTTAATATATTTCTATTGTAAAAATAGCTCACCAGAGTTTAACAGTTAGTACACATTCTTGTCATTAATAGGTGAAGTAGCTATTATTAATTTTAAATGTCACACAATTGTCCAGATTTTTTAAAATTAAAAATAGGTACAGGAAAATTAGAACTTTCTGCGTAAAAAATAAATTCAGGGTTGAACACTTTTAACTACTTAACAATGAACCACTTTTTTGCACTCAATGCGCATTCACTTTTACAGATAATTTTTTCAACAGCATGGGATGACAATGGATAACTCCTTGTTACCATTATTTCTAATCTTTTTATGACAAAATATGAATCCGAAACCAAAGAAAAATTCGAGTATTTCCCCAGGGTTTTTCACAAATTCACTTTTTTTTTAAATAGAAGGCCAATTTAAATAATGTTGTTTCAAAATTAAGTGATCGTTTCCCCAACTATAAGGTTTACGAATGAAGTTGAGAAAAAATGAACAATTACCATTTTTAGATTAGTTGTTAGAAATTCTGAAAATAAGTTATAATTTGATCTATACAAAAAAAATACCGCTCCTGACATAAGTATATAACCTAGCAGGTAGTATATAACTTAGCAAGTTTCCATTTTTTAATACGTCATTTGTTAAACCTAGGTTCAAAGCCAAGTCAATTTTACAATTTTAACCTAAGTAAATATCTGTTAAAATGTTCCTAATCAAATCACATGTAGATATTACAAGTACCGACGTACCTATAATAATAATAGTCTGCCCCATACGTCTGCAACGAGCGCGCTCTGACTAGACGAAGTCCCCGTGACGTCACGATCTCAGTGCATAATGCTTTTAAACGCTGTATCTCATGAACGTAGTTCATCGTAGAGCAACGAGGTTTGAATTTTTATTCTTAGATTTCTTCACACTAAAACTTTAATTTTTGGTTCACACCCCCTTTAAGAGACAAGTAGGAAACTTGTCTCTTAAAGTTGACGGAACCCACTTTGAACGGCCGATTGAGCGTCAAATGTGACATTCCATCTCAAACACACCCCCTGAAAATTTGCCGCGCTGAGGGGTCGTAAGTAGGTCTTGATGAGTGGGGTGACTCTTAAAGCCTTCCAGAGGATGCTTGAACCCTTTTCGGCTCACCTCGAATCGTTTGTCTCCTTCAAGTCCTCTTTTACGTCTCATCACCCTCTTTTTTTGACTCCCTCCAAACATTTTTTGAGTGGATGAAAATTCCTGAAAGAAGGCTCGTAGACTATGCGGAACCTTCCTTTGCACTTGGTGAATCGACAATCACGAAATTCGCGAGAGGTGCTTGGTACGCGCAACAAGTGTTCACTTGAGCCCATGTCACAGTGAACACTATTCGCGCGTACCAAGCATCTCTCGCGAGTTTGGCGATTGCCGATTCACACAAATGCAAAGGAAGGTTCAAATTTATATACTTTATAAAGGGTGATTCAAATTGAGTTCCACATTCCAATCTAAAATATTTTTGATACGCCACTGCATTTGTCAACGGTAACGTCAGATTTGTAAACTAGAAACATAAACAAAAAAAAAATAGTCATGGAGCAATATACGACCGAACAACGTGTTAAAATTCTCCAAGCATATTATGAAAATGACCGATCGAGGAAACGTGCATTTCGTGCTTTATGTGAATATTTTGGCGCGCAAAATCGACCTTCTGAGAAGACAATTTGGAATGTGGCCAAAAAATTCGAGCAAACTGGATCCGTAGCTAACATCAAAACCCCTCGGCATGCTCGTAGAGGTCGTTCGGAACAAAATATTGCCATTGTTCGCGAAAGTGTGACTCCAAACACATCGATTCGTCATCGATCGCAGCAAGTGGGCCTTACGTATTCTATTACATAGCGAATTTTAACAAAATATTTGCAGTTACACCCATACAAACTCCAAATAACACAGGAATTGAAGCCTCGAGACCATCAACAGCGCCGTGTGTTTGCAGAATGGATACGAGAACAAGGTGTAAATTTTGGAATGAAAATCATCTTTAGCGATGAGGCACATTTTCACGTTAGTGGCTTCGTAAACAAGCACAATTGCCGGATTTGGGAGTGGAAAATCAAAGAGAGATTGTTCAAACGGCAATGCACCCTCAAATTTTTTCCCATTGCCAATTTTTTTCGAGGATTACTGGCGTTCGCTATCGGAACATGATAACAGATTTTTTCTGGGAGAAGTTGGAAGTTATGGACATCGAAGATCTCTGGTTTCAACAGGACGGTGCCACCTGCCACACAGCAGGAGAAACAATATAATTACTGCGCGGCAAGTTTACAGGTCGCATTATTTCACGTAACGGCGACATCAATTGGCCGCCGCGTTCATGTGATTTAACCCCCGCAGATTTTTTCTTTGGGGGTATCTGAAAAGCTGAGTGTACAAGAATAAACCGAACACCATTGCAGATCTGAAACAGGAGATCAGACGCGAAATAGCCGGCATAGAACCTGATTTGTGCCGCAGAGTAATCGAAAATTTTCAAAAACGGATTACGTCATGCCACGTGAGCCGCAGCGGTCATTTACATGATATCATCTTTCATACATAATTGTAATGAACTAACCTCAACGGGCAAATAAATATTGTTTATATTTTTCAACTTCTCCGTGTTCTTTTTAATACCTTTTATGTGGAAATCCAAATTAAATCACCTTTTATAATATTTTTTGGAAGTGATCAAAGAAAGAGGGTGATGGTACGCAAAAGAGAATTTGAAGGAGACGGACGACTTGGAATGTGCCAAAAAGAGTTCATTCATTCTCAGAAAAGCTTTTTTGAATCACCCCACGCATTAAGACCTGCTTACAACTCTTTAGGGTGGCATAATTTGAGGGGTGTTCCGCCAAATTCGAGAGCCTTCAATTAATGCCATGACATGAATTCGAGAGAAATCGAGATCCCAAGCAGCCTTCTACAGGGGCGGAACCAGAGGAGGTGGGTGGGGGTCGGATCTATTCTGGAGGGGTGCTTGAGTTGTCAAAGGGTGAAGTGGGTGAAAGGGAGTGGTGCCCCCCCCCCCCACGCTAATGTATTAAGCAGCATTAGTATCAATGGATTCACCCAACAGAGGTCAAACCACACAAAACCCTCCCTAAATGCAAAGAGGCGGCTTAGTTTGGTCTGGAAATGGGTTGAAGAGATGGGACAGCGACCAAATACACATAACTTATTGAGGAGTGCCGGGCTGGAGTTTTTTCCCCGACAGCGTCCTTCTTAGTACATTCTGTATGTCTCTGAAATTGCCGTCAAAATCTCGCGTAGTCAAATTTCGGCACGGGGGTGCTTTTTGGGGTGGGGATGACGAACCGGGAAGTCACAACATAGCGCATTCGGGGCATGCAAACTAACCCTATAGGCTACCGAAAATTAAAAGCTGCAAGTCTCTAACTTGAATAGAACGCAAATTATGCTAATCTAAAAAGTGTTGTTACCTTAATTTTGACGAGCAGTTTATATAAAATAAATAAAATATTCAAGATCAACTTTGGATATCGAGGTTGTGACGGCAACAGCTAGGATCGTGCAAAGAATATGACCAAGTTTTTGGGCTTTCAATATGTGCATCGAACCTTAACTAGTTCACATGTTTAGTAGGTATTTACCAGGGATGTTACTGAGGTATTTTATCAGAGGCGGAGGCGGAGTCAGAAGTCTCATACCCACATTCACGGAGTCGGAGGTGGACTAGGAGCTCGCAGAATCAAATTCGCAAAATGTAGAATTTTAATATTTGGCTTAATGTTTGATAACATCAAGGTAACAAACTTCAAGTTACCTATTTATTAATCAACAAATCACTGATTGACACTGGCACACGTGTCTCACACACTCGTTGATTAATTTCATTTTAAACGTGCTTTAAATGTTGCTACTAAATTGGAACACAAAGAACGTAAAAACCTATTGGCAGAACCATGCCAGACCATTCTCGATCCGTGATCATCGCCTTCGGTTCGAACAAAGTTTTCGTTAGTATGGAATATGGGCCATTCCTTATTCACTTGTAGAATATACTATGAATATAAAGAACCATCCAAAAAAAAACGTCATTAAATATGGTTATGAACGAGAGGGATGGAAATAACGGGTATGTCGAAGTTCGAAGCGAGTTGTTAAACTTTTGACAAGTGGTTGCCACAAAATTATAAAATGAATAATGGCTGTCGTAATGAGTAATAGGTTTTAAATAGTCTTTTTTGCTTAGCCAACTGTGATGAAGTTTTTTTTCTTGGATAGTTCTTTACTCACTTTTAGAATCGACCTCACGTATACGCATTCATCTTTCATATTTCCCATCTTTTTTCCCACTGTCGGCTATGCTATGCGTGTAATGTAAACCAAAGACAATCACAACTTGTAACAAGCGACAAAAAGCCGTCAAATTCCAATGAATCTCCGTTTTGATAGTATCGGAACCGGAAGCGGATTCGGAGGTGCAATTTGAACCGGAGGTTCCGACGTTTCGAATTCGGAATCGAAGCTCCGTAACTTTCCTGGTATCTACTTAAAATTATTTGGTTCCTGTAGTTACACGTAGTATATCAAAGTCAATTAAGCTCGACTATTAGAATATTCGAGATGTCGTTAAATGATAATATCGAGGTGATATACATAATAACGTACACATAAACCCTCCTGTGACGGTTTAATGTACGCTGTGACATTCAAATTCGAGAAAATGGCGGCACCGCGACAAATTACCGCCACGTGTTAGTTTATTAGGGTGCATTAGAAACGCTATAGAACTGTGGGACTGTGCAAAATGACATGGTTATAAAGAGTGTAGTACCATATATCCATAT
The DNA here is from genome assembly GCA_029963805.1 of Aromia moschata. Taxonomy (NCBI): domain Eukaryota; kingdom Metazoa; phylum Arthropoda; class Insecta; order Coleoptera; family Cerambycidae; genus Aromia; species Aromia moschata. Next base: position 61,450 of record JAPWTK010000491.1, on the reverse strand, counting down.
TTTAGTGTATATGTCCTTTTTTCAGAGTGTTTTATTTAAAAACATGTTTTTTTTTTTGCACCCTTACAATTCGAAATTACAAATAAGTAATTAAATTTGTTTAAGTGTTCTGAAAAATCATAAAAAATCGTGTAAAAGCCTTGAAAAGAATAAAAATGAAGAGAAATAAAGAGGGATAATATTCGGAAAACCGATTTAATCAAAAGTCTACCTCCAGCTATCTTGTTTTAAATAGTACCGAATATACATTAGGTAAAGAAATTAAGGGATATAAAAAAAATCCCAAATTTTTAGGAATTTCAAAGAACTGTAACTCGGGGAAAAATTGAAGTAAAAAAAAAAGTAAATTGAAGCTCCAAGTTTCTAGTTTTTGGATCTTGTTTATTTAATTTTTTTTGGCATCAGCAGTTTTTCAGTAATCATAACAAAACCATCGAAAAACATTTTTCGAAATTTGTGCTTGTATTTTAAAAGGTCCACGGACCTCAATACATTTTTTTCGATATGTTCATCATAAAGATATTTTAGACAATTTAATTCTCTTTAACCTGTCTCTTAAAATAAACTCTTTAACATGTCTCTTTAACCTAAATTCTCTTTAACCTGTCTCTTAAAAATCTCTTTTGACTTGTTATTGAGCCTTGTACGATTATTTTTCGCTGTTGTTGCCGTTCAAAGCAAAAATGTCATTGTTGATTTTGATAATCAATTACTCGGGAAATAATGAACGTACAGAAAATTCAAATAGGGATTTGAAACTTACAAAGTATCCTTTACCAGCAGTAGTGATTATTTTTTTCTAAAAAATGTTTTTGAAACGAAATTTGCATAACTTAGCATAACTTTGCAAATAATGGATAGACTAAGGATATTGACTGCAACTTTTCAACTTTAAAGTACCCTAAACAAACATTGATAGTTTCAAAGCGCTGCGGTTTTTCTTTCATAGTGCTCGGAATGATTGAAATGTGAAATTGTCGTTTGTGCTAAAAATCAATGTAAAGATTGATTTTTCACTTTAATTGTAGTTCCTTAGGTACGAAATTTATGATTGAATAAGTCTACTCCTCTATACTCATTATTTTGCAACTAGATACGTGATTTTTTATTAATACGGAGTAAATTTAAGAAAATCGAAATGCATACAGTTCAAAAGCCATTTTTCACGGCACATTACTTTCTTTACGACGCTTACTTATTTAAGGGCCTCTCCACATCGTAAATATGGCTATTATTTATTTAAATAGCGAGGGGTGGAAAATTAAGGGGCGAATTTAAAACGGTAAAAATCGGCCGCCGCCGCCGCCACCGCCGCCACCGCCGCCACCGCCGCCACCGCCGCCGCTCCGCCCCTCCATTACGGATTCAAATTCGAGCTGACGCGAACGCGCGCTCCCGGGTCGGATTTTATATTGCTTTTCAATGAGATTTTTTCAGGTAATTATCTTTTGCTGAATTTCCGCTTTATTTAGGGGACGTCGGTCATTGATCGCACAGTATTATTTATTATACAATGTTGGGATGGAAATAATGGGTCAAACTGTAAACATGTCATGAGGTAAAATTTGTGGTTTTAGGACCCGGAGAAGAGAACAATGGAGCAACTCCATTGTTCCACTTCCCATCCAACACTGAAGTTGCAGAAATATTTTGCGGCAACGATTGTCGGCTGCATCAAGAGTCGGTGACAGTCGTAGCAAGCTGAACTTCCACTTTAAAGACATCTTGTTGAATTGCTGATAAGTGATTGCTCTGTGACTGCACTGGCGCCATACAATGCTATGAAAATAGCTTCCCTGCTCTACTGATTTGGGCTGTTCTTGTTGATGCCTCATAACATGTAGATGCCGTCTCCAATAATGTAAGGAGGCACATAGTTTAGTCTTGCCATGTCCAAAAGGAATAACGTGTGCAAAAATGATGTAGTCAAGGTCATACTTGTACGATAATGTTGAAAAGAAGGTGCCAGGTTTGCCATTCTTTCCTGGTTTCAGCATGTGTACATTCGTTTTAGTTGGACTAGGAATCCCAGTTAGCAACACAAGAACGTCAACATCTCAAGGACACCTGCCTCTCAACAACAATGCATTCAGCAATAATGGGTAACATTACCGCCCACAAAATTCACTTTTATTTTTTAAATAATTTTCACTGTTCAAATGAATGTTCAACTGATGTTCAAACTTCCATAGAATACGAACCACACGACATCAAACTACTTTCATGCATTGCATTCAGGCATGCATTCATTTTATACATGGAAATGTTGTCTACTTTAATTTCGAAACGTATACAATTTAGTAGCATGCGGCGTTTAGGAGGTGTAAGCAAAAAACTAAAAAAAAGTGCAAAAATTTCGTGTTTTTTCGTCTGCCAAAAGTTTTCCCCCCGGCATTCGATGTCGAAAACTTAGTTTCACACTCTCCACCATTCAATTCGATCTGAATTAGGTAACCCTGGCTCTTTAATTGGAGATGATCAAATTTATAATGTAATTGTAACAACCCATGCATTCATTATATTTTTTTTTTTATAATTATACCAATTATAATTGGAGGATTTGGAGACTGACTAGTACCTATGATACTAGGAGCCCCTGATATGGCTTTCCCTCGAATAAACAATTCGAACAAAGATTTTAAAGATACCAAACAATCCTAGAAAAAAATCTTCTGCCCTAATTAATGCAAGGTGGAGTATTTTTATCGATTGTACTATTACTTTATTAAGGTTTATTAATTTTCTTGGAAGTAAAAGGACTTTAATTTACGCCATCTTTCAATAACGCAATAAATAAGTAATTAAGTATATTTAGCGAATTTCGATAACATCATCCCTCAATAAATTAATCGTTCGTCTTTACTTCCAGCGCTAATCAAGTATTTACAAGTTTGAGTGCGTTAATGGAAATTGCCTTATTTATTAAATTACCGAGTTTCTAATGCCCCAAATTGCGTTTCAGGTTTACGTTTAGGAACCGTGCATTTAGAGGTCGGAGCACAAAACAGGCTTACGCTGGCTGATGCGGTTTCCGACAACCTGGCCCTCTTTGATGCCCTGATATCTGCTAATTAGCTGATTAATTAATTGCACAGTCACTCTAATTCGATCGCTATTTATTTATGAGCATCAGCATTAATGTAATTACTGGAGGTGTTGTGAAGCGTTTTCGTGTTTCGGGGACCCTAATCCCGCTGCCAGAACTATCAAATGCTAATGAGGTTATTGTACGAAGTGTGCCTGTACGAGATTACGTTTTCGTTGTGTTGCGTTTGGAGGGATTTTACCTACGTAAACACCGATTTATCGACGTTTTCATTGGAAAGTTACACATATTATGTATTATTATTAGTATTAGTAAACACGTCTAGTAGGGTCACTTATATGGCCGATTTTTTTGCAGTTATCAAAACGCATACCCTCTAATTATTTTTAATATACTAAGCTTTACTTAAATATAAAATTTTAACTTCCTACGTTAATGTTAATCCGTGCCGGCAGGCCCAAAGTTAATGTAGATATCCCGTTTTTAAATACTTTTTTAATATACAGCTAGATCATCGCAAATGCATATCTTAGGTAAATATTGATTAAAAGACAAAGGACAATGTTAAAAATAGCCGTTTTTTAACGCATCTGGGGCACGAACGAAACCTCACAGAAATGATTGTTTATGATTAGTAGAAGTCAATAATATTCATAGAAAACCCTAAAAGTCCGGGGAAAACTAGTGCGCTATCTATATAGTACATCATCTCAATCGACTGCTAGTCTACAAGACAGTTACAACAAAAATAAAAAGTTTTAAAACCCAAATACCAGACCATATGCCTTTTTTGGTTTTTGGGCCGCTGAATCCAAATCTGAGATTCGTTTAGCTCTGTCACCTCAAATTTTTTTTTGAAGCTCATTTGCTATATATAATAGGCTCATATTATGTAATTATAAGGTCGAATATAGTAAACATGTTCCAATAACTTGTTCTATATGTTTTCGGGGTCACCCGATCTGAATACGAAGTCCATTTGATCACACTGTTGAGGTGCAAGGATTCAAGGTCATTCCAAAGTCAATAGAGAGTCATTCTAGGGTTACTATAAGGTCAAATTAAGAATAAAACGCTGCACGTTCCTAACCATAGACATAATTATGTCTATGTTCCTGACACTTGTTCTATAAGTTTAAATCGGAGGTTCATTTGATTATACTATTGAGTTTTAAGGTCATTCGCCTAAAAAGACTATGCGAGAATCATTTAGCCACAAAATGTGTCTCAGAATTCACCACGAGGGAGCAACCTTCTCTTACATTATAAAAAATGATCCTCGCATAGTTCAGTGTATTTTTTTAATTTCATCTTACTATAACCAAATGACCCTCTTTTGACCTTGGAATGACCTTGAACCTCAACAGTGTGATCAAACGGACTTCAGATTCAGTTCAGGCGACCCGAAAACCTATAGAACAATATAACAATATATATAATATGAGCCTGATATAACCTTCAAATGAGCTTCAAAAAAAAAATTGAGGTGACACAGCTAAACGAATCTCAGATTTGGATTCAGCGGCCGAAAAAAGAAAAGGGGTAAATGATCTGGTATTTGGGTTTGAAAACTTTTTATTTTTGTTGTAACTGTCTTGTAGACTAACAGTCGATTGAGATGATGTACTATATAGATAGCGCACTAGTTTTCCCCCGGACTTTTAGGGTTTTCTATGAATATTACTGACTTCTACTAATCATAAACAATAATTTCTGTAGGGTTTCGTTCGTGCCCCCAGATGCGTTAAAAAACGGCTATTTTTAACATTGTCCTTTAAGTAATGCTTTTAATCATTAAAAAATAAAGTTACATAATTATTCAGGATACTGTCTTTTTAGGGGCTTTTTTTACAGTCTGGATCCTTCTTAATATGTTCTTGCACGCAGCGTAATAAGAACTGTTTTTGTTCTTCTTCTGCGGTAAACCATGAAATTCTTGCATTAGCTTAACAACAGCTCTTTCAGCTGTGTCATTTACTGCTTTTATACTAACAACCTTCTCTTTAGTTCCCACAAAGGCTGCCTTTTCTTCCTACGAAGACATGTTTTCTGGGAGGAAACTGCTGTCAACTTTTTCAAAAACAAATTTTTGCTTTTGATGGACACGAAATCACTCATGGATTTTGCTAAAACAATAAGTAAATTAGTATCACAAAAAAATTAACAGAATTTAAAATAACAGATCAAACAAAATTCTCGCCGTACAAAAGATGCAGACATCTCTTTCTTCGATGGAATATATCTCTCCCAAAATCATAAACTTTCTCTATGTAAGTTCGCTACAATATTCGCCTTGGTTTGTCTCATTTGTGTTCGAATGCGTCGAATTTTTTTGAGGTTTGTTGAGTGGGTGGTCGTCGCAACTAAGACATAGTGCTACTACTATAGCTTGAAGTATATACACAGAATTCCTTATGCTTAGTTGACTAATCTACCTAAAGCTGCAACTGACTTAGACGTGACTAAATCTTTCCTTCCTCTTTTTGTAGTAGTTACAGAACTTACAGATTCAGATGTGGTAGGTAAAGGTTTATCCAGACTTCCTTCAGAGTTGATGGTAGATTGATCGTATAGTTCTTGAGGTATAAAGCCGTGTGAAGTAAAAAATGTCAATAAACTCTCTGAAGACATTTGCCTGAGTATATTTTTCTCTATTTCTTCTTCTAGTTTTCTCTGCCTTGCCTTCCTTCTACTCAGCTAACTTCTTGTCTACTACGCCAAGCAACCCGGTCGCCTTGGCTCTCTTTGTTTTTGTAAAAAAGTATCTTCTTCTATTTTCATTCTTTCGAGAGCATCAGGGTGTGCGGTAACAAATAAATTATCCAAATCATTTTGAAAATCCTCATCATGAAGTTTATAAACATGTGTTTTTTTGCAGCTCTCGCCATACTTGATTAAAATCCACAAGCTTCTTCACACAGTTAGAAAGAGCTTTGGTAGCCTTTTTCCCGCGATAAAATTTACTCCCGAATGACTAGATTTGCGCTTTCACTAACAATCAAATAACTTCGCGAATGTTAAAAAATAGAACTGCAAGAACTTGTCGGTTAGACGATAATTTTGCACCCGTAATTTGGTGATTTACGCTTCTTAGTTTCACTGACATCTTAGAAATATAAAACATGTGCGTTAATTACCCGACATGCTGAGAGTAATTGACAAATAGAGCGACTATGCGCGGCATCTGCGACGCAACTTGTATGAACATGCTTCCACGCAAGTCGGCACGGGTTGCAGTGCTCCAAATAAGGTAAAAAAATATTTTCGAGTGTTTTAGAGTCAAATGAACAAAAATAGGACCTATCCGTTAGGAAATAAAAACTTATTTTAAGACAATTATTTACTAGAAGAAATTTATGAACATTAATTCAAGCATGTTGACGGTTTGGTAAAAAACAATCACATCTAAATATAATTATTGACATCCATGAATGAAAATAAATATTGACATCATGTTGACGTTTCTAATATAGACTACAATATTAAACATTACGAAGTAGGTTGGGCATGATGGCAAAGGACAATGTTAAAAATAGCCGTTTTTTAACGCATCTGGGGCACGAACGAAACCCTATAGAAATGATTGTTTATGATTAGTAGAAGTCAGTAATATTCATAGAAAACCCTAAAAGTCCGGGGAAAACTAGTGCGCTATTTATATAGTACATCATCTCAATCGACTGCTAGTCTACAAGACAGTTACAACAAAAATAAAAAGTTTTCAAACCCAAATACCAGACCATATACCTTTTTTGGTTTTTGGGCCGCTGAATCCAAATCTGAGATTCGTTTAGCTCTGTCACCTCAAGATTTTTTTTTTTAAGCTCATTTGAAGGTTATATCAGGCTCATATTATGTAAGTATAAGGTCGAATATAGTAAACATGTTTTCGGAGTCACCCGATCTGAATCCGAAGTCCATTTGATCACACTGTTGAAGTTCAAGGTCATTCCAAGGTCAATCGATAGTCATTCTAGGGTTACTATAAGGATAAATACAAAAAATGAAAAGAACATGATCTAATAACTTGTTCTATAGGTTTTCGGGTCGCCTGATCTGAATCTGAAGTCAATTTGATCACACTGTTGAGGTTCAAGGCAATTCCAAGGTCAAAAGAGGGTCATTGGGTTATAGTAAGATAAAATAATAAAAATACCCCTAACTATGCAAGGATCATTTAGCCACAAAAAGTGTTTCCCAGAACGCACCACGAGGAGGCGATCCTCTCTAGCGTTCCTTACATTTGTTTTGTTTTTTATCGTTTTGATATTTTTTTGGTATTGATTTTTTTCATGTTTTTTTTTGTTTTTTATCGTTTTTTATATTTTTTTGTCTTTTATTTTTTTAGTTTTTTTAGATTTCTTTTTGTATTTTATAAAGTATTTTTATATGTTTTTTTTAGTATTCCATTTATTTTCTGTTTTTAAAATTCTACTGAAATTGTTATCGATGTATAGTAGTAGTAATACCAATATTTCATTATTCATAATCGCTTTCAATTTCGCTTTCATTCTCATCATCGTTTTCAAAATCAAAAACTTGTGAATGATCTGGAGCACGAGGAATCTCGTTCAGATTTATTGCGTATCCAAAATACCACAATATCAGCATTACGCGAGAAGAGCAACCTACTGTTCTTTTACCTACCGTACATCCGCAAGTATGCCCAATAATAGTTTTTTCTTTTTTCTTGCTGAGACACGTTTTTGACAATTCTGAGACACATTTTGTGGCTAAATGATTCTCGCATAGTCTTTTTAGGCGAATGACCTTAAAACTCAATAGTATAATCAAATGAACCTCCGAATTAAACTAATAGAACAAGTGTCAGGAACATAGACATAATTATGTCTATGGTTAGGAACGTGCAGCGTTTTATTCTTAATTTGACCTTATAGTAACCCTAGAATGACTCTCTATTGACTTTGGAATGACCTTGAATCCTTGCACCTCAACAGTGTGATCAAATGGACTTCGTATTCAGATCGGGTGACCCCGAAAACATATAGAACAAGTTATTGGAACATGTTTACTATATTCAACCTAATAATTACATAATATGAGCCTGATATAACCTTCAAATGAGCTTCAAAAATAATCTTGAGGTGACAGAGCTAAACGAACTCAGATTTGGATTCAGCGGCCCAAAAACCAAAAAAAGGTATATGGTCTGGTATTTGGGTTTGAAAACTTTTTATTTTTGTTGTAACTGTCTTGTAGACTAGCAGTGGATTGAGATGATGTACTATACAGGGTGGCCCAGGGGTCATGTACACCCCCAAAAAGAGCTCCATTTTTTGTAGTAGGAATTTGAAATTTTACATACGTAAATGAATCGTTGAAGCTCAACTTTTAACCTATAGAGTGGATATTTCCTATTTCCGCCTTAACCGGAAGTGATATCAACTTTATTTTTTCAAATGGTAACCACCATTTTTTTTATGCGATTCGGCTAGAGTATCGGATTCTTTATCTGTCTGTTTTTTAAACAGAAAAATCGGTTAAAAAAATGGCAAAGATACGTACATTATTTATATTTTATGAAGGCGGCTATGAATCAAATATTAGCGCTTGCTTTTTTTAACAAGTAAGCCATGGAATTTACAAAAAAGGGTACAATGGTACTGTTGTAAATTAAAGTTGGATGTAAAGTTACGCAGAATATCTTTATCTTTATGCAGAACTTTAGAAAATTTCATTTTTCCAAAAAAAGAAAGGGCCAATATTACGTTTTTACAAATGGCAATATTCATTTTTGATATTACAAGTTTGAAACGTTCCCCAGTTAGTATGCTATCGAATGCGTCTACTGATTGTAAAAATTACTAAGTCAGTTACCTGTCAAACTCAACGCAAACTTTTGTTTTGCACAGATCTTATTATTTATGCTTAATCTTATTAGTTATTAGTCTGTAAGTTCTGACGTAATTTTCACATGCTGTATGTCAAGTTGACATTATGTGTTTCAAATTTATAAAATAAATAATGGACATTGTCATTTGAAAAAACTGTAATAATGGCGCTTTCTTTTTTAGGAAAAAGAGGTTTTCTAAAGTTTTGCATAAACATAAGTTATAAAACATAACAAAAACTTTACATCCAACTTCAGTTTACAACAATAGTACCATTGTACCTTTTTTTTGTAAATTCCGTGGCTTACTTGTTAAAAAAGCAAGCGCTTAATATTTGATTCATAGCCGCCTTAATAAAATATAAATAATGTACGTATCTTTGCCATTTTTCAACCGATTTTTCTGTTAAAAAAACAGACAGATAAAAAATCCGATACTCTAGCCGAATTGCATAAAAAAATGGTGGTTACCATTTGAAAAAAAAGTTGATATCACTTCCGGTTAGGGCGGAAATAGGAAATATCCACCCTATAGGTTAAAAGTTGAGCTTCAACGATTCATTTACGTATGTAAAATTTCAAATTCCTACTACAAAAAATGGAGCTCTTTTTTGGGGGGTGTACATAACCCCTGGGCCACCCTGTATAGATAGCGCACTAGTTTTCCCCGGACTTTTAGGGTTTTCTATGAATATTACTGACTTCTACTAATCATAAACAATCATTTCTGTAGGGTTTCGTTCGTGCCCCAGATGCGTTAAAAAACGGCTATTTTTAACATTGTCCTTTTGTAATGTGACGTTACTTGCGCATTTTAACTGTGATCTTATTATACTACCTTATTTATAGTTTGATGTAACATATTCGTGTTTGTAACACGAATACATATTTTTGTTCTTGCCATAAATTGGTTAGTTTAGTAAGTTTCTCCTCTCTTCTCCACACTTCCTACAAGTTTCCCAGCTGTGACGCCTGTGACGTTCCGTGATTTTCAGATGTCTATTCATTTTTACGACAAAGTTATAGCAGTTCCGTGGTGTGTTTCAAGTCAGGGTCCTTAATTAAGTGTCCCGATTCACGGAACACATTTTTTATTTGCCAGTCTTTGTGGTGGCACAATTTTATTCACTCTTTGAGAGTGGTTTTATAGTGGCTCTTGGCTATATAAGAGCTCGGCACAAGAAAATCCCTTTTGAAGCCTTTTGGTTCCATTTGGCTAATTCCTGCATTATGTTGTGGTATTCCCAGACCAGCCTTAAACTAACCCTCCATGATTTCGAAGCCAATAGTGAAGTCTGGTTGTCGGTGTATATGCAGATTCGTTGAGCCTACTTATCAGACCACGTTGAGCCTACTTATCCAAATTCCACATTTTGACCTTCTTCCTGCCAAACCGACCCGTCTGCATAACAAGTGAGCATGTTGTCGCTGGTTAGATCTTCTTCTTTGTGCTTTCCGGCCATGCGTCGCCAACCATTATGCACACCCAAACAAAACCTGGATTCGTCAATAAAAACAACCATATTTCATCCCTAATTTCATGTAGCCGTTCTCTGCACCACTGCAATCGGTTACGTTGTTGATCACGAGTGAGGAGTAATGCAAGATGAGCACGGAATGGAAACAGCCCAAAACTTGATATGCGACGACAAACAGTTCGCATCCTAATAATAGACCTCCCATGTTCCGTAAACCATTGATCCGCAATCAGCCTTGTAGAAGTGACGCGATTCCTTAGGGCCAAAAGTCTAAAACGCCGACCTTCGCAATCTGTATTTTTTCGGGGGCATTATACACGGTGGAGACTTTAACTGGAATATATTCGCTAGCGGGGTGGTGAATGATTTTTCAAAAAAATTCCCGAGACAAGTCAACTTTTAAATGTATTTACCTACATTTTGCAAGTAATATGAAAAATATAGCCCTTCAGGGGTGGCTGAAACCACCATCGACATGGTTTTTTCAAATGCAACCCTATGGCTTGTGACCCCTCATTGTAAAGCTGGTGGAAAGAGGAATCCAACGCACTGATCAAATTTTAATTTTTAGTATGTTTGTAGGGTTGCATACAATTAAAACAATTTAAAAATTAAATTTATTTTCAACGTAACAATTGTTCAAAATGTGCACCATTCACTTGTTGGCAGCATCCCAGTCTGTGGTAGGTTTCGTCCCTTACATTATGCAACATTTGCGGTGTTATTTTTCCGATTTCCTCTCTTATCCTTTCCTGCAGATCTGCTATGTTGTTGGGTTTCTGAATGTAAACCCTACATTTAAGATGTCCCCACAAAAATAAATCCAGTGGTGTAAGATCTGGAGATCTTGCTGGCCACTCAATATTACCTCGTCTCCCAATCCACCTACCGGGAAAAATTCTGTCCAGATACTGACGAACAATGACAGCATAGTGTGGTGGGGCCCCATCTTGCTGAAACCATAACCTCTCGTCGGTCAAGTTAGGGTTTAAGGGGTTTGGAAATAAATGACATAGCACTGGCATTAGTTCGTGCTGGAGTAAACGCAAGTATCTTGCTTCATTAAGAGTGTCATCAAAGAAAAATGGTCCTACAATTCTATCTTGTATTATTCCGGCCCACACATTAGTTTTCTGTGGGCACTGAGTATGAAGTTCCCTCATCCAATGGGGGTTCTCTTCAGCCCAGTAACGACAATTTTGGCGATTTACGTGCCCATTTAATGTAAAAGTAGCCTCGTCAGAGAAAACTATCCACTCTAAAGATAACTGGTTTTGATCAATACAAGTCATCAATAAATCGCAAAATTCCACTCGTCGATCTGGATCATCTTCAAGTAGCTCTTGAACAGCTTGCATTTTATATGCGCGTTTTTTCTCATATTTAAGTATTTTTAAAACTGTTTTGTGATTAAGATTACTATCACGGGCCAGTTGACGGGCTGGAGTGATTGGATTCTAGAGCAAGCAACAAATTCAAGTTCGTGTCGTCATCAACAACAGCCTGCCTCTTACTCGTTACTTTCCTGACATGACCCATCTCTCGATATTGTGCCTCAATTTTAGTAATGGTACCTTGATTTAGTGGTGGCAAGTCAGGATGCGTTTCTCGAAACAAGCGAACAACTTCGCATTGAGTTCGCGCCCTATCACCATATCCAATCATCATCAAAATTTCGATTTCTAGTGATTCAGTTAAATAAGACATTTTCACCAATTTGAAATAACACTTCGTTTCAAACTCTGAATACAGCATACAAACTAAATTACTCTTTGCGGCCGTGTAAAAACACTAGCAAAAAAATAACAAATATCAGTTGTGGCAAAAAATTGCTTGGAATTTTTTTGTGGGGACAAATGAAAAGTAAGGTTTACATTCCAAAACTAAACAACACACATTTTGAGTACGAAATTGTTGCGTTAAAAATAAATTAAACTATAAAATTACGTTTTAATTGTATGCAACCCTACAAACATACTAAAAAATTAAAATTTGATAAGTGCGTTGGATTCCTCTTTCCACCAGCTTTACAATGAGGGGTCACAAGCCATAGGGTTGTATTTGAAAAAATCATGTCGAGGGTGGTTTCAGCCACCCCTGAAGGGCTATATTTTTCACATTACTTGCAAAATGTAGGTAAATACATTTAAAAGTTGACGTGTCTCGGGAATTTTTTGAAAAATCATTCACCACCCCACTAGCGAATATATTCCAGTTAAAGTCTCCACCGTGTATAGCTTTTACTCTTGATGCTCGGCCTTCCTTGAACAATATCCGATACCACAGTACTAAGACTTATGTTCGTTCTAGTGGCAATTTCTCTAAAGGATCAACAAGCCTCTAGAAAACCCACTCTCCACCCTCTTTCAAATTCTTGCTGATGAAAATTCCGTTCATTTTCGCTTTATACATACTGTACAGATTAAAGAAGCTCTTGGAAATATGCTGTATGCCAATTAAATGCTCATAGGCCAGTTGATGGGTAGTTGAATTCGGAAATATTTTTTAAATTTGGAATGTTCTTAAAATTATCCAAATGGAAAACGATAAATATTGCTACGTTCCAATCAGAGGTGCTTATGGATCTTAACATTGACACTTCACCAGATGCCTAAAAACAAAACCCGGTCAAAGTGACAATATTAATCTTCATAAGCATTGGGACGTAGAATTATTTATCGTTTTCCATTTGGGTAACTTTAAGAACATTCTACCAGTAAACATGTAATATTTCAATATTAGGTACAGGACATTATAAATGAAAGTAGCTTAGAATTTTCTGTACAATTCAAAACTGTAATACTATATGGGGTGTTCTATATAAAATAAAGAAGATGATGGCACTTTCTGTCACACCGGAAATGACAATTAAATTCTTCTTATGCTGAAATTTTGCATACATTTCAATAATATAAATTTTTAAATTTGACATCAATATCGAATTTTATGTCTAAGCTAAAATAGATCTTGGCTAGTAATCTCGTGGTCACCGGGTGTTGTGAGTTTTCTCTTATCAGGTTAAAATACAACACTTGATTGATAAAAAAAATTGATCACTAACTGATTATGAATTTGTTTAATAATGGACTGTATTTATATATTTACATTATTAACATCTTCTCTTTAACCTGCTAGAAAGAAGATTGCAAAAGTGTCATTCAAGAAAATTCACTAAATTTATGTTGGCAAGGGTAAGCGGAAGTCGCTCTGTCACGCTCCATCAAGCAAAGGCGTGGTAATAGGGATGACAAATATATCATATGACAAAACACGTAACACCCAGTATTATTATAGTACTAAATCGTATGGACATACACAAGTGTAGCTCAAACTAAGATAAAACAAACGAAAAATGTCTCTACAGTGTTACCCTTGAGCACACCCCGATGCTTAATTCACGTCCATTAATCTCCGAGATCCGAGGATACGAAAAATAACAATATTACCAGCCTCGTCCCCCTTAATTACGCCGATAACAACCCCTAAAACCTTCCACGGGCATTAAACGCGTTATATCATCGAGACGGTGGCCCTTATCGCATTGTCTCTGGCCGGACCGAAGGTCATCCCGAAGGCGAACCGGATGCCGGGAAAGAAGTGCCGCTACTTCCGGTTTGCGTTCGCTTCCGCGTGCGCATGTGCGCGCTTCCGGCCCTCATTGACTTAACGTTTTGTTTGCCGAAGGCAGGGGGGCGTAATGTGCCCTCTCTCGCATATGCTACATTGATTCTCGCCCCATCGAGCTAGCCAGCCGAGAGGGGCGATTAACGACGGAGGGTGACTTTTTGTGTGAGCTCTCGTGATTTTTTTTGTTAATAGCGGTTTCGGGGTGTTTAATTTTGGGATGGGATCCGCGTTTTTTATGACCCGAGTGTGTCATTGCGGGTATACATTGTTTAGAGCAGTAGGACATCGAACGTGATGTAAGGCGATGCTAGTAAACGATGAACTGTAAAGACTAATGAGGTTTTAGCTTTTGAATTGACCTCTGTATGTTTTATGACTTAGGGCTGTGACGTCAGCAAAATTACTTCGTTGTTTTTCATACGATATATCGTCGATATTAATATGGCATGTAAAGGCATATGGGAGTATCTCCAAAATTGCGAAAATTGCATTGAATGCAAATAATGATAAGTATGAACCTAATATGATTTGTTTGTGCTTTAATATTAATCGATTATTCTTTAAGCTGAAAGCTTTTGATACAGTTAATCATAAATTATTACGCAGGCACACAAAATAAAATAAAAATCAAACCCCGGATCCAAACCACTTATTCTATACATATTTTGGGTCGCTGAAGTTAGTTTTGGTGCGTTAGCTCGTTATCTCAGTAAAAAAATAACAAAGCGCCAAAATTGCACCATCATGAAGGCAAACAGAATTATTGCATCATTCAAAATTCATTTCACATGCCTTTTTGGTCGTCGAATTCGAATTAAGTTATTTTGAACCACAGAAAGCATATTTTTTATAAGAGTGCGAAAAAATGCAAAATAGTGACCAAAATCGCAAAAGTGTCGCTTTTTGTGGGAAAAACCTGTTTTACACGCACCAATTTTTCTCACAATAAATTCTACAAGTTGACCTTCAATTTATTGGAATACGTGTAAAACAGTATAAAGTCCAGTCTAAGCTCCACCCACTAATACATTCTCCTTGCCCCGTCCCGGATCTCAGCGGTTGTCGGCGGCCGCGCTCATACCGTTTGTCACAGCATAAAGCTGAAGTTCATTCGAGAGCCGCGGGCAGTTCGCTATACCGGACGGATCCTATATTTATTGATGTTTATGTTGTTTATGGTTCACAATTTATGAATTATGATTATTTAATAAAATATCTGACTTCAGAAGTGGATATTTAAAGACACTATTGTGCTTAAGAGGATATTTTTTTTTATTGGTTATTTATTGACATTTTGTGACATGTGCTTTAAACTACTAGTTAGTAAAATGACATGTTCTACCTTAGAAAAGATTACCTAGTCACTTTTTACAATAATGACAAACTTAAAGAATACCGACTTGTCCGAAATTAACCGATGAACTAGGTGTTCATGGGTTAATTTCGGACAATCCGAATAATTTCCAAAAAATGAAAGTCAAGTATACTTCACAAGTTTTTAGTCATTCAGTGGCCGTTGCTCTTTCCACTTACATCTATTTTAAAGTTACAGTGGGCGAAAAGTGACCCCAGAACTCAAACTGTCGAACCCCCATAACCCCATAACCTCAACTTTTAGACCCTCATGTACGCACAACTCAATTTTTCGAACCTGCCGACCCTAAAACTAAAGCTCTTATGTCCTAATATCTCTATTGGAGATATTACGGAGATATCATGAAGCGTTGAGGTTATTGAGGCGCTTGGGGTGGGGGGTGAATAACGAAAAAAATATATTTTTGCTATTGCCAACTGATTGCCATTCGTTATTGCCAAACAATTTTTCATCATTTGAGATTATGTCTACACTATACAGAACATTTATAACAAATATCAACCGAAGATGGTTTATAAATGAACTTAATAAAAAGCAAATTTAACGGCGTAAAAATAACAACAATTTTGGTGTTACTATTCAACGCGATTAAAATATATCATAAGAAAATCTTACCTTGTTCTCTTAACAAGCAAACTACGCCAGAAATACCACAGAAGGTTTTGGGATGGATGTTATTTACTTGGATAAAGTGAAAACGCGTAATTTGAATTAAATACTTAATTATTGAATTAAATAAATCTAGCTTATGCGAAATATCAGTCCCCTTAAAATCAATTTCACCCCACTTTACGGTATCTATCTGTACACCACCTAATGGGACGTCCCTGTAATGCTTGCATTACTTATCAATATACTTTAGTTAACTCTACTTTTTTAATACTTATTTTTTAATTTTTAAGTTTAATAAACTATTTTAAGTTTAATAAAGTAGTCATTAGTCGCTTTCGTTCATGACTAATGACTAAATTAGTCATTAGTCATCAATCGACTAAAATTTGCCCAACTCTGACTGTATTACAGTTTCGCGAAATATGGGAAAATGAACCCAAAGTCACTCGGGGCCATCATCGTTCCCGCAGACCTGACCGGATTTTACCTGCGATTACCGATAATCCTTTCCGATATTCCAATTTCCGATATTATAATTACCGATAACACCGAACATATAAACTAGTTTATGTTCGGTGCCGATAAGAGAGTTAAACTCGAGCAAGGAGATAAACCTCATCGTTCTTGCTGCTCTTCGGGTTTTACTCCTTTATAGAGTGAAACAACAAGAGCTACGCGAGGTTTAGATCCTCATGTAGTCGCTCGCTCAAAGGAGTTAAACTATATAAGAGTTAAAGGTTTCGACTCGGTAGATGGATTCAATCGTTAGAGGATTTAATCGTTGAGGAGCGTTTGCCTCGCTACTCGGACATCTCGTGCTCGCTCATAGAGTAAAATATGTTTTGATCAATCAGTTAAACCTAATAGCAACTCGCTCAGGATTTAATCGTAAGCCCTGGTTACAACCTGATCAGAAGAATAGAAAAATGAATACTCGTGTAGAGGGACGTTACATTGAAAATACAGAAAGAGCTGGGTAGAACAACCGGCCCCCGTTGAGTTTCGACCTGTAGCCCAGATAAATTAGACAAAAAAAAGCCAACCTTCGGAAAAATTCCCGGAAAGCTTTCCCGTGGCATTCAGGAACTCCTATCAAATTCACAGCAGTGATACTCCTGAAACGTACGTTATCTTTATCTAGTGCGAGTCCGTTTCTACGAGTATATCTGGTTAATTGATGTTGTGTGATGGACACAAATTTCGAACATAGTAGACATGGCAACACCTGCATTAATTTGACGGCGATCATAATATCAGAATTATTTTTTATTGCCTACTAAGTTTTATGTTTTTTTTTCACAATGAAAGTTGAATCAACCAGATATAGAACCTTGTTTGCAAATAACATTTTATTTTCAAATTTTTTACGATTTTTTCATAACACCCTAAGATTTTTCATAATATTTCTTAAGATTGTCAAAATCCGTCATGAAATTACAATCAATTTCTATTAATTATACAGTGTGGAACAGCCAAATGGAATAAATTCAGTAGTTCCATTATTATGCATTTTTTTAGAAAATCCTGAGACACGTCAATTTCTAATTCTGAAATGACAACTTGCGACGTAAAAATGCCATCCCTAAATTCAACCCCTTCAGGTGACAGCTACAACCCTTAAATTTTCAAACTGGAAGTAGGGGCTTGTGATACTTCAACTGAAAGGTATTTTCATTCTTCATTCCAAACTGCTACGATTTTAAATTTTATTGCAGAAATTAACAAGAAAAAAAGATAAGTTTCTCCAGCGTAGGAAATTCGTTATATTAAAATACAACTTTTATAAGTAACACTATTCGTCAATTTTAGGTTCTGAAATGTTAATAATAACAACAAATAAATGACTGTAATTGTCGACATTCCCTACTATAAGATAAAAACTTACTAATAAACACGTACACTTGTTTGATTGACAATTAAACAATAAAAACGAACGATGTTTGAGCAGGAATAATTGGAGAAAATATAATTGGTCCCTTCTTCATTGATGGAAATTTGAATGGAGAAACTTATATGGCGCTGCTCCAAAATAATGTTGTACCGACGATGGCAAACTTGTATCTAGTTGAAGGAAACCCACAACTTCCAGGTAATGCAATATAGTTCCAGCAGGATGGTGCACCAGCACATTACGAAGTCAATGTCCGGCAATATCTCTACACAATCTTTCCAAATCGCTGGATAGGGAAACGTGGGTCTGTAGAATGGCCTGCACGATCACCTGATCTCACGCCGTTAGACTTCTTCCTATGGGGATATGTAAAAAGTATGGTCTACAAAACCAAACCCGACGATTTAGCTGACTTAAGAAGAAGAATAACACTTGCAATTAGGTCGATTACCCCGCAGATGTTTGTTAACTAAAGTTAGAAGACATTTCTATATACGTCTAGGATGCTGACAAGATGCTGGAGGCATGCATTTTGAACATCTGCTGCATTAATAATGATTTGTTTTTTTTTTTTATTTCCTACACTGGAGAACGTTTTTTTTCTTGTTAATTTCTGCAATAAAATTTAAAACCATAGCAGTTTTGAATAGATAATTAAAAGACCTTTCAAATGAAGTATCACAAGCCCCTACTTCCAATTTGAAAAGTTAGGGGTTGTAACAGTCACCTGAAGTCTGAGAATTTTCTAAAAAAATGCGTAATAATGGAGCTACTGAATTTATTCCATTTGGCTGTTCCACACTGTATATAATCAATTATAATCCTTTTCTTTATGTTGACTGTGGAGGTCCATAACTCAGAGACTGAAATATTTTTACTTAGGTGTTTTTTCCGTAGATCATAGTTATTTGTCACCCTTAACCTGCAATTAGATGTTCTATGTGTAATTTACGGAAATATACGGAAATATATACGTGGGTATTTTATTTCGAAATCGTATTCCTCGTATACGAATATGTACAAATAATAAAATAAATTATGTATTTCCGCATGCAATATTTAGAGAAAACTCTAAACTGATAAAGAACTCGAAATAAAGGTAGACGCTACAACACATGAATATATGATATGTTGCCCAAGTAGACGGTCTGTGCAGCTTTTTTAAAATTTAATAGAAAGTACCTTATGCAGGAGGGAAACTATGTTTGGCCTCTACAAAACGGATCTATAAGACATATAAATTCTATATTCTTTGTGAGAAGTGCCATATTACATCTCTTGAAAGCGAGCAAAGATCTGACAAGACGAGAATTTAAATATTCATCAAGCAGACATAAAGATCGTAATATCATAAAACGAATTTTCCATTCGCTCAAACAAAAAGAAACTGGCTAACGTCTCATTTGCATTTCACAGGGATACGCGAAATGACACTGATATTTACATTACGCTAATTTCCCTTCTAAGCAAATTAATTTCGAAAAGAAAATTGCCCTTGCGCCGTGGATCTATTAGAACAATCTCCTTCCGTCTCTTTGATATTTCAACTCTTTAACGAGGTAAGAAGCTCTTTTAAATATACAGAGCGACTTTGTTTTCTCGCATTGCCGCCATTTCGGTACGGTTATTACATGAATTATGTAACGAGTCAGTGAACATAATACATTTATCCTGGCCATATTTGCAACGAGAGTTTTGTTTTGAAAAATATTAGACATTCATAACGAATACCAATATACCCTTTAATTACCCCAAAGAGGAACCCCTAAGGCCCTCCACAGATGACCTGTGCCGGGAAGGGTTGGATATTATTATTATTTGCCATTTAGATATTTACCGCAATACCGCTTTTCTCCGGTCAGAATTCAAAATAAAACGAGCGAATGGAAATACACCGGATTGTGTACTTTACAATTTGACAGTATTTTTTTATTAACATATCATATGTAGGTATATTCGTATATACACATGTACATACATGTATACCCTTCCCTTAATCTTAGCAAATTGTAAAACAGTGAGTAAACCAATTGTCGTAAGAATTATCGAAAGAGGGCGTAGCCGAACATAGGCGTCGACGGCGGCGTAGATTTCAAGCCATTACATCACAGAAGCCACCATCCAGTAAGATTATCGCTAACTCTTAAGCACCCCTACTCACTGTTTTACAATCTATTAAGATCAAGGGACACAGTTTGTACGTCACCTGCGAAAACAGAGGATACGTTTATGGTTCGAAAACATCTATTATTTTTTATTAATGAGTCTAACGGGTTACATTACTAAAAATCAGAGTGCTGAATATTGTTTTTATTTGATAAACTTTTAATTATTTTAATATTTAGCATATTACGCGATTTATTGCTGGGTGATTCTCATAGATAAAGTAATAACATTGTAATTTTGGATATCAGACATAAATAAGGAAAAAGAAGGAAATAGCCGCAACTTGGCACATCATGTTTTTTTTTCACTTGTTTTGATTTGTTTGGTATTTTATTGCTTTTTTGTTGAAAAGTCTTAAGAAGGCATATATGTGTATGATATCAAAGTTTTGGTAACAAAAAGCAAAACCACAAGTTTGAAAAGTCTTATGAGGCATTTAAAAATATTGAAAACCATAAAAAATATATCTTTGCAATATTTAAACACCAAAAAATTAAGACTGTCAACAAAAGCAAGACGAATTAATTTTTCTGCGTCTACTTGACTCAACCTGAAACATTTTAATTAACTCTAAGCATTCTAGATGAAAATATGAATAAAAAAAATGACAATATACATTTATCATAGAGTGACAAATGGGGTATCATTGTGCTCAGAATGGCATTAAATCGCAAGTAAAAAAACAAACATGATGTCCCATTAAAAATTCCATTTTTGATTTTTTGTTAATATTGGCATAAGGAGAACTGAATGGTTTTGTCAATATTTAAATACAATTTAATTGGTAATATCAATTAGGTACCATTTTACATTATTAATGGAATGAAGAATGAAAACAAATTTTGTTGTTTCAGGGCCACAGGTGGATTTAGGCCAGTAATGGAGGGCAACCCAAGTACCAGAAACACACCACCGTTGTTCTTTTCGCCCCATTTAGCATCCCACCTTTCCTCGCAGTTTTCGCCACCATTATTTCCAACATTAAAAGGTAAGTGCACTACCGATCTATTTAGTACTTACTTAATATTATCACGCCTATGTAACGATATGTCTTCGATAAGTAAGCCAAACAAATTATAAACGGAATGGAGTGGAAGTATAAAATATAAATTTTACATCCAAATTTTTCCCTTAAAGTGTTAAATATCCCTCAAAAAAATAGGTATCTATATTAATTATTTCGTTACATAAAAATGATGTCATTCCAGTTTCTTTTAGAAAATGGGAAGTTTTAAAAAAGTATGTAATGGCTACAACAAATACCTCACGGTCTCTACTCCTGAATGGTCAAACATTATATCTCTACATCAAGTCGCTTCAGATAAACTATCTTGTCAAAAATCGATATAAAAGATATTTCCAAATACATTGCAACTTTTCCCTGATTTTTCGATTTTTTTTTATTTCGGTATGTATTTTAATAAATCGATTTATTTGAATATTAGTATCAATCCCATAAAAAATAATGTGTGTTTTTCAATTTAAAACAGTGTTTGTTTTTTGCTTAAAAGAATAAGGTGAAAAAGGGACATGTTTCAGCTTACACTGGTAAACAATCTGCACTTTGATGGTGTCAGGAATAGCTATAGAGTTCTTTACCCGATTTTGGCTCAATACCTCATTCTACCCATCAATCTGATTAAATTCATCCTCCAACCGCTGCGCCATCTACCAGCGATATGAAGGTATCGTCGGTGCGCGACAGACAATGGCGGCTCGTAATGGAGGATGAAGGGCGTCCACAAAATCAGGAACATGCGGATTTTTGATGCAATAAAAAATAGTCTTTCAGTGTCTCATATAATTTGGCACTAACGTTTTTTTTTTTAACTTTTGTGAGTTTCTTGATTTCAAGTGCTAGTATTAATTTCTTATACGTTTCTATACTTCCTGATATTCTCTATATTTTACACTTTGTAGTATGTGTCAAATTAATTTCGGGTTTTCGTGTTTGGTCTACCCGCATTTAACAATAATTATAATGTGGCGGGCGTAAACATTTGAGTCGCCACGAGACGTCGTCGCCCAGCGGTGCCATCTGGAAAGATCGCGGATGTACTAGAGCGACCTCAGTTATATCGCAGCCACCAGAGACTTCTCGATTGGCTGGCGGTAAATACAAAACCCTGTCGAGGCCGCGGAGAGGCTAGTTTTTAAAATAAATACATGCGGGTCGCGCTGTAAAAAGTGCGCTAATATAAATACTGATATAAATTGTTCTTTATAAATTAGTATAGTGTAAGTCAGGATCAGTTTATTTTCGTTACTGACATTTTTTTAGTTCAATAATTTGTGTTTTAAAAGTGCCTGTTTAGTTTTCACCCTAAAACGAACCCAAGTTGGACAAGACGTTCATTTGGTGTCAGTAAGCGGAGTGGTGAAAAACTATGAATAATCAAATAAATTAAATAACAAACCGGTATAAATAAATTAGTGAAATGGCTTCTAAGTAAGTTTTATTAAAGGAACTAAAAGTGGCGGATTTGAGAAGAGAACTCGAAAAACGGGAGTTTGAAACCACTGGGAAAAAGGTCGAGCTACAGAAAAGGCTTATGGAAGTTCTGGAAAATGAAGGTGAAAACCCCGACACATATTTATTTGAAAATGCTGGTGACATATATTATAAAAATTAATGGAAAGTTCTGAAAATTTGGAACAGAAGTTGGTAAACAATTCTGGAAACTTGAGAGAGTTTAGGCCAAACTTACAAGAAAATTCTGTGTGGAAAATGTGGAAAATGAGTCAATGGAAAATTCAACAAACTTGGAGCAGAAACTGTGGAAATTTCTGGAAAACCGGAACAAAAAGTTTAGATCAAAAAACTACTGGAACATTCTACAGCTCGAGAACAAAAATTACTGGGAAATATAAATAGCTTAGAGCAAAAAATAACGGAAAATTCTAGTTAGAAACAAATGTGCGAATATGTGGACGGAAAATTTTGGGGAACTGAAAACAAATTAGTAAACGTGGAAGAAGGATTCCATAATAATATTTAGAAATAGAAAGATGATTTGCATAGTTGAGTTTGGAAAATGCAGAACAACGAGTGGACACTACCACACCAAAATTACCTGGTAGTGACATGGACAGGTTGAGTAAACACTAGTTGAGTAATGACATTGAAATCTCGAAAATTCGCATGAAACCACTACAGTTTGATAGAAAGATTCCTGAGTCAATTATCTACGACAATTTGGAGCTGCAGTGAAGACTACAGAGACAGAGAAGACTTCATCATTGACGCTATGTGGCGACGCTTTCTCTCGAAGAACAAGAGGAATACCATCAATTTGTCCGACATATACAAATGCGATATGGTGAGTCCCATCTCGAGCATGCCTACCACTCGCAGTTAAAAGAACTGCTGTCAGTAAAATAACACTACAGGAATTTGAAGCGAACATAGTGCGGTTAGTTCGTTTGGCTTATTCATCTATGCCAGAGAATGTTATGGAACGACTAGCCATGCAGGCATTTCTGGATGGCCTGCTAAATAGTGAAACACACCAAGTCCTGATTCTCGCTGGTCACAGCAAGTTGGTGAATGCTTTAGCGCGAGCTTTGGAGTTCGAAGCCGCGAAACAACGTTCGAGGGGTCAAAGCTCGAATCGAAGGTCCGCAAGGTGGAGGAAAACGTCGAAGAAGGAAACTGCAGTGAAACAATGATTAGGCGAGTTTTTAAGCACATGTTCGACAAGAGACAAATTCATTCGGTGCTGGAGTTGCGGCAAGCTGGGGCATGTCCGTAGTCGCTACGCTGAAAATAAGGAAGCGTCGGCCTTGTCGAAAAACAAAAAAGGGTTAACCGTAGGGGGAATCGTCAACCTCTAAGAAACAAGCCCGAGTGCTTCAAGCTGTCTGTGAACATTCGAAAATGCGCCTAAAAATAGTGGCTGCTTATAGTATCGAAATGCAGCAATACAGAAAAGAACAGTAAATATAATATGGGAGGAGATTTAATCGAGCAACATGAAAACTACATGATAGGGACATGTAAACTATATTGATTATGGAAAGAGTAGAAGGCACCATTGGGTGGTTTTATTTGCAATTTCTGAATTTCTGATATGTCAGTAAGGATGTTGTCATTAAAACAGAATTTGACAAAAAATCGGTTATTATCAGTCAACTGATATTAGCATTTTTATACATATAGGTATGTACCTGCATTGATAGTACAGCTATTAGAAACATTTATGACACCACGTTTAACCTAATTTTTTTTTCATTTTGAGCATTTTTATGGTTTTGAAATCACCATCTGAACAACCTTCTTCTAATAAGAATAAATCTAGTTTTTGATGCAATACCCATTTTAGATTTCTAATATTATGTTCCCCCATATTAATAATCCCACATGTTTTTTTAAGAAATTAAATGTCAACTCAGTTTTAGCAAGAAACGTAAAAAAATCTCCTAAAGTAAAGGTCAGTTGAAGCATCTAAGAGTTTTAAGCATGGTGCAATTTTTTTCCAAAAAACTGTTCGTCAAAATTAGCGCAACACTTTTCAGATTAGCGCCATTTGCGTTCTATTCGGGTTTTCGGCGAGACTTGCGGTTATTAATTTTCGGTAGTCTACAGGGTTGGTTTGAATGCCTCGAAAGCGCTATGTTGTGACTTAAACGGTTCGCCGTCCACACCCCAAAAATCAACCCCATGTCGAAATATGAATTCGCAAGATTTTGACGGCAATTTCAGAGACATACAGGATGGATTAAGGAGGACACTGTCGGCTAAAAACTCCATTCCGGCACACAATAAGACCTCCTCAATAAGTTATGTGTATTTGGTAGCTGTTCCATCGCTTCAACCCATTTCCAGACCCCCTAAACCACCCCTTTGCATTTACGCTGGGTTTTGCGTGGTTTGACCCCTATTTGGGCGAATCCATTGATCCTAATGCTACCAATTAAATTACTGTGGGGTGCCACAACTCACTTTCACCTTTTGATATCTCAAGCACCTCTTCAAGCCACACCTTCACAGAAGTTAAAATCAAACTTTCCCTGACTCTTTTGTATTGTAAAACTTTACTTTTATTTTATTTTACTTTTTATTTTACATTTATTGTTGCCTTTTTTTACTTCTATTTTCTGGGGTTTCACGTGTTCATGTGCTCCTATGCAGACGCCGCCACTGGTTGCGGCTCGATGTGTCTTCTATCACGCGTCGTAACCATGATTTATCCTTAAATCCAGCAGCGAATTACGTTATCTCGTTATGTTTATGCCGCGCGAGGTTTCTATCCACTTATAAGCGCCGCATTTCGCCAATTTGCCACCACTTTGCACCTGAGAACTCTTAAATTTATTGGGAACACACTTTCAACTTTAAATTTAATAACACCCTTGTAACATCGGGCCTAATTCCTTGATAAGCTCGCTCTCGGTTACGGCAAACTTTTCACTAGGGGGTAATCTATGGGAGATAATGGATATCGAATTATAATGCGCGGCATGTGAAAGTTTTAGACAAATTAATTTCGCATTACAGCTAACGCGTTGCAGGTAATTTTGGTTGTTTGCTGTCTTGGTGTGTCATATATTAAAACTGCGTAACATCTTGACGGATGAATTAAAACCATTTTTTTAATGGATCGATGAATTATGAATACGAGATAATAGAACACCTTATTTTTCAATAACACTTGAAGCATTTTCGGATCAGGTGCTCTTAAAAATCATAATGATGGATCGATAGAAGTACAATACGTTGGCTCTATCCTCATCTTCTCGTGAATCGATTACAACTTCTCAAGCACTGAATTAGATAAACTAGAGGACCCTGCCCACTCATGAGACATATCACCACAATTGGGGTGAAAAATGATTCCGATTGCAGGAAATATGGAGATGAGGAAGAAACCCCCTTCCACATATTATGCGAATGCTCAGCATTGGCAGCTGTTAGGCATTCGAACTTTGGTGCTACGACAACAGAACCAACAAACAGACGTTCCACTAGAAACTGTCCTTAAATTTCTTAAGGAAACCGGACTAATGGAATGACTAGCCTGTAGGTGCAGAGTAAGCATCGGCTTAAGTGCACAATGCTCGCACCTACCCTATACGTAATTGTAATTGTAGATAAACTAGAGGTAATACGTAGATAATTTGTTCTATAGCCGAAAAACAGCGTAAAGAAAATGATCGTTGATGTATTGTAAATTTAAGAGTAATGTGGCAGCAGCAAAACAAATTTGATTGTTTTTTTTTTCTCGGAAGCGGTTGCTTCTAACGACCCTGAAGATAAAAAAAAATGTAAAAAAAAGGTAGAGGAATGCATTAGAGCAGCACGTACCGACCCTCAAAAAATTTATGAGTAGGCTTCGGCCTTTAGTGGTTTTAACCCTGAACGGCTTTTATGAATGGATTGTTTCATTCATAATTTCCAAGAGGCGCGTGCGCAGTTGGTCCTAGGACTGAATAGTTTGTGTTCATGAGATATTTGCACTGTTATGATAGACAAAGATCAACTATTATCCGTGAAGTACAGTGTGCCTTTTTTCGTCAGATAATTAGTACTTAAGTAAACGAAAATTGCACTATATTCAAATATATTAAGGTTTTTGAACATAAACGAGTTATTTTAACCACGTATACCAAATATATTAAAAAATTGTCACTAATAAAAAATAAGGTTTACATCCAATGAACAGATATTCATATTTACTTGACAGCCCTTCAAGGTTGAAACCACTAAAGGCCGAAGCCTGGTTATGAGAGTTTAAAAGTATTTGAAGTATCGCAGGCAGCGCCTTCTACACTGTATCCAAAAACTGAAGGGATTTCGATTTTCCGGCCATAAAGATCCGTTATCGCCGAAATTCTATGCAAATATTTCAGTTATTACTTACGCAATTACAAAAAATTTAAAAATTATATTTCAACCTCGACACCCTAAATCTCCGTTATTACTGATTTTTGTACTACTAAGGCAACTTGGTACCATTATAAATTAAGTAAAAAGTACCATTATAAATTCGTTTACATTTTCGATAAAACCGGAAGTACGATTCAGGTGTCTAATATGTTAAAATAAGCCCACTTTCATCTAGTATACTCGTACATGTTCAAATTTCAAAATTTTCTTCACGTAAATAGAAATACAGCAAGTGGATACATGGTCTCATTGACATCCGGTATAGTCTTAAAATAAAAAACATGGATAAACATGGGCATTAACAATTGTTTTTGTAAATTAAAACGAGCTATCGAAATAAAGAAACGTATATAGTAACCTCATAGACTGAGTAAGTATAGATTGATTTTCCCATAGAAAGATGGTGGTAGGGATATACAAGAATTAGAAAAAAAACGGGCTGCTTAGACCAATAGTCTACTCTTCATTTGACTGTGCTCTGCTAGAGGAACGGTAGTGTCGTTTTAACTGCTCAGCTACCTCTCCGCCATTGCTTTTCAACCACATAAAGCACAGTTAGGTGGAGAAGAGACTACTGGTCGGAGCAGTTTATTTTTTTCTAATTCTTGTACTTCCCTACCACGATATTTACTATGAGAAAATCAGACAGTCTTAGTCTACACTTAGTCTACCTCTTTCCCTTTCTTGTACATCTTGTATATGCATCATCATATATCATAAAATCTCATCGCATCAGCAGTTTACCAAGTGTATGAATAACTTTTAAATTCATAATAAAGGAGTGACTACAGGGTCTATCCAGAAAGCAGTCGGATCGAATTAAAAAAAAAAATATTGACAATATCGGTACACTGACTTAATATTCTTCAAAGTAGGACCTTCTGCATCAACATAGCGTTTCCGGCGACTCTGCCAATTACGGAAGGCCTCCTAAAATTCAGAAACCGGAATGGACTTCCTGTCATGGCCTCTTGAATGGCCTGGACAGAGTCGTCGTCTGGTGCCGTCCTTTCATAACCCGTTTAAGTCGGGGGGAAGAGAAATCAGTCTGGGAGTCCGTCATCAGGGCTGTAGGGTGGCTAGAGAAGCGTTGGAACACGGTGTTTAGTCCATGATAGCGAAGACGGTGTGGATAGGCGCATTGTCGTGGTGGGGACTCCAGGAATCGGCGAATGCCGGGCGGATGCGGCATTTCAAAAGGTTTTTTACTTTCACCATGCTCTCGTCATTTTTGATAGTTGAAGCGCGTGCTGAGCGTTGATTGTCCTCAACTTTCTCTCTTCCCTCACGAAACGACTTGCGCCACTCGAAAACACTTGATCGACCCATGGCATCATCTCCGTAAGCACTGTTGATCATTTCATGGGTTTCACTCGCAATTTTACCGAGTTTGAAGCAAAATTTACCGAGTAAAGCTGCTCGAATAAACGGTTCATCGGGGAGCGTGACGAGGCACCTTGACAGGGGTTCACCTTAAACTCGATCTACACTTTGGAAAGGCTCGGAGACGACTGGCGATCAGTGTGCTGCTTAACTAAGACCCACCACCCAACGCGCGCAGAAAGGTCCCCCTCCGTCGCTTCGTCTAGGCGGGAAAAATTCAGCCTGACTACCTTCCGGACAGACCCTGTATATCTTGTCACTGTTGCTAGCTGGTCATGTTAGACATGTTACCTTACCCTGACTGATGAATTATAACTTCATGACTAAAAACTAAAGACAGGATCATTTTTGTGCAAAGCAATTTTAAAACCATTTTTTTGCACATAAAAACAGGTGTAAAGTTTATCACCCTTGGCGGAAATCTTGCTTTCGAGTTCTTTTCGGCTGGACCATTTCAGTACTAACTGCGTGCTAACGTTAATAATACCGACATGTTTGACCCGCTGTAGGAGTCGGAACACCTGCTGTTTTTAGAAGCAGGTACGGCTCCGAATCGTTTCCGAAATATATATTATTTCATAGAACTTCGAAACATGCAGAGCATTTTTAAACAGATTAACAGAGCATGTATTATGTGTCGAATTGCGCGATGAATGAATTTTGAGCGAATGAATCCATTACAGCCAACGCTGGAATGAACTATTGTGTGACGTCATACGTCACACAAGGTTACGTCAGACCATTGGGATCTTTTGTGTTTAAAAATACTCTACATATCTACCAGTTTCAGTGGCGGTGCGTGATATTTCAGTTCTTCAATATCTTCAAAAGACGCAAGGGACCCCCTAACCTCTTACAGAAAGGATTTATAGTGAAAAAATCGTCAGCAAAGTTTGCGAAAAAATTTTCAAAAACACTGGAGCACTTCCTGGGTTCTCCTCTACGCCTGTGGGAATTGCAGTATATTTTTTTTTTCATAATCTAGAAACAAATATAAGGAGACGTTTTCGATTTGTTGCAAAATATTTTTTTTTCAAAAAGTTATGGCCATTTTAATTTTAATTTTATAGGAACATTTCGTTTCCCAAAATTAAAAGCATAACTTTTTGACAGTTTGGCCATTTTAATTTTAATTTTATAGGAACATTTCGTTTCCCAAAATTAAAATGGCCATAACTTTTTGAAACAAAAAATTTTGTAACAAAGAAAACGCTTATATTTTCTCTAGATAAAAAAATATTAATTAGGTACGGACCCAGGGAGGTCAGTGTTTTTAAAAACTTCCAACTTGTGACGGTTTTTTCCTAAACCGAAAGGTATAGTCATCACCTAAGGAAGGGCCCCACGCGTTTTTGAGAGGCTAACGAAAAAACCGCCACCGAAGATCAGAAACCCACGAGACAATATAAAATTTTATCTATTTACAGTACTGAATGTACATCTTCCCTGGAGAGGTTACGGAACCTTCGGCGAGAAACAAAACCTCCACGTTTTTCCACGAAACACCGAAGTCCACCTACCCCCACCCTTCCCCGCTCTCTTCGGACAACGTTTCGCCACCAAGTTGGCCTCTCCTAGCACCTACACCCCCTTCCACCCACCCAACGCCCCACCCCTCTCCTTTTGCCCCGCTGTGGCTTGACCTAATTGTGGGCCTTTTGATTTCCTTAACCTTTCAAAACCATCCAACTGTCTACTGTTTGTTACATTTCTTATTAATTTTAAATTATTTATGCTTTCCTGTTGTTCTCTTTTTCAACGCAAGATTTTTCTGTTCGCCATATTTCAAATACCATGTTCTCAAATTCAAATGAACAAAAAGATCTATACTGACTAGATTTAAAGAACACACGGCTCATTTGAAATATGGCAGAACAGAAAAATCTTGTGTTGCCCAACACGATTTTGACAACAACCATATGATAGACATAAATAATTTAAAATTTATTAGAAATGTAACAAACCGTAGACAGTTGGATGCTTTTGAAAGTTTAGAAATAATTAAGTGTAACAATAGTATGAATAAGGACAATGGTCCGATACCCACCAGTCAACTGTTTGCTCTGATAAACAAAGACAGCTACGGTTCAGTGAACCGTGGCAACAAATTTGGTATAAATAGTGACAAGTGTGTAGGTTAGAATTTAGTTTTAATCTTCTCCTGAAGATGTCAACTCGGTTGGCGAAACGCGCGTCGAGAATAGTGTAGTAGTTCGGTGTTTCGTGGAAAACGTCCAGTTTTTTGTTACATCTTCTAATATTTGTACGTGTTTACCTTTTTCTATAGATTTGAACTTTTAATAAAAATATGTCGTTTTTAAACAACTATCTTGCAGAGTAATGCAAACAATGCGGTTAATTGTCGCAAGAGTCCTCATAACGGCGAATTGCATTTATCTTTGGCACGTTGAATGTGATTGGTGATTTTGCATTATAGTTAATTTTTGAAATGTTTTCAACTCTAAATAACCTATAATTGTCAAAACACGGAAAGCAAAATTCTTTTAGTTACGAATAATTTTAAAAGTTAGATACATTACAGACGAAATCCACTTTAGCGAGGAAGACCCACTAAACTATTCATGTTTTGCGAAATACTGTCAAGTGTAAAATATCGTCTTTTGCAATTCACACTTATTAGGAGTAGGTTTATGTACCTCTTGAAAGTACATTACTATTCTAATATTAAACTGCATTTAACTAAAAAAATATTTGACAAATTCGGGTGAGCCTACTGCGAGTACATTAACGAGTATACACGGTGCAAGTAACGCCTACCACTTGTTAGTCAAAGGGTGTTTTTTTTTTTTTTTTTTGGGGAAAAAAAAAAATTAAAAGGGGGGGGGGGAAGGGGGGGGGGGGAAAAAAAGGGGAAGGAAAGTAAAGGGAAAATTTTTAAACCAAAAAAAAAGGGGGGGTGGGGGGCCTTTACGAGATTATATTAATAAAAACAAAGGGGGCCAAAAAAATAACGCCCGAGAAAATACTAGAAGGAGCAAGAACAATATAGGGATTCTCGATATTCAATAGAGGCTAAAATATTGTTCCAGAGACTTCGAATAATGTATATAAGCCCGACAGCGAGCCCCAATAGGCAGTTCTGAATTGTAACGTAGTCCAGTGACGACCAAAATGATATACCGGGTGATATTTAGACCGCGATATTTAGTAGCGATATTTTTAGTGCGATTTTGAAGTTGATAGTTGTGTAATTGACGTGATCAAATTAATTGTAATTAAACAATAAACGCTTTTACCAAGTAAAAAAGTGTTACAGTATAATATATGCCTTAACTGGGTCTAAAAGTACCTGGTCTGTACTCGGAGCTATAAGGAAATAGATACTAGATACTAGTATCTATTTGTATCTATTTCCTCACCATCTAGACCATGACCATCTAGAGGCGCAACATACACGCGGTACACTTTTTATTATCCACGTTTCGTCTTTTCCAGGTTTTCCCGGCCTGTGCTCCTGCTGCCCCATCAAGCCCATCACGAACCTCGGCTCCTCGCTGCTGCCCTCTAGCGATGCGTCGCAGATCTCGCCGGGAGGCAGTGACCAGCGATCTTCTAGTGTAGCCGAGCTTAGGCGCAAGGCGCAAGAGCACTCCGCCGCCTTGCTGCAGAGCCTCCAGCACGTGGCGAACTTCCAGCAGGCCGCCACGCTGGGCGGCCTTAATTTCCCGCTGCTGCCACCGCTGACGACATTGCAGGCCCTGCAGAGGAAGCACGAGAGCACGGAGGCGGCGGCGGCAGCGGCGGCGGCGGGCGTCGCCAAGGAGTCCAATTCGGTGTAGATTCTTCGTCAGGACGATGAGGCCAAGACAGGGGATTTAATTTATGTCGATAGAGGTTTTCCGAAGAATTTCTGTAGGAGTTCCGTCTAGTCCTATGACGCAGTATGGTGGGAGTAAATGATTTATAAACAATGAAATTAAAATGGGGTTATCAGTAGTACTGAATGTGGCCCACAGAGAACGGAACAGTGGTTGGTCGACGTGGTACGACTAAATCAGGAAAAAAAACATATAATTTAAAATACTTATACAGATACCTTTCTTTGATCTTGGCAAATTGTAAAACAGTGAGTAAACCATGAAAGAACATGAAATTAGTTTAGTAAAAGCGAAAATAGACCATAGACGGAACTCTTAAATATACAGATATTTGTATGAACGCTTTGTTGAACCATCCGGATGTGTCGATAACTCTTCAAAAAATGAAAATATATGTGGCGGGAAGTTGACTTATGTAAATTATAGGATTCAGTTCAAAAATCGATATATGGTAAAGAGTAAATATTTGTTGACTAACAATAAGTACCGAAATAATAGCTGTATTAATGTACCTATTTCATCCCCACAGATTTGGTCAAAACAAAACAATTCTATAGGAGATTAACAATATTTTACTATAGCAGAATTAAAAAAATAAATCGGGGTATTCGGAGAGGAGAGTCTCCAAAATTCAAAAATATACAGTGCGCGACTAAAGTCCCTTACCCTTATCCCTCCCCTAAAATTTTAACGGCAAGACCGAATCGAAAGGAATTTGGCACAAGTACAGCTGAAAGACATGTTTTTAGTTAAAGATGGCATTACGGCGCCATTGTCATTTTTTTTAAATGGCAAAAATATGCAAGCGACACCTCGTTTGAAAGCTGCTACCAATTGATATTCAAACTTGCTATTGATTTTGACATCTGTCGTTTGTTAGTAGGGGAGAAATGTGGAGAAATGGGAGTTCTATATCAACCCCCCCACCACCACTTTTTACCCCCCCCCCACATTTCGGGTCAAGGTCGTTCACTTTCTTGGACTGGTCAAACCGGTTAGGTCCCGGTCACCTACAAAACCGGTTAGGTCAATAACCGGTCGCTTAAAAAAATGGTTATTCAGACTACTCGGTTTTTCCCACCTATCGGAATATAGAGACTTCTAGATCACCCCCACATTATAAGAAGAAGGTATAAAGATGTAGGAGACAGACATGGTTTGTAGAGTTTGTAGACGATATGGCTTATACGACTAGTATTTTTAATTTACCTGATTTACCCGATCTCAAAGTCGACTTACCAATGAATCTGCCGCCAACGTTTTAGAACAAAAAATAACTGTGTGGTATTGGGTGAACGCAGATTTCATTTAAACAAATCAAAGTGCAAATTTGTCTCTATTGGTCTAGCGTATGATTTTAACTCCCAGACATGTATAAAAATGTATAAACTTAATATTAGCCTACCATAAAAAAAATAGACAATACCTCCCTGTATTATCATTTTTTTTATGATAATATATTCAAAAATAGATCGTGACAGCCATATTCCAGAAAAAAATGAACGTGTAGGCAGGGATCTTGGGTAACAACATAGTTGGGCCTGTGTTTATAAATGCAAATTTAACTGAAAAACTATATTTAGAAATATTACAGAAGTTATTGAGCCTCTGATTCTAAAATTCAAGAGGCAAATGCTGATGAATTTGGAGACCTTGAAATAATGTTTCAGCAGGATGGTGCTACTCCACAATACTATGCCGCAGTAGGATAGTAGGATATCATCTTAATGAAGAGTGTCTCAATAGATAGGATGCCGGGGTGCAATATAGTGGACGGTTATGTATCCCGATCTAACGCCTTTAGATTTCTTGTTATGAGGCAACTTAAAATCTAAGGTAACCGTTAACATTGAGGTATTGAATCAGAGAATTACCGAAAAATGTAATTGAATTTCCGTAGAAAGACTTCAACGTGTGAGAGGAGAGCTCTGTAACATGATGTTGTACTGCCAGCTAGTGGGGGGTGAACATGTTAAGCATTTACTTTTTAAAAATAGATAGTTTATTTTCAATTAAATACGTTAAATATTTATATAATATTTATATAATACGGTTGAATTGCAATTTGAAGCAGTTTTCAAACAAGGTGTCACTTGGATATTGTTGCCATTTAAAAATATTTTGACATTGTAACGCCAACTGTTATATAGCTAGTTATTAACTAAAAACATGTCTTTCAGCTTTACTTTACGTACGCCAAATTTACTTCGGCTCGATCTTGCCGTTCGAAAGTTAAAGGGGCGGAGAAAGTAATCTTGAGAAAAATACAGAAACAGATTACTTTTTACTGAACTTTATAATTTTGTATAGGTAAAGAAACGGATTTATGAAATTTTTCATGCTTAAAATCTGTACCTCATCAAGGATCAGTGACTATTAATGAAATTTTAAATTTTAAGACAAACACTCGGAAACAAAATAAACCACTCGTCAAAATTAGCGTAACACTTTTTAAATGTGCACCATTTGCGTTTTATTCGAGTTAGCGACTTGCGGTTTTTAATTTTCAGTAGCCTATAGAGTTGGTTTGAATGTTCCGAAGGCGCTACGTTAAGACTGAAATGGTTCTCCGTCCACACCCCAAAAAGCAACCCCATGTCGAAATTTGAATTCGCAAGATTTTGACGGCAATTTCAGAGACCTATAGGATGGACTAAGTAGAACGCAGCCGGGTAAAATCTCCATCTCGACACACATTAAGATCTCCTCTATAAGTTCTGTGTATTTGGTCGCTGTCCCATCTCTTCAAAACATTTCCAGAACCCTAAGCCACTCCTTTGCATTTACGCAGGGTTTTGCGTGGTTTGACCTCTGTTGAGCGAATCCACTGATCTTAATGCTACCTAATAAATTGGTGTGGGGTGCCACAACTCGCTTTCGTCCAAGCACCTCTCCAAGTCAAACCTACTCTGACCCCCTCATCAACCCCCTCTGGCTCCGTCCCTGTAGAAGGCTGCGTAGGATGCCCATGTGTCTCAAATTCATGTCATGGCATTACTCGAAGGCTCTTGAAGTTGAAGAGACCCACTGCGAACGACCGGTTGAGCGCCAAATGTGATATTCCATCTCCAACTCACCTTCCTGGAAAATTGC
This sequence comes from Aromia moschata, assembly GCA_029963805.1. Classification (NCBI taxonomy): domain Eukaryota; kingdom Metazoa; phylum Arthropoda; class Insecta; order Coleoptera; family Cerambycidae; genus Aromia; species Aromia moschata. The sequence goes on along the minus strand of JAPWTK010000491.1, from coordinate 26,203 downwards.
CGCGCTGAGGGGTTGTAAGCAGCTTCGCGGGGACGGGGAAGCCTTCTGAGCATGTCGCATCGTCCACCTCGAATCTTCTCCTTCCCTCCGTCCTTTTTTCCTTACTCCCTCCAAAAAATTCTTGAAAAGTAGTAAAAGAAGGCTCGTTGGGTAGGCGGAACCTTCGTCTGCACTTGTGTGAATTGATGATCGCCAAATTCGCATGAGATGCCTGGTGTGCGAGGCAAGTGTTCACTGTGCTTTGGCTCATGAAGCTTCGACTGGGTTAGCGCCTGCGAGGTAGGCCACCCAAACATATTCTCGCTCGTAGAATTAGTGGAAAAAGGTGCAGTTTGGGTGGTCTGCCTCGTAGGTGTTAGCCCAGTCGAGGGTTCATGAGCCCAAGTCACAGTGAACACTTGTCGCGCGTACCAAGCATCTCTCGGGAATTTGGCGATTGACGATTTACACAAGTGCAAAGAAAGGTTCCGCCTACCCAACGAGTCCTCTTTTAGGAATTTTCATCCACGCAAAAATGTTTTGGAGGTTGTCAAACAAAGTGGGTGATGGGACGCAAAAGTGGATTGGAAGGAGACAGACAACTCGGGGTGTGCGAAAAAGAGTTCATGCATCCTCAGGAAAGTCGTTTGTGTTACCTCACGCATCAGGACCTGCTTACAACCACTTAGGGCGGCAAATTTTCAGGGGAGTGTGTTGTAGTTGGAACATCACTTTTGGCGCACAATCGGCCGTCCGCAGTGCGTTCCGACAACTTCGAGAGCCTTCAAGTGATGCCATGACATGAATTCGAGACAAAACGATATCCCATGCAGCCTTCTACAGGGACAGAACCAGAGAGGGTGGATGGGAGGTCGGTGTGGCTGTGGCCTGGAGGGTTGCTTGAGTTATCAAAGGGTGAAGGTGACTTGTGGCACTCCACACCAATCTATTAGGCAGTATTAGGATCAATGGATTTGCCCAACAAAGGTCAAACCACGCAAAACCTGCGTAATAAAGGGGTGGCTTAGGGGGTCTGGAAATGGGTTGAAGAGATGGGACAGCGACCAAATACACAGAACTTATTGAGGACGTCTTAATGTGTGTCGGGATGGAGTTTTTACCCGGTAGCGTCCTACTTTAGTCCATCCTTAGGTCTCTGAAGTTGCCGTCAAAATATTGCGAATTCAAATTTCGACATGGGGTTGGTTTTTGGGGTGTGGACGACCAACCGTTTAAGTCACAGTATAGCGACTTCGGGGCAATAAAATATTATATAGCCTATAGATAATATTCTAATTACATATTATTTAATTAATTAATTATATATAATAATAATAATATAATTAATCGCAAGTCTCTCGAATAGAAAGCAAATGACGTTAACCTAAAAAGTGTTACGCTAATTCTGAGGATCACTTTAATTGGAAATTCTCGTATAACAAACTCTCAAAAATTACCTCGGAAATATTTCTTATTGTCATGAACAAAATCAATTCAAGTGGGGCATAACTGTATATGGACATACGCACTTATAACCCAAATTAAATACTTTGTCTTTAATTTGCCTTAAAAAATCTTTAAAAACACCGTTCTTAAAATCCTAATTTTGTGGAAACCTATTCTTGTTCACAATATTGTAACCGTTACCACAACCATCATAACGCCTAATGATATTTTACCGCTACAGTACTGAGACTATTTAACCTGGAGATTGAAAAATTAAAGTGAAGAAAAATAAAGCCGGACTGAAAAGGCAATAAATTAAGGCTTTAAGATTCCTTTGCAATATTATATCAATAGAATAAGGAAAAGTAGATTTACAATAAATTATGCGTTGCCATCTTCCCAATATTGTTTATATCCAAAATGGAAATTGCCGATATTTCGAATACAAAAAAAGATATTTATTATTTAGATATCTCAGAATGGTTTCTTCTCAAAACATAAGAAGTGCAATGTTATGACTTATGTAGATGCAATCAATTCCAAAGCTTGTAAAAATGGCATACTTCATGCATTTAATCTTGCACAATGTTGCAAATATTATACATATTTTGTAAATATAAATTGTAAATAATTCAAAATGAAACACTCGATTCAACCACAATGGCTGAAACTTTTTCTAATTAGTACAAAATATAGAATACAATGTTCCTCCACCGTTATCTGACTTCCATTAAGGTATCTAACACGTTACCTTGTTTATCAAAACAAGGAAGCTACGAAATCACTGACAAAATGGTCTGTTTAAAGTAACTAGTTACTTGAAAATCAGAATTATTCTCAAATTCGTGGTGGCAGTCCAAATAAAACGGAGTTATCTAACTGCTAATAGTCCTATATTTTAAACTGTTTCACAATCGATATAACATTTAGCTGACATTTTATGATAACTACTAGAATCACAACTTGAGTACCATAAGGTACATTTTGTAAATATCTAATATTAACTTAAATACAAATTGTATATAAATGAATTACTGTTACCAAATTGTGATGTGATTTAGTATTATTATTCTTACTGAGTAGATGTATATTATTGCAACAATGTAAAAATGTATAAATCCAGTGTGTGAAATAAAAATTATAATCAAGACGTGTTTGTTTGTTTGTTTTAAAACTATCGCATATTTTGTTCGAAATGTCTACCTTATAAAAGGATTACTGGAAATATATTCAATAAGTAAATACAAAATCGATAAAAATTAATAAATAAATAAATTGTTGGACAAGATTATGAGAGTTTTGTCACAAAATAGAAGCATATAGAGTTTCATATAAACGAGTTATATCTGCAGTACTAAGGTATATATTCATTTCACATCTTACTGTATACGTTCTATACATACCAAATATTCCTTTCATTTTAATCACTTTCATTTTTACCACTCTTTGGTTGTATTTTGTTGTTTAATCGACCCCTCCTTGTTATAAATTCACATCAATTGGTAAACCTAAATAATGTTATGAACGCAATTCACTAACAACAAGGAGATTAAAGGCTCTAACAATAGGAATGTTAATGGTAGTAAGCTTCTTAAGTACTTGCGTAAGCATACAAATATGCTCCCAGACACCACAATTTTTTTCCTCAGTATATTTCACTTCTTTTAAAATGCATTTTTGTTGTAAATAACATTTTCAGTGATTTAAGAAACATCCTGGTTAGAAGCAATAATAATTGTACGTATGATTACCCCTGTTAAGTTGTACCTAACTGTTAAATATTGTAATTTTGTTTTATGAACTATTATTTTAGTATTTTTATTTATTTAATTTTTTGACGTTTTGAATCAGTGTTATGAAATCAAGCTTAAAAAACTACAGTTCTTGTCTACATTCCAGCAGATCATAAAACTACCAAAAAGTAGTCGTATCATTTTAGAAAAACGCGTTTTTTATCTTAAGGATTCAAACATATTGAGCAAAACAAATCTTTATGAATATGTATGGATATACAGTTAGTAGGTACACACATTTTCTAATTGAAATTACATTTTATTATAAAATGATTATAAATTATTTATACACGGTTTACTTTTAATTAGAAAAGTATATACAGGGTGTCTACTTTTATTTACGTACAACATTATAAAATCCTCATTTTTCAAAAAATTGATTAAACTTGTTTTTATTTAAAGGGGCATCGAAAGCGTTTCTTTCCTATAGCCTGCTATGATTTTTTATACCCCTGAAATTCAACATAACCATTTAGCGATTTTTTTTAATCTAAATCCATAGCGTTAATCAGGACACCTCAAAACCCCCATTTGCGAAATTTCAACAAAAAATATACAAGGTCTTTCTTTCTATACGACCTCAAAGATGAGCCAAATATCGAATTTGAGAGCCGCTAAATGAGTCAATTGTGCTATGCTACATATCACTGCCTCAGAATTACAAAATTCTATGTTACACACAAACAATTTTGAGATAAACGCATGGAAACTTTTTGGTGGCAGAAGAACACGGTAGAAGAAGAACAATCGTATGCTTCTCTGAAGCCTTTCCCTTTGAAGCCGTAGTTAGACTGAATAGCGATGTTGCTAAATGTTCTAAGTTGTGCATATTGCCATGTGATATGTATAAGTCCGAAACCGACAAAACTGTAACATAGAACTTTATAATTCTGAGGTAGCGATATGTCAAGATAGTTGAATGTTATCTAGAATTACTTAAACTTAATTTTGGCCCTCTGCCGTAGACAAAAAAATAATTTTGGTCTGCTACGTGTAGAATGTGTAGATGTTTATTAATAATAATATGCACCTACAATAAAAAAACTGTAATAGAAAAATATTGTTTTTTGTCTACTACAGTTAAGTGAAAATTAAGTTTAAGTGGTTCTAGATAAAATTCAACTGTCTTGATATAATTCCATGGCACGTTTGACCCGTCTAGCGGCTCTCAAAATTTATATTTGGCTCAAATTTGAGATCGTCTAGAAAGAAACACCTTGTATATTTTTTGTTCAAAGTTCGCATATTGGGGTTTTGTGGAGTCCTGATTTACTCTATGGATTCAGCTTTTAAATAAAAAAAAATGTAAATTAAAGCTAAATGGTTATATTGAATTTCGGGGGTATAAAAATCATAGCAGGCCATGGGGAAGAATCTTAAATCTTAAAAGCGTTTAATTGATGGAAAAATGAGTATTTTATGGACTTGTACATAAATAAAAGTTGGGACTCTGTATAATTAATTGGTGAAGTCAAGAAATTTAGTATGCACTACCATTAGAAAAATTAGATTAGCTTTGGATCAAGTCTGTCAATAAACCTAACTGTGGAAACACAATTTTGCAAAAAGAATAAATTATCAAAGTTAACTCCTTACCTACAATTATTATTTGAATGAAGGAGTTATTTGATTATGTCTAAAGTAGATTTTCCTGAAAAAAAAACACTTTGTTTTTCAAGCACAAAACTCCCTTAATAGAAATATTTTAAGTTTTTTTAAAGTTGATTCCAACATTTTTTAGTAGGTAATTGCAAAAAAAAATATCGATTTAAAATACCTGGCAGGTATTAGATGTCATGCTATCAATTATGCATCTATTTTCATCATAAAATATTAAAAAAAAATTTTAACAAAAATTCCAGATGCTGAAATATTTTTTGAAAAACACCCTCGCTTCCAATGATCAAACGGATACATTCATTGACTCACCGACCGTCGGGCCATTGTGCAGCTATGCAATTTAGCGGGAAACTGCATGCGTCACGGTGGCCGAAGGCGTCGCGACGTTGATCGATGCGTCCGAATTCCGGGCCGTCATTGGTAAGCGGAGTGAGGGGCGGGCTCTGCACACCCTCGCCGTACGCGAACGAAGGAGAGGAAGCATTAGATCAAGACCAAATTAAAATATTAAGATTGCAGTGGTAAGCGATTGTGGCTTTGAGAATAATGGGGATCAACGGTTTTATAGATAGTTTGCACATTGCTAGTTTTCCTTTGTGGGAATTAGCACCCCATTTTTTAAAATACTTATGATCGATTTGATTTGCGATCGTTTGCAAAGGGTTGGGATTATATTGTTTTTGTTTGCGACGCCGCGGTTTTCCAACAACAATGAAATACAACAGTGTTTCCAGCACCCCAATAATCTAATTTATCAAAAATTCATTTTGCGATTATTTGCGAAGGTTTGATCATCTAAAATTGACACCCCCCCCCCCTTTACTTCTCTTAATTTTCATTGAATAAAAAAATCGAAAACGGTTTTAAACGATTTTTAATGAATAGTTCGAATACTTCAAAAACAAATTTTAAAAAACTCGTCAAATTGCAAATGCGCCAAAAAATATATACATATATACAGGGTATCCCCGGATTGAGTTACCTATAGGTGAAATGAACAAAAAAATTAATTTTTCGACAAAAAGTCATTCTTCATAAAAAGTTTTGCTTGTATTGAAACGTCCAGAAAGTTTGTTGTTTGTTCAATTTAAAATAGAGGGTGTTCAAAAATAGCAAAAATTAAATAATAATGAAGAGTAAAGTACCTAAAATATTAACGCTATGTAAAGAAGTTATTAAGAAAAATTGTTTGCAATTAAATTTAATACTTTGCAATTAAATATGAAAGCATGGCGTACTAGTCAATATTAGGTATTTTGAAGATAATCCACAGTTTATCATTGTTATACGTTTGAAGTATAGCCATTTTCCTTTAAAAAAATTATGTTTACTAAAGGCGCATAATAAGAAATCATACACCCCAAAAATATTATTTAAACATTTATTTTGAAGAAATCATGATTTAATAAACAAATTCAACAATTATTTTGAAAAAAACAGCAAAATTATTATTAACGCACCATAACTATTCTATATGCAGGCCTCCAAGTTCAACACACCTCTCCAGTCTCGTTCTAAAATATATGTTTGTTGAGTGGATCATTTATTGATTTACTTGGGCCACTGCTTGAATGATCCCAGTCTTGAGTAAATCAATATTTCATTCAATTAAAAAGTTTTTTAATTTTTTAACAATAACACAGGAGCCCAAAATTTTTTTTCATGTGCGGAATACTACCCTATGCCTACTATATGTTTTTTGGGTCGCTGATTACGAATCCGGGCTTACTTTTGCTTGATCAGCTAACCCAACCTCAAAAAACGCTCAAAAACTAAAAAATCGAGTTCATAAATTGAATAGCACACGGGACCTGAATTTTTAAACTTGAACTGAATTCTTGCATCTCAAAATCTTCGAATCTAAATTTTCAAACTCCTAGCCTCTTAACATAACCTCAAAACCCCCCAAAAACTCAAAAACGAGTCTAAAACTCAACAGCACACTTGACCTGAATTTTTAAACTTGATAGCCCCTTCAACTAAACTTTTGCATCTCAAAATCTCCGAATCCAAATTTTCAAACTCCTAGCCTCTTCACCTAACCTCAAAAACCCCCAAAAAACTAAAAAAAAAAAAGAGTCTAAAAACTCAACAGCACACTTCACCTGAATTTTTAAATTTGATAGCTCTTTTAACTGAACTCCGAACATCAAAATCTCCGAATCCAAATCTTAAAACCCCTAAAACTAAAACCCCCAAAACTAAGAAAAACGAGTTTAAAAGCTCAACAAGACACTGGGCCTAAATATTGTAAAACAATAGATTTTTCAATTTATACCTTAACTGATGCAAAACGAAGCCTTCAAACACTAACCCATAGCCTCTTGTCCTTGAATGATGTTGATGATATGTATCTTCAGTCGTCGTTTCTAGCGATAAATTGGTGAATAGGATATATTGCTTCGCAGTAACTAGCGACGTTATGAAAGAGTACCTCTAAAATCTGAAATTCCACCACCCTGAAAACAGTATTAACTGAAGTGAATTTAGCGTTACCCATCCTGGACCACGTGGAGGTACCACTTCTCCAGAACTTACCTGTTTAGAACAGGGCACCTACGCCAGGAACGAAAAAATATATATATACATATTGATCGAGTACGATAAGTTAAAAGAATCTGTAGTTATATCAATGAATGACCTTTGATCTTTGGCGGTACCTGCGCTAGTAAAAAACTAATACTAAGTATCTATCGTAGGTGCCCCTGTTCTAAACAGGTAAGTCCTGGAGAAGTGGTACCTCCACGTGGTCCAGGATGGGTAACGCTAAATCCACTTCAGCATATTACTGTTTTCAGGATGGTTGAATTTCAGATTTTAGAGGTCCTTTTTCATAATGACGCTAGTTACTGGCCAACCAATATATCCTATTCACCAATTTATCGCTAGAAACGACGACTGAAGATACATATCATCAACATCATTCAAGGACAAGAGGCAATGGGTTAGTGTTTGAAGGCTTTGTTTTGCATCAGTTAAAGACATAAATTGAAAAGTCTATTGTTTTACAATATTTAGTTCCAGTGTGCTGTTGAGTTTTTAGACTCGTTTCTTTTTTTAGTTTTTGGGGGTTTTTGAAGTTAGGTTACGAGGCTAGGAGTTTGAAAATTTGAATTCGGAGATTTCGAGATGCAAGAGTTCAGTTGAAGGGGCTATCAAGTTTGAAAATTCAGGTCAAGAGTGCTGTTGAGTTTTTAGACTCGTTTTTTTTAGTTTTCGGGGGTTTTTGGGTTAGGTTAAGAGGCTAGGAGTTTGAAAATTTGGATTCGGAGATTTCGAGATGCAAGAGTTCAGTTGAAGGGGGAAGTTTAAAAATTGAGGTCCTGTGTGCTATTCAATTTATGAACTCGGTTTTTTGAGTTTTTGAGGTTAGGGTTAGCTGATCAATCAAAAGTAAGCCCGAATTCGTAATCAGCGACCTAAAAAACATATAGTGGGCATAGTGTAGTATTCCGCACATAAAACAATATTTTGTGGTCCTGTGTAATTAATGTTTTTTGACAATGTTAAAAACACCTTTTTAGGTTGAAAATGAACCGAAAGAGTGAAAATCGATCCTTTCACTAATTTTTAGCACAAGCGACAATTTCGATTATTCCGAACGCTATGAAAGAAAATCGCAGCGGTTTGAAACTATCAGGGTTTCTTTGGGGTACTTTAAAGTTGAAAAGTTGCAGTCAATATCCTTATTTTATCCATTATTTTCAAAGTTATGTCTATATGTTGGTCTGTCTGTTAACCTTATTTGTGTACAGGAGAACTCGAGAACGCTTTGAGATATCAACTTGTTGAAACATTTATGCATTCTGATGAGATCGGCAGCTAACTAGATTTTAAGCTTAATCGGTTAAGAAGTTGGATGATAAATGGAGTTAATCCACTTTTTTGTTTGCCTACAAGTAATTTTCAAACGATACAAGATGTGCACTTCAAATTTGATACACAAGTACAACATAAAAGTTTCTGCAAATGTAAAGGTTCGGTAAGCCTCCAGGGGGCACGACGGTAATGAAAATAAAATTAAAGAGAAATATTAAAAATTTGAAAAAGAATGTAAAATTGACTTGAAGAAAATTGATTGATCTTGAAGTATCTGAAAAAAGTAAGTAAGGCCAAGCCAAATCACGAATTAATTTTCATTTTTCTGATGGTATTATTTGTTGTCCCGCGGGGAAAAGGAAGTTATAGATTAATGTAAATTAGGGAAAATATTCATGTGCCGTGTCATTTTATCGATTTTTGGAAGTTGAATTTAAATATCGCAATAATATGGCTCTCATTTTTACCACTATATCCATTTACAATTTACTAATTATACCTTATATGTATCGGTTATAAAAGTCACATGAGGCATAAAGGTCATATAGACCACAAAGTCATATTGGTCATAAAGATCATATAGGTCATAAAGTAATTTGAATTTTTTTTGTGATTTAATTCTAATTAAGAAATTTTTGTGGGTTAATTTTTAACATTACAAAGCAGAACTTCTACTTCTTTCTATTTTTTTCAAATACGCAATGGGTGTCACGGAAAATAATTATTTAAACTGTGTATATATGTATACGAGGTGTGTAGATTAAGTAATGAGACTGGCAACGTAGCGCCCGATCTAGCTCCACTGCGGAGACGGGACTTGGAAGGTTGGTAGGTTAACATGTAATGCACCTTCAGTACACGTTTGAACTTGTTAGAGTCATTTGTTTGTTATTTGTGACCGTTTTCGCAAACCGTTTTTTTTCTAGTGCGTTTTAAAAACGAGTGGTAATAATTTTGAGCAACGGTGTGTTATCAAGTTTTGCTTCAGACGCAGCGCAACGGATACTTTTGCAAAACTTCAACACGCCTAAGGAGACAGTGTTTTCTCAGGAGCCCAGGTTTTTCGGTTCATTCTCATTCGGTTCATTCTCAGAAGAAAGAGAGTCAATTGAAAATGAACCACGCAGCGGAAGGCCTTCTTCTTCAAGAACGATGAAAGTCTCGATAGAAAGAGTTTGTGCCTCCAGGCCCAACAATAAACCAACACTTTTACAGAGAGGTTCTTGAAAAACTTCGAAAAAGGGTCATGCGTGTGAGACCAAACATCAAGAACCACTGGATGACAATGCGCATTTTCCAATCATTCAACCATTTCAGTAAACGAGTTTGTAACTAATAAAACATTCTTGTGGCTCCTCAGCCTCCTTACTCGCCTGACTTGACTCGTTGTGACTTTTTTTCTTCCCGATATTGAAAAATCACCTAAAGGGACGTCATTTTAAGACCACAGAAGACATTCAAACGGCTGTAACCGACCAACTGAAGGTTATTCCAGTATATGAGTTCCAGCACTGCTATAAGGAATGGAGGAACCGCCTACAGCGCTGTGTGGCTTCCCAAGGAAGTCATTTTGAAGGAGACAATACTGAATTGTAATTCTATTCGAATAAAAAAATAAATAAAAAATCAGTCACATTACTTAATTTACACACCTCGTATATTCGTAAGAACGCCTAGTAGGTATGGCATGTCTTGTGTCAGTGTAATGTTTTTTTATTAAATTGCACTTTACAAAGACAAGAAAGATAGTTTAATTTGTTTGCTTGATAACCGTTGTGTTAAAAAATAGAAAGAGGTAAAACAGTTTCAAAAGTACTGTGCTATATCGTTCATATTTTTAATTGTTAAAAATCAACCCAAGTTGTTACATAAAAATGAATAGGGGTTGTTCGTTTCAACCTCATGCGGATATAGAGGGAAAATAAAAATGTTACCCCAAGGTGTCGTTCTGTTAGTAAAAGACACACACCAAAGAGTGACCGCAAGTTTCGCCTGTTTGGCAGCCCTTGAAATCTAACTTCAAATCTATGCTAAATAATAGTTTATGACGAGACTTTCATCTCCTGAAAATTTTAAATTGAGGCAGCATTTGGTTCTTGAGATATCGATAGTCAAAGTTGTCAATTTTGCATGGGTTCACAATTCATTACATTCAGGAGATAATGATTCTTTTGAGACAACAAGTTATCGTTTGCGATTTATTACATACATCAATAATGTTTTTAAACATAAACAATTACAAATTCTTCCCCTTCCTCCTTATCTCAATTATTCAAACATTTCATAGTTTGATAAATCAATATATATATAAGGTACGAGTATATACATAAATCACTATCGAATTGTTTATACTTTTAAAGGTTTTTAATAATTTCTGAAGACTAAAAGATGATATTTAAAATGAATTTACGTTTAAAAAATAAAGAAATATTAATTCCCAATTGCTTAATAAATCTTGAAAAAAATGTATTGATATAAGCTAAGTAATATTGGATTTCGGGCTCATGTAAAATTGACAACTTTGACCCTCGATATCTCGAGAACCGAATGCAGCCTCAATCTGAAATTTTCAGGAGATTGCAGTTAGATTTCAAGGGCTGCCAAACAGGCGAAAAATGGCTTGTTTTTGCGGTCACTCTTTGTAATTGCGTTAATTCGTTATTGAGATAGATAACACAGACCACAAACATTTTTTTTCATGTGCGGAATACTACACTATGCCCACTATATGTTTTTTGGGTCGCTGATTACGAATCCTGGTTTACTTTTTGCTTGATCAGCTAACCTAACCTCAAAAAACGCTCAAAAACTCAAAATCGAACGGGACCTGAATTTTTAAACTTGATAGCCCCTTCAACTGAACTCTTGCATCTCAAAATCCCCGAAAACAAATTTTCAAACTCCTAGCCTCTTAACCTACCCTCAAAAAACCACCAAAAACTCAAAAAAACGAGTCCAAAACTCAACAGCACACTTGACCTGAATTTTCAAACTTGATAGCCCCTTCAACTGAACTCTTGCATCTCAAAAAATCTCCGAATCCAAATTTTCAAACTCCTAGCCTCTTAACCTAACCTCAAAAACCCCAAAAACTAAAGAAAACGAGTCTAAAAACTCAACAGCACACTTCACCTGAATTTTTAAACTTGATAGCCCTTTTAACTGAACTCGAACATCAAAATCTCCGAATCCAAATCTTCAAAACCCCCTAAAACTAAACCCCCAAAAACTAAGAAACACGAGTCTAAAACTCAACAGCACACTGGACTTAAATATTGTAAAACAATAGACTTTTCAATTTATTTCTTTAACTGATGCAAAACGAAGCCTTTAAACTAGTGTTCCATAGCCTCTTGGTCTTGAATGATGTTGATGATATGAATCTTCAGTCGTCGTTTCTAGCGATAAATTGGTGAATAGGATATATTGCTTCGTCAGTAACTAGCGACGTTATGAAAAAGTACCTCTAAAATCTGAAATTCCACCACCCTGAAAACAGTAATACAGGTATGCTGAAGTGGATTTAGCGTTACCCATCCTGAACCACGTGGAGGTACCACTTCTCCAGGGGTTTTTGAGGTTAAGTCAGGAGGCTTGGGGTTTGAAGATTTGGGTTTGAAGAGTTTGAGGTGCAAGAGTTCAGTTGAAGAGGCTATCAAGTTTGAAAATTCAGGTCAGGTGTGCTGTTGAGTTTTTAGTCTCGTTTTTTTTTTTATAGTTTTTGGAGGTTTTTGAGGTTAAGTCTTTTGGCTTGGGGAGTTTAAGTCTTAAGGCTTGGGTTTTGAAGATTTGGGTTTGAAGATTTTGAGGTGCAAGAGTTCAGTTGAAGAGGCTATCAAGTTTGAAAATTCAGATCAAGTGTGATGTTGAGTTTTTAGACTCGTTTTTTTTTTAGGTTTTGGGGGTTTTTGAGGGTAGGTTAAGAGGCTAGGAGTTTGAAAATTTGGATTCGGAGATTTTGAGATGCAAGAGTTCAGGGTTGAAGGGGCTATCAAGTTTAAAAATTCAGGTCCGGTGTGCTATTCAATTTATGAACTCGATTTTTTTAGTTTTTGAGCGTTTTTTGAGGTTAGGTTAGCTGATCAAGCAAAAGTAAGCCCGATTCGTAATCGGCGACCCAAAAAACATATAGTAGACACACTGTAGTATTCCGCACATGAAAAAAAAATTGTGGTCCTGTGTAATTAAAAATACAATCGCCGTGTATGTGCGAATACCTTTGAAGGGAGGGCTCTAATCAAAAAAGTTTATATGAAAGATCCCTTTAAAATCACTTGTACAACACACCCTTAACAAGTGAGAAGTAATAAAAAAGTCATCAAAAGTGTCGGAGAAACAAAGATACACTAACACTGAAACACAGTAGTGTTTTGGTTTATTGAAAAACACGTTTTTTGAGTGCAATATGCTATTACGTTCAGCGCACATTTCGCCAACTACGTAGCTATCGTCAGCAGATTATTAAAAGCGACATACATGCGTATGTACTATAGGACCAAGTGAGCTTTCAAATTTCGACTCAACATTCGATACCTCCGCATTACATTACCATACAGAAATGGCTCCTTTGTTGTTGGGCAATTAATCTGAAATATCATAGAAATTAATATCCATAAATTACGGCGGCAAACAGCATCAGCAGGCAATTCCATTAGAGAGGTTGGTTGCACTGCGAGCGGGCCAGGTACCGCTTTTCATATCTAATTTCACAATTGGGACCATAATTCAGGGGGAATTACGCTACACGTCATGGAATTCGCACTTCACTCTTGTTAATTATACACAATTAGCAAACGTTCTGATATAATTTATTGTGAACGTAAATTCACGAAATATATCGTTATTCAGGAATTCGCGCGAAATACACGCAGTTGCTACCCATCAGCGTAATTTAATTGTTACATCAGTATACACGTATATGCAGATATTACATTGCCACGTGTTTCATCGCCTTTGTTTTTTCATTTGCCACTAAATTAATGTCAACAATAATAAATAAACACATTAATACCCTACAGGCTAATTTCCATTTTCACTGGTTTCACACTGAACGCTTGCGTTTCGCCAATCACGTTGGCATCATCAGGAATGGTAACGATAACAGTGGATTGTATATATTTACTGAAGATTCACTAAAAAATTCCGCATATATTGCCTCCATGATTAATTAGTCTAAATCTCTACAATATTTGCTAATTTTGTTAAAAAACAAAAGATATTAATTTATATTTTAAAAGTGTGAGATTTGGCAATTGCCTTTGTCATACCCTTATGGTATTTATGACCTCCTATGACCAATGTGTCTTTTATGACTAATGGACCCTTATGATCCATATGAGCTTTATGACCTGTGACCAGTATGACCTTTATGACCCTATGTGACCAATATGACCTTTATGACCCATGTAACTTTTATAACCTATGGACTAAGAAGTAAATAAATATAATAAAACGACATCCAAAAAAAAACGTCATCAAATCTGGTTATGAGCGAGAGAGATATAAATAGCGGTCATGTCGACGCTTTTCGGTTATGTCAAACTGACATAACTGTGACTGTCACAATTGTAAAATAAATAATGGCTGTCACATCATGTAACAGCCTGATAATTAAATGCTTAAATAAATTTAAGAATAGAAATACGCATTTTTTACTCGGGCAACTTTGATGGCTTTGTTTTTTTCTGTTGGATGGCTCGATAGTACAAATGAGAGTATAGGCTTATTAAAATATTGAATTATTCACAAAAACTTATAAAACGACTTAAAACCCCTTCAACTCCCATCCTTTAAGTTAAAACACTTACATTTGCAGACTGCTATTAGTTGTAAATATATGTTCAATATCAAATATGTAACATTTGAGAATTACCAGTAGAAAAAAAGTGTATTAACCCCATTTATCTTACTAAAGCCTCAACCGATTAAGTCTCTAAAAATCTAACCAGCTCCAGATCTTGTCGTGATATAAAGCGTTGTCTGTCTGTTCGATAATGTCTTTTTGTGTACATGATAACGTTTCGAGATATAAACTTGATAATTCAAGTTTATATCTCGAAGCGTTCTCGCGTTATCGTGTACACAAAAAACGTTAACAGATCGACAGACAGATAGACATAAATTTTACTTGAAAACTTAAAATCTCGACGTTTTTTAACATTTCAGGTCTATTTAGCCTACAAAAATCTTTCATAATTTAAAAACAAATTCACCGATACTTCATTTCATCGATTCCATTACGTGAATGTGTGTAAATGTTTTAAAAATTGCATCTAATTAGTGGATGCATTTAGATATATATAAAAAATTTAGTTACAGTTAGAGTTTACAATGTTTCCGAAAAGTGGCGGAATTGTACAGATTTTCCTTTAGTGAATGTGTGCCTATAATTTTTTCTATTAGTTGGTCTGGGTAACCGTCTATTTCTAATAACTAATACATTGTAAAAAAGCTGTCTATATTTGCTTTTTTTGTAAAAAATATTGTGAATCATCATCATCACACCAACATACTAAAGCTAAACCCTGGGGAAATACTTTATGTTACAATACAACTTGTTGTTGTCTTCTAATCCAAATTTGCTCACACAGATTGTCTATGAATGTTGACAAGAAGTTTCTCATTGTCATTTCTTTAAACTGTTTTTCCTGATTTTCTTAAAAATAAATAATCCCTTTTATACTGAAAACAATTTTGATTTATACACTCATAAGCCGGATATTTTCTGTCAAGTTCTGTTATACAAACTGGTTTAATTTCAGTAATGTTCAACAAATTTATTTGATGATGTACTTTTGAAAATCCCAACGTTGTCCCTGTATTATTTTCTTTTTGGTTTTAAAACGACTTAACCAGTCTTTGACAATGGCAGAGCCAGAAAATCAGTCTGGAGGAGGACAACTTAAAAAAAATCGCGATATTAAGAGAAAATATAAATTAGTATAATAAAATATACGAGTACACTAACTTTGAAACGAATTTTGAAGAAACTGTTAACAAGAAATAAGTGTTCTTTCATCCTCTGAATATTCGCAGCGTATGGATGTCTTGAGGGTGCTGACCCTTTGCCCCCCTTGGCTGCGCCACTGCTTAATGGAATCAAGTCCTTATAAATGGCAATGTTTACTATTCTTTACATACTTTTAGATTACCTAAGTAAGAGAGTTCGAGGTTAGCAAGGAAAAGACGTATTTCTATTCTATCTAAATTTATAACCTTATTTAATTGTCAAGACTGTTACATTATGTGACAGATAGTCTTTCAATAGTATATTGATAATTAGACTCCTTTTGTAATAGCCCTCTGTGAAGTTTGATACTGGCTCCAAATACACAGCTCTTATAAAGCATTACCAAACCATGCATTAACAAACCCTGCAATTGATGAATGTATGCCAGACCTTGCCAACTTTAGATTTTCACAAGCTTCTTTTGTTATGAAACTGGATTGGGAACTCGGATCTAGAAGTATTCTAGATATTTTTCATTCCCATATTAGCATCACGAGCAATTGCTAAAATAATTGCGTTAATGCAGTTGATAAAATAATTTCATTAAAATGATTTTGGTTTGTTGAATGACATGTTACTATATGATTACTGTTTGAATTTTGAGGTTGTTCTTGATGTTGTCACTTGTCTCCACGTCATGACTATGCTCAGGTTACCATATATGTACTATGTATATGACTTATATGTCCTTAACTGCTGCCAAGAATGAGTTGTCTCTCTCACCCTCTTTCAACCTCCTTTTTCTGCGTAAATAGTCCTCGGTGTATTCAAAATTGTCCAAACTCCTTTATCCATATATACATTATCGAGGGAGGACTAAGTTAGAAAGAATATACAGTGAGGGCGTAAAGCTGTGCAATAAATTCGATAAAAGTTAAAGGATTTTTTTTTTTCAAAAAACGCTCGGGCATGTCAATTAAATTTTGCCGACATTTTGACGTACTTCATTTGTTTTTTTATTAACAGCTGTCAAAAATCATCGACATTTTTAAATGACAATATATGGCCTGTGATACATCATTTGAAAGCTGTTCTTCTGAAAGAGAGGTTATACAGCTATTTGCTCGGATATTCGACATAACACACTCTCAACAGTTATCCAGAATTAAGGGGCACGGGTAGCCGAGTGGGTTAAAGCACTCTTTCCAGTCACGATACCTCTGTGCGCGTTGTTCGAGTCTTGGCCGAGGTAGAGGATTTTAATTGTCTCGCTTTCTCGTCAGGACTTCATATGCAACCACACTAGTGTATAGGTGTGGATGCATAGATGGCAATCCAACCGCACATGCCCTAGATTTGGTAATGTTCTGAGTTTTCTGGGTTTCCTCAGAACTGTAAAGCAAATGCGTTACCGAAATAATCTTAAGTCGCTCCCAGTGCGCCGTGGCAAATAATAATAATAGCCACCCCTTCCCCGCACAGATCCCTGAGAGGGACCTTTGGGGTTAAAACTACCCTAATCTGGTCTTTAATAAATGTTCAAACTGTGCCCCGTTAATCTTTTGACAGTAACCAAGCGGCGATTAAAATTCTTCAACCATATTACCTATTATTTCAGGGAGTATTTTTTGACTTTCGTATCTTATTATATTGTTTAAGTCATCTATACTAGTAGGCTTATTTACACACACGCTATGTTTGAAATAACCTCACAAAAGAAATCCATGGGGGTTAGGTCAGGTGATTTAGGAGGAAACTCGAATTGACCCCTTCGCCCAATCCATCGACCCGGAAATACTTTGTTTAAATATTAATTTAAATAATTAATTTAATTTCAATAATCAAGAATGCGTTTTATATTATTTATTCTCACTTTGAAATTCTGGATAACTGTTGAGAGTGTGTTATGTCAAATAGCCGAGTAAATAACTGTAGAACCTCTCGTTTACGCCCTCACTTTATATACTTTGTAGTACGGTTCCTACATTTACCATGACACCAGAATCGTGGCAATCCGCTTGGTGCGCCATAAAATGAAACAAAATTCCAGAACAGTACAATGGTTTTGATTTTATTTGGAGGACGTTACAAGATTACTCAGATGCCATTGCGATGTTGTCAACCCCGTAACCTTAAAGCTATTCAACGCTTTGCAAAATACCTTATGGATTTTTAAAATAGAGGAGTTGGTAACACTTTTATTTTGTGTTCTAACTCAAAGTCCCTAAGTCAAAGTTCTCAACACTAAGTCATAGTTAACATCTCCGTTAGTAATATATTTTGCTTGTGGAAGCCTAACGTATTGAAAGAAACTGCTTAAATATTGAAACTGCAATAGTTTCCAATCCCAACTAATGGATAAATAGAAAAACATATTTTTAAGAAAAGTGGCAATTCCACGACATTTCAGAAATACACTCTAAATTTAAGATTTGTTTGTTTTACTTTAAGAAAAGAATCTAAATTCACCTGCGGGTTAGATAAAATCATCAAAGATGTCGAAATCAGTTTTGTACACACCTCAAAAAATAAATTAGAAATAAATATGAAATTTTAGGCAACTCCAAAGCTATAAGTAATAATGAGAAGGTGGGGAAATTATAAAGTTAATTATAAATTGTGAATGAATGAATTTTGGGTAAACAATTAACTAAATTAGCGATTACATGGCAAGCTTAAAACATGGTGGAACAGAAAAATCTCCTGTAGTCCAACACACTTTTGACAAAAATTGTAGAATAGACGTTGACAACTTAAAATTAATTATGACAGTATAATAGGCAGTAGACAGATATGTATATGTGAAAATTATGAGTAAGTACTATTTTCTTTAGTAAAAAGTGTAGTAAGATTTATATGTAACATAACATTTTTGTTTTCCAAGACGAAAACATAGCTTAACCACTTTCCAAGATGAAAACATCATCGAACACTTTACACTTACCCCATTATGAATACAACTCCATATAATTCTCCGACTCCGTACTTACTTTAGGCAATTAAAACTAGCCTATAAATACCCACTTTCTTACAAAACAATCCTTTTGCTGTACTTAGAGCAATAATCCTGATTATTTTCTGGTCGTATTTTATACATATTCTTACAAAGTTATTCGGAACATCTGTGCCAGAGTGCCGGTATTCGAATTATCCTAAAATTTATTGCTTTTTGCGCCTTCTGTTCGCTTGTAACTTGCATGTAATTAATGCGGTAAATAACAGCTTTTAATAAGATGGCGGGTGTGGTTTCAGGAAATATACGTAGATGGGTGAAGACTAGGTAGCTGGCATAAATGCTTTTTTCAACAACAGTCAACTATCCTTGTATTTATTTAATAAATGTATTTTTTTCGCACTTTTTGTTTCAATATTTTATTTTATTATTTATTTTATTCGTAAAAAGAAGTTTTAAGCACTAGTACGTAGATAAAAGAACAATAGAACTTACAATTATTAGATACATAAGAATTAAAAACTTCACAGAAATACGAGTACTACCCCAACTTATATAACTTCGACTTATATAATGCTTTTCACGCCCACCTCTTACGTAACTTTGAGATATTATTGTACATAACAAATTGTACATACAAATTTGATAGTTAATTCCTTTTGGTTTAGTGATGTACTGGCAGGTACTGATTTGTTAGATTCAGTATATATTTACTGAATCTATCATAACATAAAATGATTACTAGGGCCCGAAAGTGTAATATAACGTAGGTCGGACTCGTAATCCGTCATGTCATTGACGGAAGGACACATGAGAGACCAAAAAGGCAGGAGTCAAAATGTGTTAAAATAAGTATTAATGTAAAATATCGCTTGTGTCATTCAGAAACACCGACTGTCTTCATAGCTTGAGGGTATGATGCCACAACCAGTAGTCTTTCTGAGAGATTTGGCCTGTACATAAGGTTGTAGAAGGAAATTGATCGTTCCACACCTACTGAATTCAAAACAGTTCACATAGACAGAGGAGACACACCACGCACATTATTTTCACGAATTCCGCACAGTTTCTTTATCACTAACAGTCGTTTGTTGTTACTAACATCAGTACATTATTATTTTTTACATCTACAGAGGACAATGCACGTGTTACTACTATTTTTATACTTTTAGCAGTTGTTTGCAAAACCCGTTTACTAGCTATCATTACTGGGGGTGAAATATCTGAAACACCTAAAATTCGTATCAGAACATTAACGACCTTATTAGCGCAAAATCTGTTGTTTCGTCCTCCGGGTCATAGAAATTTATTGCGCCACAGAAATTTATACGAGTATATTATAATATATTCTTTGATATTTCACATGACACGTTGATATGTCTTCTGCAAATATGTTTTACGCAACGTATTGATATTACTAACTAGACAATTGAAAATCGGATACATATTTGGCAAAAACGTTTAAAGTCAATATTGTCCATCACGTTCCACGAAAGGCTACATACGCAAAACATGCACAAATCAAACTAGGTCCTCTTTTCTAACAACACTATTTTGTTGATGGATATTCGAATCCAAATATCTTTCACACTCTCGGCGTCTTCGAAATATATATCGACGATTGCAAGTACATAAAATATGTGGTCCGTCCATTGTAAAATCCTCGTAATTTCCGTGCGATTATTGCAAAAAAATCACACAAAATCAGATAATATGTATGATTACATCGTAAGATATAGTCAGTTATTTTGACATATTACTAATATGTCATTCACTGACATTATTGTTAACACACGTAACCCGTAATTATTTTCTACTTTTTATATATCGTGCGTTCAAAAAAAAAGACAAAGACAGCCACGTTGATGAGGACATAAAACTTATTACTAACTTAACTGTTAGTTACGTAATTATACGTAGTTGTTATTGCATATTGTTAACTGTGAAATAATGAAATAATTCATAGATTATGCTTAATTACCTTTCAAACTCAATGTTGTAAGAGTTCAAACACTAGAAAATCTTTGTTAATATTTTTATAAAGATATAAGGATGATCATGTGTTTCATAATTTTTTTTCTGTAATCTTAGCTTAGATATGCACTAAATCAGGAATATTAATTTGAAAATTATTTTTTTTAAAATGAGGCCATAAAAATAAGTCGCATGGAGTAATATCGCTTGAACTAAGTGGAAATTGGAATGGTTTTTAGACATTTGACATTTAAACTAATTAGTTTAAATGTCAAATGTCTATCTGAAAAAATCCCTTAAAAAGATCACACATTCTATATCCATGACATATTACAATCTATTGCAGTACCACAAAAAATTGGTCGGAAAGTTCCTCCACTTTCTCTCTCTCATATTTTAAGAATGTGGAGTGTGGAGTTGACAATGTGGTGTGTGGAGTTGAGAATGTGGAGTTGAATGTATAATCTCCACATTCTCATATTTTGAGAGTTCACGTACCCATTCAGGTGAAATCAGGCTTCATCAGAAAAAAAAAAATTTATTAGAGCTCTCTGCACTTAATACTGTTTAAACTGGCATTCGCGCAATGCCCCCTGTATTTCCAATCAACTTTTTCTAGAAGTACTTAGTGAAAGTAAGTGCTATGTGAATAAGTGCAATTCTTTTAAAACATTATCGGAAGTACCCACAGATACTGTTAATTGTAAAATAACAGAAGCAGAAGTTCAAGGAGCATTTTCCACAATTTGTCAGATGTTTTCTACTAACTCGGGGTAAGTTTTCTTGGTCTGTCACTGCCTTATTTTTTTTCCTACACTATTTCGTATTTTTTGAAAACACTTATACACCGTCGCACTGCAGACTGGAAAGTATTGGAACACTATATCATGGAACTCATTGCGAAACTGTTCTAAACAATCTTCCATCGAACATTTACATTCGTCTTCTAGTTTTTGCCTGTTTCTACATTCGACCACAAAGGTTTTGTGTTTTTGAGAAAGATTATTCTTCGCGTGTGAATTATTCCAAGTTTTCAGTATCATTTCTACTTGTAAAATAATAAAAATGATCTAGACAGAAAGACGGATGACTGACAGTGGCCTTTTATAGTGACAGTTGTACAAAAAAATACCCACAACAACATGCCTTCAAATTTCCATAAACCATCTGACTTCATTTTTTTCAACGCACGTTGTAAGTCGACTATGAGTTATTATGTTTCTTAATTAATTTTAAAAGGTTTTTTGACATTCATATGCATCGATTAACGCCTGATTACTAATCACTAAAGTATAATATTGGTTTTAGTTAACATTTTTCCTCTAAATATATTTTCAGTTAAAATACTGCAAATTATTTCTTACAGAAAATAGCTACATCGATAGCGAATTTTCAGATGACTTGATGGCTTTGAAAATACTAATATGATACTGGTTTTCAATTTTTGGGCCATTTGGGCCAATGTCATAAGGCTACAATGCCATGAATATATATGTTTTGAGAAAGCCTGAACTGAAGCGAGCACTTTTTTCACACCTAGTAAGGTATATATCGATACTTTCAAAGGATCATATATTTAAGAAAATCTACGTTATAAAAGTAAATATTAGAAATGAAATATAACAAAATTATTATTATATTATTTTAAACATTATATACATTACATTATTATTATTATATACAAAAATATATTAACAAATATATTCAAATTCCAGTATGTCAGATCCAGATCTGGTGATCAGACAGGCTACTCAGTTGGGCTCGTTTTTCATATATAACAATTTTGGAAAAAATAACTCTAACAGTGTTAGAGTCATCTCATTACATCAAATGTGATGAAAAAACTAGCTTACAATGAAGATTTTAATGGGCTTTGTTACACGAACATTTCACTTTTTTAACGCTTCATTTCTGATAGTCTTGATGATACATATTTATGCCAAATAATGACTAATTATTTTTCGATGAAAAAGATGTAGAATAGAATCCTTCTAATCCCAAGTTGATTAATGTAATTAAATGAGTGATGGAGAGAACGTGAAATGTAAAAAAATACGTTTTAACCCTTTTAATTTTTCCACGAAAAGAGTATCGCCTTACTCGTTTGATTTTATTAATTACCGTTTTTTTATCGGAACATTTTATCCTTAAAAAGGTACAGTTTAGTATTTAAAATATAAAAATTATATCCAGTCAAACGGAAAGGCAATATTTACTCGTTGCTGAAACAACCGAGAAGGCGATAGTATCCTCGTTTGAATTTATCACGTAGCTTTTTTTATAAACATTTTATATAGATTGAAAAATTCTAAATCTTTAAACGACAAAGAGTTTTTGCGCATATACTCCTCCTAATAAATTATCTTGTTTAGCTGTCCCTAATATATCGTTAGTCAGTTCAAAGTATACAACACTAACTGCACCCGCCACGGGCATTTTTTTAATAGAGAAGATATTTGAGATACAAGCTCATTGAATTTTAAATTATGTATGGTTCTTAAACGATTACCCCAGTTGGGTCACAAAAGTAAAGAATTCCACATTTTTTTTAACTTGGATGAATTTTATTCCATTCAGTAATTTATCGTCATTTAGTACTTACATATTTATTAAAAAATAGTGATAAATGGAGCTCTTTACAGCCGAGGTCACGAAACTTTTTTCGCTAGGTAGCTTACGGTGAGCACGATAACTCTGGAACGATTAATCTTAAATAAAGATTCTGTTAGTATAACTCAAAATACAATCCTTAAACGAAGAGTTTGGCAAAAAAATGGTTGCACTCTTATCAAAAACTGTGTTTTTTCCATTAAAAAATGTTTTTTTTTTGTGAGAAAAATCAACAAAATGAAAAACTATTCGGTCAAACATCCGCTGCTGTAATTGGAAATCGGTGTAAAAAATCTGAAAACAATCGATTCAGCAGTTTTTGAGAAATCATGCTCATCGTAAGTATGTTTTGAAATACTGTGTTTTCTAGAAAAACGCGTTTAAAGTTTTTAACTTTAAATATAACTATACTATTGCAGGACAACTAACTTCTGGCGTAAACAATTTTATATTGGAAGCAGTTTGGGGTCTCGGAGCGTCGAGGAGGGTATAAATAGTAGGGTAAATGTGGGAGAGACGCCGCACTTTTTTAGAATGTGCAATAACTCC
Source organism: Aromia moschata (assembly GCA_029963805.1). NCBI lineage: Eukaryota > Metazoa > Arthropoda > Insecta > Coleoptera > Cerambycidae > Aromia > Aromia moschata. Next base: position 2,511 of record JAPWTK010000491.1, on the reverse strand, counting down.
CCTTAATAATGCAATAAAAACTAGCTAAAAATTAGACCCATACTTTAGAAACATTTATTCAAGAAACGGAACATAACACAAGTGGTTATGGCAAGAAATAAGCAAATAAAAAAATATTTTGTTGTCATATACAGGAGGCCAACTCTCCTACATGCTATGGGTGAGTCGCCGCATATCTAGAGGGAGAGATGGCTTATAGGAAATAAGATTAAATTATTTTTTCATTTGAGCCTTCTTCAATAAATACGTTCCACATGGATTCCAGGCAACTTCGAATGCTCTACACGTTTCATGTAACCAACGTTTGCAATATGTATCCTCAATTCAGTCTGATTTTGACATAGTTCCTATATTTCCAAAGTTCAAGACTCTCCGCATTCATTTTCTCAATATCCACAAAGACGCATTAATTTTCCTTAATATCAGTAATATCGCTACTTGAGGAATGAGCTGATATTTCTACTTCCAGATAATAAGGATGATTGCTTCTTTTACTTTCGTTTTAACCCTTTAGATACAGATTTAACTTGGCCTTTTTTGTCCGTATTAGGGACAAAATTTTATTTAATGTATATAAAAATTTTATTATTTTATATATTTTATGTCTTTTATACAACTTGGGTTAGTTAAATGAACTGCCGGTTGTATTTTGCGTTTTCTAATATTAGACAGTACCGGTACGGGCGATATTTGTGGAACCAATTTTCCTGAGGTAACGTCACAAGTGGTCGAAGTTGATGGTTGAGGTTCTGAATTGTTATTGGAGGAACTTTGCATTATCGTATCTGATTGAGATTGCTTTAATCTCGGATTTGCTGCATGTTTTCTCCTTCCTCCAAACTGTGTAAAGCTTCAGTTACACTGGTTTTAGGAGAGGACGGTTGACCTCCGATAACTTCTGTATTAGTTAACTGAAGATCCGACACGCAAAAAACTTGTTCAGGTATTGCCTGTAGATTGTGTGGGTAAGCACCACTTAGTGCGTCTTCTATCCCACAATACTTGCAGCGTCTCTCCCCAATAGATGGGAGACGCTGCACTCAATTTCTTATAGCTGTTTAATGCCATAGCGATCACGGTGTAAACATAATATTAATGATCCTACGATCTAATCACAAATAAAAATACAAGCGAATATAAACTGCACTGGTGCCTTGCCCAATATTTTTGAAGCCACAAAAATTTTTTTAGCCACGCCTGAACAGTGTTTTTAACTATTCATTAACGTAAACGTTCGATTTGCATGTAAGTGACTTACGATGCACGGTTATGCATCATTCGCTGACTATAAGTAAGCGAAATTGCTGTTGAAATTATAACAGTAGTTCCAAATGGTCCTTGCGTCTTCTCTCCCACTGCGGCATATCTCCCACATTTACCCTAGCTCAATTCAACAGCTGCAGCTGGGCGGTGCGAGCAGATACTCGCAGCGTGCGAGAGCGTAGAGCACGAAGAGAACTCGAGGATGACATACTTTAAAGACGCATAACGTTCTCAATATCGCTCCGATTCTTATGAAATTTTGGGGAGATATTGTCGAGATGTTGTTCTTAAAGACATTCCCATAATAAAAATAGATTTTATGGATCAACCCTACTGGGGGTAACCTCTCAACTCTTATACTCCTTTTGTTACCTGGTGCGTGCTCCTGGTTACCAAATTTTTGTGCTATCTCGTACTTATATTTCTTGACTTACCTGTATATAAAAACGGCTTAGTAAGATTTGGAAAAAAGTAACTATTGCTGTATTATCCAAGATCGTTAGAGCCTATGCGCGTAAAATTTTCAATTATTTATATTTTTTATGTGGCAGATACATACATACTGTCGTAATAGACAGCAAAACATGATGTAGAGGAGTAAAAACTTGTATCCACGCCTCCTTTATTCATAGTTTGATTTAGTATTAATTTAGAAAATCTAATAGACAAGTGACCACACAAATATTAAATCGATTTGATAATATCCAAAAAACGATTATGAATAAATCCATGACAGTAAATGTTACGTTCGCAGTTCAATTGTCAAATAAAATGTTATTGAGGGGCAGGATAGACTTACAAACAGTGATTTTGAGAAACAAATGACAGTTTTTAATGCGAATGCTATTTTCAGTTAAATAAATTCCATTAGTTATGCAATTATAATTAGAAATAAGAAATATCCACTATTTTAAACTAGAAATCGTAATTTTTTCCTAACTGCGTTACTATAACCCTCCTTGTACTGATACCATATGTCGTTTCCTAAATTGGGTCCAGCTTTTCCTGTAAAAAAGAAAAAAAACGTTAGCAAAACTTTTAGCCTCTTGAGCTGTTACAATAAATAAAAAAGAATAAAATAAAAATCAGTAATCAAGATTTACGTAGGATGCTTACTTTATGAACAACATTGTTCTTATTCTCCAAAAACAATTCAATTGTTTTTCACAAATCTCCTTCGTAATAATCCTAAAGTAATATTTGTTTATTTGCTAGAATGATATATAGTGGCATATATTTACAGTGTGG